>JAWNZC010000461.1:1770000-2352500 GCA_035771165.1 Paragorgia papillata | reverse complement strand
GTACTACTACCACTAGTACTACTACCACTAGTACTACTACCACTAGTACTACTACCACTAGTACTACTACCACTAGTACTAGTACTACCACTACTACTAGTACTACCACTACTAGTACTACCACTACTAGTACTACTACTACTAGTACTACTACTACTACTAGTACTACTACTACTACTAGTACTACTACTACTACTAGCACTACTACTACTAGCACTACTACTACTAGCACTACTACTACTAGCACTACTACTACTAGCACTACTACTACTAGTACTAGTACTACTACTACTAGTACTACTACTACTACTACTACTACTACTACTACTACTACTACTACTACTACTACTACTACTAGTACTACTACTACTACTACTACTACTACTACTACTACTACTACTACTACTACTACTACTACTACTACTACTACTACTACTACTACTACTACTAGTACTACTACTAGTACTACTACTACTAGTACCACCACTACTAGTACTACCACTACTACTACTACTACTACTAGTACTACCAGTACTACTACTACTACTACTAGTACTACTACTACTAGTACTACTACTACTACTACTAGTACTACTACTACTAGTACTACTACTACTAGTACTACTACTACTAGTACTACTACTACTACTACTACTACTACTACTACTAGTACTACTACTACTACTACTACTACTACTAGTACTACTACTACTAGTACTACCACTACTAGTACTACCACTACTAGTACTACCACTACTAGTACTACCACTACTAGTACTACCACTACTAGTACTACCACTACTAGTACTACCACTACTAGTACTACCACTACTAGTACTACCACTACTAGTACTACCACTACTAGTACTACCACTACTAGTACTACCACTACTAGTACTACCACTACTAGTACTACCACTACTACTAGTACTACCACTACTAGTACTACCACTACTACTAGTACTACCACTACTAGTACTACCACTAGTACTACCACTACTAGTACTACCACTACCACTACTAGTACTACCACTACCACTACTAGTACTACCACTACCACTACTAGTACTACCACTACCACTACTAGTACTACCACTACCACTACTAGTACTACCACTACCACTACTAGTACTACCACTACCACTACTAGTACTACCACTACCACTACTAGTACTACCACTACCACTACTAGTACTACCACTACCACTACTAGTACTACCACTACCACTACTAGTACTACCACTACCACTACTAGTACTACCACTACCACTACCACTACTACCACTACCACTACCACTACTACCACTACCACTACCACTACTACCACTACCACTACTACCACTACCACTACCACTACTACCACTACCACTACCACCACTACCACTACTAGTAGTACCACTACCACTACTAGTAGTACCACTACCACTACTAGTAGTACCACTACCACTACTAGTAGTACCACTACCACTACTAGTAGTACCACTACCACTACTAGTAGTACCACTACCACTACTAGTAGTACCACTACCACTACTAGTAGTACCACTACTAGTAGTACCACTACTAGTAGTACCGCCACCGCCACCGCCACCACCACCACCACCACCATTACCATTACCATTACCATTACCATTACCATTACCATTATTATTATTATTATTATTATTATTATTATTATTATTATTATTATTATTATTATTATTATTATTATTATTATTATTATTATTATTATTATTATTATTCACATTATTAAAACAACGTCGATCGTAAAAAATCCAAATATTCAGAATTGATAAGGGAACAAAGTCAAAGTGAACAATTCAGATCAGTTAAATTTGTAAACCTATCGGTTAGCTGCCTTGGTGTCTTTGCAGCAGAATGTTCTACATTCATAGAAATGCTGAATGATCTTAGTCTTGACAAGACTCACCAAAAATATTGTATTAATAGAATGACGACGATCGCAATCAGAACCACCTATTACGTATTCTGTTGCCGAAACAAGGAATGGACAAATCCTGAACTGCTTTAACTTTTTAAAATTATTGTACTGTATATTTATTTTATGTTGTTATACATGTATATAGTTATTAGTTATATATTGTTAATGTTGATTCAAGTAGCCGATTGTAAATTACCTTAAATAAGCGAGATTTACAATTGTATATTATCTAAAAAGACATTTAATAAAGTTCCCATTATTATAAATAAGTTATAGGTAAGGCCTACCTGGAGTACGACTGTAAATATATAATATAATATTATGCAGGAAATGGAATTACGGAGATTCCAGATTCCAAAATTTTACTGCGGGAGCATATGCCCCCGGACCCCCCTAGTACTTCCCCTCGCCTTCGGCGCAAATGTTACTTTACATCCTGCACGAGCTAGTGAAACTTCTACATAGGCCACTACAGCCCTACAAACTACGAGATTGCGACAAACTGACGTACTTACCACCATGACCTGAGATGTGGCGAAACTCTTTGACTTTGGAACAAACGATTTGTCTCCTCGAAACATACATAACATGTTGTTCCTACGGATTGGAAAAAAATGTCGATTACTTCAAGATAAAAGCGCACGTGTGATTTTTAATCACGAGTGAATAAAGCGCTGAGTTATACATAACTGGACTGCAGGTCTCCGTTACTTTTGTATTGTACGTAACGTCCTTATTTGTTTTACGTTTCTTGTTAGGTCTTTCAACGGGTCAAAGTAGACTGAAGTACTGAAGGACTTAAATCCGACGTTAGTAAGACGTCTACTAAAACAAACTTTCAATTCAAATTCATCTTATAGACGAACTATTCCTCTTACAAAAAGAAATCATGTGTGAATAAAATTCCTATGTACATGTTTTGAAAGTGTTTTTGGAAGAGAACGATGTCATGTGTTTGAATAACAAAATACTCGCAAAACAATGAAATAAACTAGAAATCAAAATCTTTAATATTTTCATACACTTTGCGATATAGGAATTCAAATAAAATATTACACTTCTAAAACCTTTAACGAGAAAGTTGAATAACTTGTAGAAATATAGGTGGCGCATTAATTTTGCTTACCATGCAGTGTATAGACAAGTTTTTTGTTTGTTTTCAGTTAGAAAAGTTTATATGTATATTATTAGTTTTAGTTATGCATTTCAACTTTCTGTTTTCTACACGGTCTACTCCAACCATACATAGTCCTAGAAATAAATTGTCTGGAAACGCAGCCAAAGTCCTTGTTCCAAGTTATACGTTTGTGCACCATCACACTTGTTGAACACATTGTATTCTTATATAATGAAGCAATGAGCCAAAAACAACGTTACTGTATGCAAAACAAAAGATTTAATTTCAGACCACCCTCAACATAAATTGCAGTTCGTTGTTAGCCACTTTGGCGTTTACCGCGTTTGCAGACAATTTAATTCTAGGGACTGTGCTCCCATTGAGATAGTCCCTCTGCGTATTAAGCCATTGACTATAGTTCCCCCTTCCCTTCAGCCTATTCACTAATCGACTAGAATTAATATTTTCGCATCTAATTGGTCATCAGTTTGTTTACCCCCGCGCGTGCATTTGATTGACTACTTCCAACCCACATCGCCCTTTTTGCATATACATACATGAACCCTGTTTTATATTATATTATCAGTTCACTTGCTTTGTAATGTTGCTTGTACTATGGATTTTCAAAGGAACACATTGCTACAAGGTTGACAAGACGAAACTTGTACAGTAGCTTAAAACAACGTCATTGTTACGCAGTGGCGTAGCCAGACCAAGGCCCAGGCGCGGGCGTCAGCTATTCACGAACATGGGCGTTTTCCAAAACGTATCTTACCAGGATGATGTATTGTCTTTGCACATTATTTTGTAATGAAACTGACAGTGAAACTTTAAAGCACTCTTTTGACTCTACCGTCGATCAGCCTTTTTGCAGATCTTAAGGTAAGTTACATATAATAATAGTTCCCATTGTTTTTCTATATACTACCTGTAAAGTTTGGTCCACACAATGAATGTTCCTTCGACATAGCATAGATTTACGTGCAATTATTACGCGAGAAAATAATTTTCAAAATCTGCTATAAAAGCACCAACTAAAGACATAGAATCTATCTCGGTGCCGCAGCTGAAAATACGATAATAGTGCCCAAATACAGGAAATGCCCTTTCGAGTATGCTCCCGGACCTCCCTAGTATAACGCGCTACACAGACCCAGGGTCACAATTTCTCTGGCTACACCACTGCGTCGGGAAGAAGATTATTTAGGACCCCAACAAAACCCGACGCTTGAAGGATGAATATGAACTTTTAAGTATTATAACAAATTACAAAATCACGGTTGTTTTACGTTTCTCACTCACTCACGATGTTTTCAGTCTCCCAAAATCTCGAACGAAAACAACACAATGTATTTTTCATTTAGTCTCTCCTCAGTCCTTTTCTCACGCTGCCTACCTAAAAATAACCTTGTCTCATGTTCCAATGTTCTAATTACATTACAATCTGCAAACTTTACCACACTGTTCCTCCGCTTCTTCACCAGCTACGAGTCGAATGTTCTCCCTTGCAACCGATGCCGCGCGTCTTCTTGGTACAAATTCACGAGCTGTTGCATTCAAGTCGTGCTTCTTCTTCGTTCGATCGCATGATAATTCCATGGGATAAAGATGTTGGATAATCCGTTCTAGAAAATATTTGCAAGCTCTCAATCTTCTGCTTTGCTAGCCAGTCATGTAACTGTTCGTCCTTCATAGCCTTGCGCAACCACTTTGCTGCGGCGACGAAAGTCTTTCCATTGTCTGAATAGATTCTGTCAGGCCGACCACGCCTCGCGATGAAGCGTTTCAGACTTCGGATGCACTTTTCCGTTGTTAAATCCGGTAGCAACTCCAAATAAAGCGCTCTCGTCAAATTGCATGCATAAAGCAAGATGTATGATTTCTTCTCCTGACCTTTCTTTGTACGACATAATATTGGACCGGCATAGCCAATGCCAACGACTTGAAACGGCATTGACCCTTCAGTTCGATCGCGTGGAGGTTTCCAGTAGGTTGAGCGAACGCTGTTGCTTGATACCGTTTGCAACCAAAGCATTCCTTGATTAGGCGTTTGGTGAAGCTTCGGAGACGTGGAATCCAGTAATAATTTCTAACTGCTGTCATTGTGAGTCCGACTCCCCCATGGAGAGTTCGCTTGTGGGCGTCCATCACTAGCTTTTCAGTGAACGTTGACTTGTCAGGCAAGTATATCGGGTAGTCGCCTTGAATTTGACCTCGACACTCGTATATACCACGATCGTTTCGTTGTAGATTCAATCTTCCTTGATCTTCCTGGAATTCATTTGTCCCTTGGCATCTCCCTTGTATCCTCTTTATCCAGAAGTCAACTTGAACTTTGGTCTCCTCTGTTGTCAAAGGATCTTTGTTGCGCAATGAACGCGTCACCTTGCAATTGTTGATGAACCTTGCTATCCATGCTGTTATCCGTATAGTTTTCCAAAACTCGTACTTCTCCAACACCTTATCTAACCTGTCTTGCTGTTGGATTGCCACCGCCAATACTTCGCTCACCGTCTTGGCTTCTGACTCGGTTTCTGAGGTTGAACTAGTAACAATGTTCTGAGGCCAATCATCTGGGTGCTGCAACCACACTGGTCCATTCCACCAAAGTTGGGATAGTTGATCCGCTGATGCACCACGACTTCCCACATCAGCTGGGTTTTCGGAAGTTGGAACATGTCTCCAGTGGATGTACTGTTTTTCTTGAATCTTTTTCACTCTGTTTCGGACGAACTGCTTATATTCCCCGTTGCCTATGATCCAGTGCAGAGCAACCGCGCTATCCAGCCAACAATATGTCTCAAATGGGAAGGGGTTGAAGTGCTTCTTTTACGTTGTGCAGAAGATTAACCGACATGTGCCCAGCTACCGACATGTGCCCAGCTACCAACTCTAGCCTTGGTATTGTTAGACCTTGGACAGGCGTGATCTTGACGTTAGCAGCCCTTGGTTAGTGCACGATGATCGGTAGACAACGGCGTACGCGGCTGTGGAGACTCCTTTCGCGCTTGCATCACCGAATACATGCAGGTCGATTGCTTTTATTTCTTCTCGGTCTGCTGTTAGGCTTCTTGGTATTTTGACTTTTGGGGGTAATTTTCGTTTCCAGTGGAGCCACTTTGCTTGCAGGTTACTCGGAAGTAGTTTATCCCAGCCAATACGGAGATCACATACTTCTCTGTATAACACTTTTCCCGCTAGCGTCACTGGTGAAACCAGGCCAAGTGGATCATAACACTTCGCAATCTTTCCAAGTATCCCTGTTTTGGTTGGTTCGGCAGGTTGGGCAGGAAAAGTCACTCCAATTGTATCTTTAGTCTTGTCTCACGTCAATCCAAGCAATCTTGTTTCTCCTTTCTTGACACCCAATTGTTCTTTCGCGTAGCTTTGTTCAGGTACACTTGACGGCTGGTTTTCCATCTCAAGGGTTGGGTCATTCGAGTGCCACTTGTGTAATTCAAAACCTGCTTCACCAAAAATTGATATGGCTGACTCTTTCAGATATTGGGCGTTACTCGTCGTCTCTCCTCCACCGATCAGATCATCTACGTAAAGACTTCGCTTAACTTCTTGCACCATGTCTGGAAACTTAGACTCACAGTTTTCGAGATGCTGTTCGATTACTCCACCGAGTAAGAATGGTGATGGTGCCAATCCGAATAGTGCTCGAGTAAATCTTAGCGTTTCTATTTCCTTTGTCACGGTGTCTTTCAACCAATGGAATCTCATTGCATCCCTGTCTTCTTCTTTGACTCGCACTTGCAGGAATGCTTGCTTTAAGTCGCCAGCAACTGCCACAGGATACAATCGATTTCGGATGAGGACACTCCACAAAAGGTTTTGTAGCGGTGGTCCTGTCTCCAGACAGTCGTTAAGGGATGGTGCCTTTTCATGAGCTTTGGCTGAGGCATCATATACGATACGAATCTTGGTAGTTTAAGATGTTTCACGTATCACAGGCTTGTGCGGGATGTAGAATTCTTTCTTTAGTGTGTTGCTTGAAACTGTGACCTTTTCTACAATTCCCTGCTCAATCTGGTCTCGAATGATGGCATCATATTTGGTCATCAATTCAGGTTGTTTCTCCAGTTTCTTTACCAGGTTTCCAAGCCGTTTAACACTGCCCTGTTCGTTACTAGGCAAAGGTGGATGATTTGCTTTCCCATGCAGGTAGCCCCGTCTCGAACCACCCTTCACGACTTCTTACTAGCTGCTCTTTGAAGTCTTCATACATACTCTTTTGGTCACCCTCAGGTCTATCTTCCAGTCCTAGGACATCCAATCTGCTCAATAACTCGTAGTCGCTGCTTGATGTTTGCGTCAAAAACACAGTTGACAGATCAGGAGAAATAATTGTCTATCCAAGGTGTGTTAACTCAGCTACCGGTTCTCCGGGTTTTCCCACTCGTGGCTCAGCTTGCATCTTGATTCGGGCATAGTCGCTGGCTCCTAGGATTAAATGTACAGGGAGTTCTTGCTTCTTGTCAGTCTCATCCAGGTTTACCCCATTCAAGTGCGGAAACTCTGCCATCATGCCATCATACTTTGGATTCTTCAAGGACAGTAGCACAGCTCGATCAACTTTAGTAACTTCTGTGTTAAGGCAAAAGTCTTCTTTCAAGTTGTGGATTTCCAGATCATACACTTTAGTGATTCGGTTGACAGTGTGCATCATCATCTCTATTCTTTCGACTCTCTTCGAATAGGATTCTTGTTTAGGCGGTCGAGTAAGGAAGCAGATGCGATGAGCAGCCAGCTCCAGTCAAGGAGGGCACGACACTTGATTCCACTGACATTTACTATTACCACTCGGTAGACAACGGAACCTTTCCCAGTTGCTGCAAGCAAGTTCTCAGAGGCTTTGTAGCAAATTGAGGAATGATGTCTCATCTTGCAAAATTGACAAATAGACTTGCTGCGACATTCAGCTGCGTTGTGCTTTACACCAGTGCAATTAAAGCACAGTTGTTTGACGCTCAGTTGTTTCTTCCGGTCTTCTATGGTGGCGGTCACTTTATCGCAGTCAACTGACTTGTGTTGATCGCTTACACAGTAGATACATGGCTTGGGTTTCCACTCTTGTTGTTTGGTTTGATAGGCTCTACTATGTTTCTTTCTCTCTGTCTGTTCTTGGTCACTTTTGCGTTCACTTGTCTTAATAGGGTTTCTTTCAGTCCACTTACGTAAGGCTTCGATTAGTTGATGAAACTCCCATTCTTGCCAATTGTCGTCAGTGCGGACAAGATCGCCTCTTATCTCTTCCAGCTTGTCGATTGTCGCTCTTACGTAGCCGTTTACTTCTTTGATTTTCCCGAGTGTTTCCAATGACTGAACGCTAGATACAAGCTTTTCGTAAAAATCGTGTATTTTCGTTGCTTGGATACCATTGATAGTAGGCAAAGACTTGATGTTTTGTACATACGCGTTGACGATTTCGCTTGGTTTTCCGTATTTAGTTTTTAAAATGTTTTTTTTTGCTCTTTCATAACCTTCAGTAGTGAAAGGCAGTCCGTCACTTTAGGCTCGAGAAGTTCTTTCAAATGTGAAAATTTCGTTACCTTTGCGATATCTGCTCCGTCTATTTCCGTCTCAAATTGACTCCAGAATCTCAACCAGTCGGTCGGTGTGCCTTTAAACTTTGTGATAACAAGTTTTGGTAGCTTCGTGTTGGTCTTCGTTTCCTTTCCTGGCTTTTTAGAGCCTTCTTGTGTCTTCTTTTCATATTGGAGCTTTTGTTCCAATTAGGCCTCTCGAAGCTGTGCCCCTAACTGTTGTTCCTCTTGTTTATTTCGTTCGATTTCGATCTTGTTCGCTTGCTTAATGGATTCTTTCAACTCTAGTATACTTTGCTCGAATTCAGCGACCTTACCTTCAATCTCCACGCTCCACTTGCGAATTTCATCTGGGTTCTCGCCATTTTCTATCTTTGCCTCTTGAATATTAACTTCAAACTCGTGGACTTCTTCTAGCTTATTTTGTAGCGTTTTTAGTTTCCTTTCCATTGCACGGACATGTCGTTTTCCCAGGATGTTTGATACGTCTTCATTGGTAAACTTCAACATTTGTACTTTGTTTTCGATCGCTTTCAATAATCCCTCGAGCGTCGCCATCTCGATAATTTGTTTCAAAATATAGTTGTCTCACGTTGTAAATCCAGTCACGAATCCCGTCGGAGGTGCCACTTTTGTCGGGAAGAGGATCATTTAGGACCCCAACAAAACCCGACGCTTGAAGGATGAATATGAACTTTTAAGTATTATAACAAATTACAAAATCACTGTTGGTTTACGTTTCTCACTCACTCACGATGTTTTCAGTCTCCCAAAATCTCGAACGAAAAAACACAATGTATTTTTCATTTAGTCTCTCCTCAGTCCTTTTCTCACGCTGCCTGTGTAGTTGCATTTTTCGCAACTGGTCCCGGTTTGGTCTTAAAATGGATATATTCTACACTCGAATTTTCCTTCACCAAAAATCCCTAGTACATGCTATGTAATCGAGTGAAATGTCCAATATTACTTCTAACATACCTAAAAATAACCTTGTCTCATGTTCCAATTACATTACAATCTGCAAACTTTACCACAACTGTTGTTACGACTTAACAAACTAGCATGCTAGCTACAAGGTTTTCACCTGTATAGATAGTATATCTAGTTTTAGAATACCATATACTTACTTATGACATTCCATGAAGCGGACAATGGTGATGATACAGAGGATCGTAGAAATTAACGTAGATACCATCAATGAAACTGTAGAAGAAATATATTATGCTATGGTAAATACATGTGTATTACTTGTTTTTACTGACTATTGCGGTTTATTATAAAACACATGAACGAAGTAAGACCAATCAAAAAACGAACTTAAATGTAGAGAAACACGTATACAGTGACACAACTATACATGTGTATACGTGCACGTGTTCACTTTGTATACGTGTTTGTAAAACTGATCTCGGTATATAGTTTGTTTGTACATGTATACGTTTGTGTACGTATATTTGTGATTATCGCATCATTACTGTATATAAATAGATTTGTCAGAATAACCTCAAAAGTTACCGGGATGGCGAGATCCAGGTCAGATTGGACAAATCAGTTTGTTCATATAAATGCGATATTTGGGATGAAGTTAAAGTGCAAATGAAACAAAAATTAGGCTTGTTTTATTTGAAAGAACACTTAAAATGACAAAGTAACACTTTTGCACATTTTTATTTCCTTGCTTCGTTGTTGAGATATTTCAGATTGTTTGCGGATCAGATGCAAATTAAACAACTTGACCTTGCATGCATGCATACATGCATAATGAGTTATCGAGGAAGATTGTATATCTTTGCTATTGATTGATTGATTGATTTATTTAAATTTATTTATGCACGGTAAGCCTTTCAACTTACGTTGTTTTTAAAAGGGCCGTGCTATCTTTAAATATTTACAAGCTAAAAATTTTTGTATAAAAACAAAAAAAAACAAAAACAACTATTTTACACATACAGCATATTTATATATACATTTTTTTGAATTTGTTTTGTAATATTAATAAAAAGTAAACAATTTGTCAATTTAATTAACTGAATATTGATTCCAAACCTTAGCCCCTAAATAACTAAAGCTTCGCTTCATGGAATTAGTATTTGGTTTAGATAACATCAGTAATTTATTATTGCTTCTTAAATTATAATTAACATTGTTGCATGTTTTAAAAAGTTCGTAAATTATAGTTGGACAATTTCCTCTCATCACATCTTGCATGTAATTTTGCATTTTAGCATTTCTTCGTTTTTCTAGTTCTACCCAGCCTAATTTTCTTAAGATTTCCCATGAACGCACATCATAGGTATCTCCTGTTATTACTCTACCTGCTCTATTTTGAAGTTTTTGCAGTGAAGATTTTAGAGTTGCTGAGCAATTTCCCCAGACCAGGGAACAATAGTCGAAATGTGGTAGGACTAATGCTTTACACATTGTTTCCAAAGTATCTTTAGAAACATAAGGTTTGCATAATCTTAGAATCTTTCATAATCTTAGAAATTTCAAATGATTTCGCTGAACAAACTTAGAGATATAACTGGTTTTGCTACATGAGAAAATATTTTACCCCACACTGACGTCAGAGACTATCTCATTTACATATCAAACAATTAAATTGAAATATCTTGAAAACGAAGAAAGATACGAAAAAATTGTAAAGGATCTTCTATTACAATTTTATGAGTTCTTTCAAATTAGACAAACTTAATTTTTGTTGCCAATGTCCTTTAAAATAACTCCTTCGGAGGAGTAAATTATTTTTAACTCTAATTATTTTAACTTAAATTATTTTTAACTCTAATTATTTATTTTTAACTCTCCCTTCAAGAGTAAATTTTTTTTCCATATTCTGACTTTATAAAGTATAAAGAGTGACAGACAAATTCGGCAAGAAAATATATGGCTTTTCTTTTAATTCATTTAAAAATCCTTTGCGTATAGTGTAGTGCTGTCATTTGTCTATATGGGTATTAATTTTTTAGTAAATCTGTTAAATTGCCTTTGAGAAAACGTTCTTTGAGTTGAGTTGAGTTGGGTTAGGTAGACTTGGAAAATATTTTGTCCAAAATAAAAGAGTGTTTATTATAAATATTAGACCACTGACCTTCAGAGTGCTACACAGTAATTGGCTCTTGGCGAAAATTAGGTTTTAGTCTTAGCAAGCTCGGATGGCGCATTGGATAAGGTTGACGTCTAGACACGCCTTGTGTAATCGACCTCGTGGGATCGATTCGGGTGAGGTGTAATCTTTTTCCTCTATTTTTTTACTCCTGAAACAGGAGTAATTTTTACTCCCTTAATGATTAAAGCTGTTCTTTATTGAACGCAGCAATGTCGAGCAAATAAACACACACACAGCAGTTTTGTGGGAGAAGGGGTTCGGGGGGAAGCACTTCTATAGTGTAAAATTATGGTCAAGCATCATCCCACAGACTCATTCTTACATGGCCTTAGATTGTTGTCCAGGGGTTATAATCCCCATTAGGACTCTGCTAATGCGCACACGCGCATATATGCGCACACGCGCATATACTGCCAAATAGGTAGCTAGCCTATAAGACATCAACCTGACCACCGTACACACAGTTGGACAGTCCTTACGATTCGACTGATCTATAATTACAATAAATAGCCTGAGTCTATGGGCTTGAACGTGACAATCAGGAGCGCTTCATCCCCAAACCCAAACTTGTATTTCTTTTCAAAACAACACAAATATAACAAGGATTACATTGATTAATTTAACTAACATTAGCAAGCCAGTTCGTTGACATAAGATCGTCTCTGGATTTCCAAATTGTTATCCAGGGGTTATAATCCCCATTAGGACTCTGCTAATGCGCACACGCGCATATACTGCCAAATAGGTAGCTAGCCTCTAAGACATCAACCTGACCAACCGTACACACAGTTGGACAGTCCTTACGATAAGTTCGTCTCTGGATTTCCAAATTATCCAATGACTATGAGCGATGTCAAACCCAACATAACAGGAAACTAAGTATAAACTAGTAGCCACTCGAAATATGAGCGGATGTTCGCACGTATATGACATCATTTAATATTTAAATTATTATATATCTAATCTATACGTATGCTTATTTGAAGCCATATACGCCGTGGCCTGTGAAAGCATGTATTAAAGTGCTATTCTGAAGCGGTGGGTGGGCGGGAAATATTTTCTTTTAGAGCTTTACGCGTTTTGATTGTGCGTGCTATGTCTTTGTATAGAGCTCATGTACCAAGTGAAAGGGTTTAGCGCGCGTTTTGCTTATATGTGACTCTTTTGAAATGCTATTGGTTACTTTTTCGCGCCAGGAACTAGTCATTTGTTATTCACGTGCACTGGCAAGCTGGATGAGCAAAAGCAAATGGACTTTAGAGCCGATCTGGCGTATATCTGACATGTTGATAGCTTAAACCACCTGAAAAACATCTGTTTTGCCAAAACCCAAGACACGCCTTGATAAGAACGTTTCCTCATTAACTTTATTTTATTAATGGCTTAATAAAATGGCTTTAATGATTAAAGCTGTTCTTTATTGAACGCAGCAATGTCGAGCAAATAAACACACACACAGCAGTTTTGTGGGAGAAGGGGTTCGGGGGGAAGCACTTCTATAGTGTAAAATTATGGTCAAGCATCATCCCACAGACTCATTCTTACATGGCCTTAGATTGTTGTCCAGGGGTTATAATCCCCATTAGGACTCTGCTAATGCGCACACGCGCATATATGCGCACACGCGCATATACTGCCAAATAGGTAGCTAGCCTATAAGACATCAACCTGACCACCGTACACACAGTTGGACAGTCCTTACGATTCGACTGATCTATAATTACAATAAATAGCCTGAGTCTATGGGCTTGAACGTGACAATCAGGAGCGCTTCATCCCCAAAATACACAGCATGTGTATACCCCATAGACGAAGTAACCCTCCCCCCGAAACGAGGATTTTAGTCATATAGACATACATGACATATGTACACATATGTACATAGAACGACTTTAGGCATGTATGAGGAAACTACTCTATACATGGTTAATATTTCGAAACGTCGGCCAGTGTGGCTGATACACTTGATAAGGTAGATGTAGGTGTCTTTATGTATCGTTCAAAACAATCTGAGTGTGAACCTAGGCTTGGGAAAAACGGGTGTGTTGTTAGGCAAATACCGACACTCAAAGCTTACTTGCTGGAATGTCAGGGAGGCCAGAAAAACCTAACACTGGTAAAAACCCCGTGGGAAAAGCCAGTGACAGGAAAAAGTTGGGTGGAGCCAAGACGAAACCAGCAGCTTCTCCACAAAGCAGCTATGTTACAAATTCTGTGCCGAGTGTCAATATCTTGCGAAACAACGCCAAGCTATAGTTCTAGTATGCATCGCGTAGGAAAATGGTTCTAGGTTGTTATTATTGGATTTGTAATTTTTCACATGGTTTGTTGAGTACTGTCTAGAGATGACGATCGAAGTCGGAATGGGATGAACATTCAACGATGTTGGACGAAATAGAATAGGCTATTGCGGAACTCAGAAAAAATAAATAAATTTGCGTCAATTGCGGTTATGTTCGGAACTTGCGTGAGGGGAGTATTTGCCTTAATCTCTGGATGTGTTGACTTCAAATTGAAGTACGGGTAGTTGGATAATTGGACCAATCTGGATGTAGACCAATAAGGAGTCATATCGCCGTGGCAACGTGCCTTCCGTCTTGGCTTTTGGTGGTTTTGGGGGTCTGTGGTTTGCCAAAAACTGGCATCTAATATTGGTATAACAAGAAGAAAACGGGACAAGCAAAGCAAAGCAAAACAAAGGAAAAACACGCAAAGAAACAAAGGGAAGGGTTGTGCAATCACAGATCATAAGAGGGTGCAATGACTGTAGGCTAAAATAAAATAAAATATTAATTTGGAAGAAAAATAGGTTTTCATAACAGGCCACAATATGCCAGCGCTAGAACCGTGTCTGCTTGGGACGCCAATGTGCGTGGGCCGAAACATATTCTAGATAATGCATGTCATCGATCGCCAAGGTATAAAGTATTATAAGGCGCGCGCAGGAAATTTCTTTAAAATTTTGAAGCGGCACTGTGCTGCTCCGTATCATGTCTTGAAATCCTTGAATGCTGAATTCTATGTCAAACAACAGACATCAGGCTACACATTTTGTGTATTTCTTATCGTTAACTGAAGCGACTAGTCTATAATTTTATTTTTTTTGTTGATCGTAAGAAATTAGAATGTGTCCTTGCGCTTTCAGACTGCTTTTCGATAATTCCATTAGCAGGACTTTCGATCGTCTTAGTGATATTCCTTCGTCGGGTTTCGGGGTATGTATAAGGTATCATGGTAGCCGCAGCATAACGAGTTAAAGTAATAGTACTAACCGGCCTTTGAACAACCGGGCCCTGGATATTTTTAGAAACAGATTGTTAGGACGATCGTGCGTTGAAGTGTTTAGTGTCCGAAATTAACGCGTTAAACAGTTGAGAACTATTGAAGGATATCGAAGGTTGCGAACAGTTGTGTGGTTGCCTCATTATTTAAATATATACTAGTCTTTTCTTTCCTTTTGTATCCATATATTTATCGTCGACTGACCGAGACTGGAGTGGCTGTCGACAAGTATTAATCGGGTCGAGTCATTTGACCGCAATAATAAGTTATTCTCGAGATCTAGTAAGGAAGGAAATCCCAAACCTCAAGCGACGTTGGGACACAAGTATATATTCTAGGGACGGGAAAGCAAGGAGCATACTCACAAATACTTTACGCTGATGGTGGGCCTTGTGGTTACATACCAGAGCCTTCAGTTGTAATGGTTTGCTTGAAAATGATTGTGGCAGTTGGTTAAGGACAGGCGATTGAATTTCATTAAGCCGGTGGACCAAATATTTTCTTTTAGAGCTTTACGCGTTTTGATTGTGCGTGCTATGTCTTTGTATAGAGCTCATGTACCAAGTGAAAGGGTTTAGCGCGCGTTTTGCTTATATGTGACTCTTTTGAAATGCTATTGGTTACTTTTTCGCGCCAGGAACTAGTCATTTGTTATTCACGTGCACTGGCAAGCTGGATGAGCAAAAGCAAATGGACTTTAGAGCCGATCTGGCGTATATCTGACATGTTGATAGCTTAAACCACCTGAAAAACATCTGTTTTGCCAAAACCCAAGACACGCCTTGATAAGAACGTTTCCTCATTAACTTTATTTTATTAATGGCTTAATAAAATGGCTTAATATGGGTTATTTTAACTCCAAAATTCGAGAGTTATTTTAACTCCTATTTTGGGAGTTAAAATTACTCCCTGAAAAAAACAGTGTGTGTATCATGTTTTCAAAGCACAAAATACTTTTGCCTTGACTCGTGCCCCATTTTTCTAAGGATGTAGCTGAATGTATCTCTGGATACTCGAAACGTTTTTTTTAAACGAGCATTCGAGTATGTATTCCAATGCAAACATGATTAAAGCAGTCCATCTCACATCGTGAGAAACGACGGCATGAACGGAAACGAACAATATTAGATGTATTGTTACGTAACAAAACAAGTAGAGTTGTCAGAAAGTAAAGTTGTAACATGAGCACTCGTCGTTTACGTAGCAAAATAAGTGTGTTCACTTCTCCTGCGCGAATTGTGAAGCATTTTCCACAGCGAACATCGCTGTTGAACATTCATACTTCGCGCCATTTTGAAGTTTTGTTTGACCTCCCGCTGACCCAAAGAATCATTGCTTTGATTCCGAATTCGTTTCGACAGCATTAAGTTCGACCCAAAATAGAAGTTTAGTTCGTCTCAATTAAGTTCGTCGTTTGACCTACAGTAGGCCTTAAATGCTGTAACGGCCCATGTGAGATCCAAGGGGATACTCCCGGAAAACAATTTTCACCTTTGGATCTCTGAAATGTCATTCCGTGCATTCTGACAATGCTATATATTCAGCAGGATCTAATAGTTCTAAATTGTGTTTTCGATAGAACATTTTATTGGTTTTTTTTAAGAAAGTTATTGTCCAAATCGGACTTTGTGCTTTTGCATTTTTTTAAATCATTTTCTGAGACAGTTTTTTAGTAAATGTGATAGTTTACCTACATCAAAATTGTATTCAATGGTGGATAGAGCAAATTTGGAGTTCCCAAGAGGTTTTTCATCGGTTTATGTTTTGTTACGTGTCACCGGACTTTTTCATGACATTTTTGTGCAGGAGTCTATGTATCAAACATATTTTCTGGAGACCCTTTGGTGACCGCCTAGGCATAGATTTTTTAGATTAGGATATGCTACATGGTAACAACTCACATATAATCCCCCTATACTATAACCTGGCGACAAACCCATTAGTCAGTAAGACATGGATGTAAACTAGGCAGTAAACAGAAATTAAAGGTTTTATTGCTTAACTTTTATAGTAAGGAGATTATCGCATGGGTTGTTAGTGTTACACGTGCAGTGTAAAAATCTCAATACAATACAAGCTTGTCGTTGTCAACCTTGTAGCAACTTGTTAAATGCAGAGCGGTAACAAGTTGTTGGAATAACTTGTCAACAACCTGTTAAAGACTTGTTTACAAACTGGCAACAACCAGTGCAAATGCATACCAGTGACGGCTTGTTGGAATAGCTAATTGTAACAACTTGTTTGCATGTAGATGAAACTAACCCGTGCGTTTTTCCAGGAAGTATAATTATACCCATAAATTTTGTACATATTCAAATCACATTCTACCTAAGGCAAGGCAGAGACCAAGAACCAATCTCACATTGTTCTGTTATATAAAATATCCACCAGTAACGAAGGAAACTTGTCTAGCAGCCGCATGCACCTACGAGGATCTTTTTAATCAAGCAATAATAAGCCGCCACTCTGAAGGTCACCCCCTTCCCAGACATTTCCAAGTGCTTTTCGTGGGGGAGTTTTAAAACTACACGTTCGGAATTTGTTCATTTCAAAACTTACCGCCTATCCATTGGTCAATTATTCCTTTATTTTCATAGTATCTAATTGCGGTGGTCATGGCCTCAAAGCACACCTATTAATAAATATCCATGAGACAATCTGTTCAAAAATTGACATTATGCCGTGCTTAACCCATTCCTGCCTGAGCTGGCCCAAAGCAACCCGTTTATTGTTTTACTCTGTCTAAGACAAGACAAGGCAAGGCAAGGCAAGGCAAGGCAAGGCAAGACAAGGGCAAGGGCAAGGGCAAGGGCAAGGGCAAGGGCAAGGGCAAGGGCAAGGGCAAGGGCAAGGGCAAGGGCAAGGGCAAGGGCAAGGGCAAGGACAAGGGCAAGTAGTTCTAATTCGATAGTTCTATCAATTTTTATCTATTTACAAAATATATTTTTGGTCTTTTAAAATACATTAAAATACATGAAATATAAACAAATTAAACTAAGGGTTAAACAAAGGGTTGTCAATGCAGAATGCGTCACTTAATTCTCTTTTTAAATTTGACTCATTTTTCAATGAGTCAGGCAGAGAATTCCATATCATGGCTCCAGTTACTGCAAAAATTTGCTTGTAATACTCAGTTCTAATTTTTGGGATTTGAATGTTTTTATCACATACTCGTAAATTATAAGCAGTAGAGCCAAAGATAAAACGAGCCAGTCATAAAAAGGAAAAAGATATAATTACAGTGAAATTTAAAAAAGAGAAGATAAGAGGAAATTTAGCTTGGAAAGACGGATTCGTTGGACAACGAAAGAAAATCTGAATCGGCGAATCTGATACCATGCATCTACATTTGAAAGACTATTGCTTATACGTGGTTTAGTAAAAAAATTTTGTGCATGAAATAAAGTTAAAAGCGTCACTGGAATATATGAAGCTGGCCAGACATCCAGGTAAATAATTATTATCCGCTATACATTTCGCCGACACTTGTAGCTTTTTAATGCTTTTCGCACAGATTTATTTACACGACCAGCAAGAACATATCATAATACCATTCTTCGTAAATTTTGTAAAGCTCTGAGCTATAGTAAGCGAAATATTAGCTTTCAAGTAAACTAATTCGGGCAGTCGCTTCAGACACTATAAGACACCTTAGCTTTGAACTTTTGTTACAATCTTAAATTTATCTTAAGGCCTGGCCAAAGGCTTTCAACATTTCATTCAACATCGTTCAACATTGTTGAATTCAACATGTTGAAAGCGTTTGGCCACCCCTGTTGAATGATGTTGAATGATGTTGAACATGTTCAAATTTTCGTTCAACACGCGTTCAACATTTCTATTGTTCTCAAAATGTTGAAAGGTGTTGAACGCATTTAGCCACATTTCATTCAACTTTGTTGAACAGAGACACGCGCCATGTGGGATATTGCCGATTCCAGCTTTTGTGGTAGCCCGCGTTCAATTCATGAATGTTGAAAGCGTTTGGCCAGGCCTTTACGCTCTACACTAACTTTCACGCTTAATTGTTTGCATTCTTCGTAAATTTCGTGAAGTTCTAGGCTAAACTTTTCAAAATATTAGCTTTCGACTAAACAAATTACACATAACAATACCAGCCCTATACATTTCATTGGTCCATGTACGCAAAAGGAACGGAATGTGTTGCTCGTTTGAGCTAGCCTGCAGTGCAGGCGTTTCGGTAGTGGGAGGGGCGAGACGAGCTAAGGAAACGCCTGCCGCCACGCTATTCAGAAAAAAAAATGTGTTCGTCCACGGACGCAGCGATCTCATTGGCTAATGTTAACAAATTATCTTCCGGCAAGCAGTTGTTGAAGCCTGTTGTATGCCAACTCCGAAGACAATGAACGCTCTTCTATAAAGTCTTATTCTTAATTATATTTTAGTCGCGCTTGGTAGTTTGTTTTAAAACAGAAACAGAAATACTTCATTCGCAAGGTAAATATGTTTCATCGCATAGCACTATTGTTGCATTTAATTCAGACAAACTTCGTTTACTTCAAGACGTTGTTTATCCAGGATCAAACCGTGCATGGTCAAACTATATTTATGGGTCAAACACACACTACATCAAATTGAATACATATCTTAGTGCTTTTACATTAATTAACTTTAGTAGTCTGGTGTTGTTTTGTCAGTGTGGGAAAATCCTCGCTTGTTTTATGTATATAAACGCCGTGTTGTGGTTTGCCGTCACCAAAGTCTAGCCATTAGCCGGCAGCGAACGCGGTTTACAGACATGAATTTGGAATCAAGAACGATTTTATACATTTCTATATAATAGTTTCGATTGGTAATGTGTTGTGACTCAAGCAAAATTACGTAAAGTGTTAGGAGTGCTCTTAAATGCGTCTCCTCGCTTAGTTGCTTTCTAGAGGTGAGCCGATCATCGGTAAAACATCGGCAGAACCGATTATCGGCTAGTTTTTCTCACAATCGGCCATCGGCCGATTATCTTTCACCATCGGCCCAACGGCTGCCGATTGTCCGGCTTTGTATTTAACTATCGTTTTTGTATTTCTGCTTTCTCATCCTCGCACTACTATTTCTACTCTTTTTTAATATCGGTTCTTCAGGTATTGCGCGAACGCTAAAACCGATTATCACTTTTTTCACGCGCGATTTATAATTGAGAAATAACCGCAAGGTTTGTTGTGAGAAACTATAAATAGAAAAAGAGTAAAGAGTAAAGACTACTTGACAGTTTTCTGTTTATTTTGTTGCATGTTAAAATAGTTAAATAACTTAAATTAAGAATTTAAGAGAATTGGCTCCTTTCATTGCGAAATTTGAGATGAATAAAACGACAAAACGGAAGCAGAGCAACCATTCGCAAACATCGGTTTTTGCCGATTAATCGGCCGCTTGTGACTAAACATCGGATCTTAACAATCGGTATCGGCAATCGGCTTTTTTTTAACATCGGCTCACCTCTATTGCTTTCCGTGATATTAAATTCCGTCATAGACTCCGTGTGATTATTATTTCCCTCGGCAGCGCTCATTCTGTTCTACAAGTTTTGTTGTCGCAAACCCGTTCTAATTAGGTCTAAACTTTACAGACTAAACTCTAGATCACACAGATGTCAACAAACATTACCACATTCTTTGATCTGTTAATTCTGTGAAGAGTTTCTCTATCTATATTCTATAGTGATTTTCATTGAGTGATTTTATGACATTCGCAATAAATCAGTTGACAGGAAGTAAACAATTTTCATATATTTCTCGTACGTGATTGGCTCATGTCATAATTGAGAAAAGGGGGTGGAATTTTTTTTCTGACTAACATGGCGGCAGGCGTTTCCTCAGCTCGCCTCGCCCCTCCCACTACCGAAACGCCTGTACTGCAGGCTAGTTTGAGCAGGCGTTAGTGGGGAACGAAAATATCGAGGCCCGCAAAGAACGCCAGCGAAGGAGGCCAAGAGCCTGCATCGCATTTGTGGCCTGGAAATGACTGTGAACCCGATCCTTGATTCTCCCATTATGTCCCGTGCATCCCACTGCTTCCCCTCGAAATCAGTAGATACAGAATTAGACCTCGCGCGTAAAGAAAACGGAAAAACGCCAACGGGGAAATTTTTCTGGCCTGAACTGCAGCCTCTGTAGATAGGCATTTTAAGAATAGAACATACTCCTTCCTACTAGATAATTATTTTTTATTTGCAGGATTTTATTTGTAAATTTTTGACAACGTGCAACGAACGAAAATTATATATTCACGTCAAATTTTCACTTCGTCGCGCGACTCGATGACTCAAAGCGTAGGCTCCATATATGGGAAGTATTGCGCAATAATTGCACATTCGTGACACCCCCCCAAAAAAACCCCAACCCAACAAAACCCCAAAACAAACCCAAAAAAAACTGACTCGGCCTACCAAAGATAGCCTGAGTAATAATGCTACTCGTGACCTCGTCAGGTTCGTTAAATTCTACGGGTTGTATTTCGAGAAACTTTCAAATACAAACGTATTCCAGTAAACATTGATACGGCAGTCCCCCACACCGTCCCCCTCAACGTTTCTTTTAACGTTTGAAGTCGTGGCGGTAATTCACTTTCTTGTAGTTCAGTTTCTAAAAATTGAAACCGTTGCTCTGATAGCTTGTCAAGTCCATCAAACGTGGATGGGAGAGTATAGCGACGACACCGTACCGTCTAGTAATCATGCTACACTTCAAACAATCATGTAACTTCTTACCCCGTAAAGGAGAATACAACAGATCACGACAATCGAAAGAGTCTGCGTCGAGAAGCGGAAATCTAAATAAAAACACTAATCAGATTTCTGGTAATTTTAAGTAAGCAAATTTAACTAAGTAAAATTTCACATAGTTTAACGCTATTCTAGCTTAAAACGTATTTTCTCCACCAAACGTTTTGCAATATAGATTTGTACCTCATTCTAGTTCTTTGCACAGCTCTAGTGCCATTGCAGTAAACCTAAATATTTATATTCTAACTGCAATAGATTAACTAATGAAATGCTTACTTTCTTTATTCTTAATAGTATTTTGATAATTGAAAAGATTCAGAAATTCTAATTTGCATATTACAATAAATATACTTGTAAGTGCAAAACTTTTCAATTATCAAAATACTACAGTACTGAGAATAAAATAAGCTGGTATTTTGTTAGTTAATCTAATGTTTAAAATATAAATATTTAGGTTTATTGGTTTCTAAAGATACTCTAAGTAACACAACAAAACATTTTAATTATGTTAAACAAAATATTTTCAAAAATATTCTAAATAATGGCACTCCGAGTTTTGTGACGGGCTCTTATATCTCACAAGATTATCGAGTATTTTCAGTATGTTTTAGTAAATAATTTACAGAATTTACAGTCATTATCTGTAAGCCAAATAAATACCAGTATCCCCATGTACACAATGCGTACCTACTTTTACAACAAAATGTTGATTCGAGCAAAAAATATTCGCAAGCTCTACAGGAAAAGAGCGCGTTAATCTTTGTTCACTGCCGTCCTGTCACGCCATTGTGACACTTGGCATGTCATTTCACCTGATATTTTACTATTATCTGTTACTCCTCTATATTTGCTGGAAAGTCTTTTAAACGGACGGTCACGTTTATTAAAGTGGCAAGGATTTTTGTCTCTTTGATATAAGTAGATTCTTTTATTATTTCATTGATCAGTAAATACATTAATTCTGATTATACTATGCCTCCTAAGAAGACAAAACCATCCCAAAGTGATCAGCAATCGTTAGCTGACAAGGAAGAAACCGAAGAATTAGCCAAGACAACGACACCGGATAACATGCTGCCTTCGATCTCAACTTATGAAGAGATCTTGGATAATCGACTAAACGTTCAAATGAAAGAACTTAATAACGTTGTTTTCAAATATCACAAAGCTACGCAGGATGAGCTTAGAGCTATTCAGACAAGCGAAGACTCTCTTCAATGTTGCCAAACCATTCGATAAATCAATGGAGAAACACACAAGAAGTAATCGAATGGTTTGGCAACATTGAAGAGAAAAGCAGACATACATTCATTTCGTTTGACATTGTTAATTTCTACCCTTCAATTTCTGAAGACCTTCTGGACCAAGCATTATCTTGGGCCAGAAATTTGGCTATCATTACCGAAAGTGAAATTTCAATAGTAAAACACGCTAGAAAATCGCTCCTTTTCAACAACGAAAAACCGTGGATAAAAAAAGACAGCAACAGTTTATTTGATGTTACCATGGGTAGCTAGGACGGCGCTGAAGTATGCGAACTAGTAGGCCTTTTCATTCTAAACGACCTAGGGAAAAAGTTTGGCAACCAAAATATCGGCCTATATAGAGACGACGGATTGGCAGTACTAAAAAATAAGACCGCACGATTGGCAGGCAAAACAAGAAAAGATCTTCACAAAAGTCTCGAACAGTTTGGCTTAAAAATCACGGCAGAAGCAAATTTAATTTCAGCAAACTTTTTAGACGTTACTTTCGACCAAAGCAATGGAAAATACAAACCTTTTCGAAAGCCCAATGACGATCCATTATACATAAACAAGCAATCAAACCACCCACCAAGCATTTTAAGACAGCTACCTACATCAATCAACAAGCGCATTTCCCTCCTCTCGTCTGACGAGCGGACATTCCATGAAACCGCACCAATTTACGAAAATGCATTAAGGCGCAGCAATTTCAACCATGAGCTAAACTACACACAAGAAGCACCACAGCAAACACGCAGAAATAAACACCGCATTATCATCTGGTTTAACCCCCCATTTAACACAAATGTCAAAACAAACATAGGACGCAACTTTCTTAACCTTATTGACAAGCACTTTCCACCAGGACACAAGCTTCACAAACTTTTTAACAGAAACACAGTCAAGATTAGCCATAGTTGCATGAACAACGTCAAGTTTATTATCACGAAACATAATTCACGCACAATCAGGAAAAGCAAGCCACTAAGCATAGTTACAAGCAGTTGCAATTGCAGGATTAAGGACAATTGCCCCCTACGTGGGCAATGCATGACAAACAACATAGTATACAAGGCATCTATTTCCATAAGCAACACGAACATCTCTAAGCAATACATTGGCATGACAGCAAGTACATTTAAAGAGCGATATCGTAACCATACTAAATCTTTCCGGAATAAAAAGTATTCAAATGAGACGGAACTTTCGAAATACATTTGGAATCTAAAAGAAAAAACCCCAAAGTTTCGACATAACCTGGTCTATACTGAAACACTCAATTTCTTACACGGGAGGATAAAAAAGATGCAATTTATGTTTGGACGAAAAACTTTTCATCATGAAGGCAGACAAACAACTTTTACTAAACAAAAGATCAGAAATAGTTTTGACCTGTCGGCACAAAAACAGAGTTCGGATCAACAACCTAAACAATCAAAGGAATGCGCGCAACGTTTCGACGCCCACGCTCCAAAGGAAAGCGCCGGACGTTTCGACGCCCACACCCACGCCCCAACCAACGCATTTAAGCAGCCCACTAACCGATATTTTTCAGTCGCCTGATGATCCCGTTTAGGGTGAAACCTATATATATACATATATACATATATATACATATACATGTATGATGAACATGGATGTACATGTATGGCATTCCATATTCTAAAGTTCTATTTGCAGATAGTCAATGAGGTGCTGCACAATAGTCCACTAGTTGGTTTATACTATTACTTTAATATAGCAATGTTACTAGGTATAGTATTAACTACTTACTACCTGAGAGTGAGGTCTGTACGGTAAAATATCAAACCGAGGTTTTTCTGTATTGACCGAGCGATAGTGAGGTCAATACAGCAAAACCGAGGTTTGATATTTTACCGTACAGACGAGGTTAGTAAGTTGTTTATTATATGGCATAAATCAGTGCAAAAATTAATATCGATGGATAATTAGTTTATCCATTACATCCGGCCACGCGCCATGGTCACGCGACAGAATATGCGAGTAATGCGACAATTTGTGCTTGAGACGGCGTGGCGAATTCAACAAAACACACACGGAAACAAGCAAACAAGTCAAGTTTGTTTTAAATATCTTTATCTGGGAAATATAATACCACTGTGAAGTATGCACCACATTCAGCCTTCGATTCGGCCTTCGATTCAGCCGTCGATTCAATTATCGCACTTATTGCGAAGTTACCTCCATATTCATCAGGTGGTCGCTATTGCAGAATATCATACAAAAATACAATTTTCTCAGGCGCTATTTTATACGATTTCTTCAAATTTACATATGTTGTACAGAATTTCATGCTCTTTAATCTGGTATAAGTCGCCAGAGTGGCACAAACCCATGAACGACGCAGGCGAGCGTTAAACAAATTGCGGCGCGGCGTTATTAATACGACTGACGGGGGTTGCGTTGCATATTTCAGATTACCTCAGATATAAACACAATTATCTCAGCCGCTATTCTATACGAATTTTTTGAAATTTAAATATGTTGTACAGAATTTCATGCTCTTATACCAAATTAAAGAGCATGAAATTCTGTACAACATATGTATATTTCAAAAAAAATCGTATAGAATAGCGCCTGAGATAATTGTGTTTATATTTGAGGTAATCTGAAATATGCAAGCAACCCCCGTCAGTCGTATTAATGACGCCGCGCCCAATTTGTTTAAAGCTCGTCTGCGTCGTTCAAGGGTTTGTGCCAATCTGGCGACTTATACGAAATTAAAGAGCATGAAATTCTGTACAACATATGTAAATTTCAAAAAAATCGTATAGAATAGCGCCTGAGATAATTGTGTTTATATTTGAGGTAATCTGAAATATGCAAGCAACCCCCGTCAGTCGTATTAATGAAGCCGCGCGCAATTTGTTTAAAGCTCGTCTGCGTCGTTCAAGGGTTTGTGCCACTCTGGCGACTTATACCAAATTAAAGAGCATGAAATTCTGTACAACATATCTAAATTTCAAAAAATTCGTATAGAATAGCGCTTGAGATAATTGTGTTTATATCTGAGGTAATCTGAAATATGCAACGCAACCCCCGTCAGTCGTATTAATAACGCCGCGCCGCAATTTGTTTAACGCTCGCCTGCGTCTTTCATGGGTCTGCCACTCTGGGGACGTATACTAGATTAAAGAGCATGAAATTCTGTACAACATATGTAAATTTGAAGAAAATCGTATAGAATAGCGCCTAAGAAAATTGTGTTTTTGGATGATATTCTGCAATAGCGACCACCTGATGAATATGGAGGTAACTTCGCAATAAGATGCGATAATTGAATCGACGGCTGAATCGAAGGCCGAATCGAAGGCTGAATCGAAGGCTGAATGTGGTGCATACTTCACAGTGGTAATATAATCGCAAGATTAAATTTAAATAACGATGAAAGAAAAGATTAACAAATCAAGAAAAGTTATTGTCGTAACTGGCTTAAAACATTCGTATAAAACCCAAAGTTATTTCAAAAATATATTACGGCTGTTCGATCAAAGTGTCAACAAAACTTAGCCTTCTTCATCGCTTTCAATCACAAGTCTTCGTCGCTTTTTCTCTTGGAATATCTTCACTGGACCATTGAAGATCTGGAATTGACACCCTGAGATGCTGCTTATACTTGCACCAGCGAAAACTGCTTGGCTGTTTGAATCTTCCTGGTATGAATGTGTTGCTTCGAAAGGCTGCAGCTGGCCGAGCTGGGTTTCCGACTGGGACGTATCAACTGGCTCACGTATCGCTGGTTGTAAATTTTCAAGAGGATTAAGTGCTCTTCTTGGTTGGTTTTGTGCTGATGGTTGAGTTCCGCTGAGTATACTGGACATCTGAAGCTGATGTTGTTCGCTTGCCGATTTATACGACTGTAGACTTTGCAGGTTCTTGTGTCCACTCAGCTGGGCCACAAAGATTTCGGGAGTGTTGGCGTCTAACAGCCTCGAGATACAGGTTTTTCTAACAGAATGGTTACTTAATTTCCCCGCGGCTCACTGAAGACCAGCATTTTCTGCTGCTTTGCTGACGAACTTGCCAATTTCATTCTTGCCCAGAGGAGATTTCATATACCAAATGTTGTTGTTTTGATGGCGGTTCCCATGTCTGACAGCAAGGAAAAACGGCGCGTCTGCTGTATTCATTTCGACTGGACGATGGCTCTTGAAGGTTTTATAGTATTCAACAGGGCATCTTTCTGATCCGGTGGCATAAATCTTCGGTTGAAATGATCTTTGGTGACCGTTTTCTTGACCTCTACGTGTTTTCGTGCCACGCTCACATAGCCAGACAGGCATTTCGCGACCATCAATATTGGTTTGGAGTTGAATATCGCCCCAACGTAACTTACGGCTTTCGTCTCTCGCCCTGAAGCCAAAGTGGAGTGCCACAAACCACCACATGGTTCTCTGGAGGACTTCTGGTCCAGACATACCAAACTGTCCGCATTCAAACAGTTTGTCCTCTTCTTCTTGCGTGAGAACGCGAGTAGCATTTGGCTTGTTTCCCTTGCCGGCTTTGTTTACCAAACTTTTTCGTTTCGCTGCAAGGACTTCGCGGGACATCTTAAACTCTTTGTCTATCAGGATGTTAAACTGGGATTTGTTGTCGGAAAGGAACCGCTGAATACTCCTTTGGAAACTTGAAATCGTGTCCGGTTCGTACTCTTCGCCATTTATTTTACGGATATCTTTGAAAAATTTGGACAACAAGTGGTCAAGCTCCTGTGCTGGTAAGTGCAAAATGTTTAGATATTGTTTGTTTAATTCAGCTAGGTACCGGTTGAATGCATTCATGTCGCTTGCTGTTTTTTTCCACCGTGTTTACGCTTTTCTGCTCTCTTATAAAACTGTCAATTTCTTCCTGGCTGTTTCGCTGCTCGTAGACGTCGTCGCTCTGTACTTCGTGAAACTGATAAAAATTACTTTCGTATTCTTCATTTTCAACTTCTGGATAATAAAACTCGCTCTCAGAATGCACCTCGTCGCTCATTTTAATAATTTTCTACTTCTTGTAAATACAATTTATTGAATTTTAAAGTTTTTGCTATTGTTTTCCTCGCAGGGCAATAAAAATTCCGTATTGCCCACGGGCGATACGGGAAACTCCTGCCACGTCAGTAGCCAATCAAATTGCGCGATTCACGAAAACAAATGCTTGCCATATAATAAAATACCTTATGATGATGACTATCCAGACAATAAATTTTGTCTTCAATTTTGGTACATTAAATGAAATTGCTTTTAATGTTTATCCTTTTTCAGACAGTCCCCTTGTCTTGGTACCAGTTTCAATGGGTGAAATACTTAATGACAGAACAAGCTTATTTGAATAATACCAACAGCAATTGCACTGGAGACAACAACAGATGTCAACCACTTGCTGCACCTATAAACAGTTATCCAACCACAAATCTTAAAGACTTAGTTAACACCATTAAATGCATTAATAGCGTTGGTCTTCCTTTTGGTTGGACAAAGTGAAAGGTGATGAAGAATCTTTAAGAGTTGTTTACTTGCAACAAAGAAAGAAAGACCGTGTCAAGGATCCCATGATAACAAAGTCAGTGACTGTTTACAAAGATCATTCCTGGACACTTAGAATTCTTGATAAAGTTATTCAACAGTTTTATAGTCAAGGATTAGAAGGCTTAAAGCAGCAAATAATAAAATTGATAAAATTAATAAAATTGATATCATATTAGTTAGATATACTGTACATGCATGCACAATTGCACATACAGTACATGTAGACATTAGGTTATAGTAGATTACATATGTAACATATGCTGGTTTACAAATAGAGTCAGTTTTGCAAACTGTGCACACAAGATTCTGAGGCAAGGGTTAGTCTTGACTGCAAGCCTAGACAATCCAGAAGACAATATATTCTGGATTTTCTATGCTGCAAGCTTCGACAATAACAATGACGATGATGTCGTAGTAGTCGTACTCGTCAGACCAATGAGTATTTTTGTCAAATAGGCGAGTAAACTGATATAAAATTACCGACAGTTTTGTAGATATTCCACTTGGGATTCCAAATATTGCGACCAAAAAGCACAAAACATGTTTATTTTTTAGTTACAGGGTTAGTTTTGACTGCGAGCTTCGACAATAATAATGGCGATGTCGTACTCGTACTCGTCAGACCAATGAGCATTTTTGTCAAATAGATATAAAGTTACCGAAAGTTTTGTAGATATTCCACTTGGGATTCCAAATATTGTGACCAAAAAGCACAAAACATGTTTATTTTTGAGTTACAGGGTTAGTTTTGACTGCATGTTTCGGAAATGATTGTTACATGCGCCATTTTAACAATGACAACATCAAAAGTCTGCAATTTAACTCACTAGTCGCTCCACGAATACAGTTTAAACATCTTGATGGCAAGTCTCTATTTCAAAATAATTTCCATAAACTGCGCGCAGATCGAAGATTATCTGTCCTTTTATATATTTTGGTGGATTGTCTATGGTCTGACTTCCGTTCCGACTGTGACGTAGTTCTATCAATTAGAGCCCAGGCCCAAGACAAACGGTCTAACTTTCAAAATGGCGCGATTTGGGGTGATTTGGCCAACTTTGGAGCGCTGTTACTGGGCGGCGGATTTAATATTTTTGAGAAAAAATTTCGGGAAACATTTTCTTTTAACCTAAGTTATTTAAATATGTAAAGATCCCACAGGCCATGGAGGCACTTTAACGAACCTGGATTCAGCACTATTTGCTTATGAAATCACCTAATTTTATCAACCACTTTATAATGCAGATCTGTTTCATTCATAATCTGGAACTGTTTGTGCTTCGGAATTGTGAATCCACCCGTCTTTCTTGTAGATGGTAACACTTCATTGAAGACCCATCTTCTAAATTCCTTCGCTTTATCAAGCTTACTACTAAATATGAGAGCATATACAACTACCGTGATATAGGGTATCAGAGACTACGACATTATCTGCCGCGCTATAGATAGATACGTGCTGACATCAAGGGTCGTGTGCAAATACTGCCGGAGAAAGTTTGTGAATCCAAAAACACGGGCGAATCACATAGTTGGTTTAGACAGAATTAAACGCACTTAAAAGATAATTATATACTATAATGGTAGAACAATCAAATTTTAAACCTAGTTTATTATTTCAACAAAACAATGACGTATTTGAATATTATTACAATAATATTTTGGATATCGCTGAGCACACTATTATGGATATAAACACTGCTATCAAGGGATGTAAAAGGCTGTTATAAACATGCTTTAATCCACCTTAACCATAAAAAGATCACAGGACAGGTGTAAAGTATAATTCACGCAGAGAAAACGTGGGAAGATGGTTCAAGTGTGAATGCGGTGGTGAAAGAGAGCTTGTGGAACGAACATAACATGGTATGCACCCAGTGCGGAACAGTTACATGTGTATTTTGGAATTAGGACTACGATCCCAAAAATTGGAAAAAGAGACACGAACTGAATCCCAGGAATAAGAAGTTCCATTATATTTTAGCAAATGTGTCTTGGTACTCAGAATAAAAATAAACGATATTTTCTGGAGGTGAATCAATCATCACGTGTGCATTGATTTGCCGTTCCTTCACAAAGGTTGTCTTTCCAGTCTTGGTCCCTCCAGAGACCAAGAGCCCAAAGGGATGTTTTAATTGTATGGAATATGTTTCTTTGTTGTCTTGGTAATTCGACGCGGTTTCGCCAAACAGAGGTGCTTAAATGTAGACCTACAATCAGTAGACATTGTTTTGGCCTCTCCCATGAGTGACCTTTACGTGGCATGACCTTTACGTAAGCTGTCTTGAAAAGCTCCTTCCGCAAAATCACAAGCGCGAAGCAAGTTTACACAACGACTCTCAGATCCTTCTGAAAACGTCTGTGACAAACGTGAGATTATATCCTTGAGTTTCTTCTCTCTCGCATGTGGGACGCCAAACGGACCAGAGCGCATGTGCAGCACCAACTAGTTTCTAGTTTAATATTATATACGAGCCGTATATGCGAGTCAGTACGCTCAAATATTTCGGAAGAATAGGATTGATCAAGTAGTACCCCATGATTCAATGATCCAATGATTCAATTTCGGATTCAATGACTCAATCTTAGAATTCAAAAAGTACCCTTAAAGAGCTTTTTAATACCCTGTGATCCTATCACTTGATTGCCCGCTCTGACACCATACCTCGTGAGTAAATGAGTAACTCGTGAGTTACTCATGAGTAAATGAGTAACTCAAGAGTTACTCATGAGTAAATGAGTAACTCAAGAGTTACTCAAGACCTTGTTGCATCCACCAAGTCGAGAGCAACCGAAGGATTCTGAAGACACCAAAGATGGTACCCAGGAGGAAGAAACAGGTTCTGTGAAAGCAGTTCAGTGCAGCGTCTCAGAAACCAGCACGCGAAGGGTTTGCCTAAGGATTGTCCCGATCATTGTTAGAGGAACGATACAAAATCGAGCGGTGAAAACCTATGCTTTGCTGGACAGTGGATCGGGCGTGTCGTTGTGCGACAGACGGCTGTTGGAAAGACTGGGGCTAAAGGGTGTTCAAAGGAAGTTTTCGTTGACGACGCTAAATGGTGAAAGGCGAGAAAGAAACGGAATAGAAGTGGGTCTACAAGTGACAGACTTGGACGGTGAAGAAACGATTTCTATATGTTCAAAGTAATAAATCGCTTTGCCTTTAGTTCATATTTCGACACTTAAAATCGTTCTTTTCACGATTTCTCGAAGTGATTCCTCATCTAAAATATATCTTAAGTTCTTCTTACGATATTCTTGACTTGCTTTATAAACTACGATTAACTTAGCAATAATTCTGTACTGGAATTATCTGAATATTCAGGTTCTCTAAGTGTCTTAATATATTCATATTGAACGTTGCCAAGCGTTTTCTGTGTCAAAATATTCACAAATTTTCGCTTGTAAACGCTTGTATCGTACGTTTTTCTCATGGTTCCCCAAACTGATTCTACAAACTAGAATTAGATAAAATATAACTATCCAAAATTGTTAACACTTATTTCCCAGTAACCATGTAAAAGACTGTTTGGCCATTTAGCTTCTAACTTAGTATAATATTAAAAGTCTTCATATTATTCAAATAATATTCACGTTTCACCAGAGTAGTTATCTCAGCCGATTCAGCCATTTAAACTGTTCAAAACCCTCTATACTCATACAGGTAAGGTTTAGGATAAGTGTAAAGTGTGTCTACTAATTTCTCTTTAGATCCTTGTAAAGAACGTTTATTTTGTTAAAGTTTACTGTACGCATGCTCTGTACGTCTACTTGTCCCACAACTGTTGACTGTCAGTAGGGTAAAGTATATAAATGAAAGTTGATTACTATTACTTGTAAGGATATAAAGTCGCGTGCCTTTTGATAATGACGTAACAGAGAACTTCGGGAATCAGTCGGAGAGCTATCGGTTGTGACCACTGACCTATATATATATATATATAACTGGACTGCGGGTGCTGGCCAAAAATGTGTCCCCATTTTCACTTTCAAAATGACGGCATTTATGGGTCCTTCTGCTAATGGTAGTGACCACTGGCAACATGTACTTATCGCAGGAAAAAATATTTATGTAAATACAAAGGGCTTCCCCAAGAGGTGAATAAAATCGTCTAGCGTTAAAATAAAACAAGACGCCCGCTAGGCGTTAACTCGGGCTACTGGGCTACTGGGCATGGGCAATGGGATGGTGATGTGGAGAACGAGATTGGTGGAGGAGGACATGTTACTAGAACGCTAGTTAGAAAGCACACTCACTTGTTTTACACTGTAAAAAAAATTGTTCTTGAAGAATTGACTACTTTTATAAACTTACATGCATGGACAACCTAGATTGGGACAACATAGAATTGATAATACTGAAAGCCATCATGGTATTGGTTTAACTATATCTCGAACTATATGTATGGTACTGTGACATTTTGTGCACATATTACACTTATATTTTAGTTATTGTTAATAAATTGTTTAGATGGTGTTCACAGATCTGGCATAACGATATCTGAAGGCCGCAACAGCACTGGTCTTGCTATATGTCAAGTTAGCATCACCATGTTCAATTGTACATACTTTTGGCATTCTTACATATAAGTTTGGTGTTCACATAATTATACTGTATAACTTTGGCATTGATACATATACTTAACCAGATATGTCACTGTTATAAAGTCATTTAATACCAGAGTAATAAATTGGTGGTTGATGGTTTAATAGTCCAACTCACAACTCCAACTGTGTGGTCCGAGAGGCCTGTTACTTCAGACACCAGTGTTAATTTATTTGCTCTTTCATTAATACCATATGTCAATGTTATAAGTCATTTAATGCTTTAATACCAGAGTAATAAATTGGTGGTTGACGGTTTAATAGTCCAACTCACAACTTCAACTGTGTGGTCTGGAGCCCTTTACTTCAGATGCCAGTGTTAATTTGTTTGCCGTTTCATTAATACCAGATGTCAATGTTAAAGTCGTTTAATACCAGAGTAATAAATTGGTGGTTCACGGTTTAATAGTCCAACTCCAACTTTGTGGTCGTAGAGCCCTTTACTTCAGACACCAGTGTTAATTTGTTTGCACTTTCATCAATACCACATATTTCAATGTTATAAAGTCATTTAATACCAGAGTAATAAATTGGTGGTTGACAGTTTAATAGTCCAACTCACAACTCCAACTGTGTGGTCCTAGAGGTCCTTTACTTCAGACACCAGTGTTAATTTGTTTGTTCTTTCATTAATACCATATGTCAATGTTATAAAGTAATTTAACACCAGAGTAATAAATTGGTGGTTGACGGTTTAATAGTGCAACTCACAACTCCAACTGCGTGGTCGTATCAGTGAACAATGTTTCAACTCTGTGTTGAAAATGCTTTCCAACCACAACAGGATTAAGATTTAGCATTGAACATCTTTCATTGTAAGATAAAGCTTCAATTTGCTCATCAGTCATGTTTTTGCCTTGAGTTCTAGCTATAATCTGAAACAATTCAGACCATCTAAGATCAGCACATGATAATGTCATAAACCATGTTGGAATCCCAAGTTGTTTTACCATGGCTACTACTTCATACATAAATTTTTGCCAGTAGGGTGGTGCCTGGAATTTGCCTTAAAAACAAATATGCCTGATCTTGACAAATTAAGCCTTTTAACTTGTTTACATCTGATTTTATTTGTGATGCAGTTACAGGTTGGCCATGAATTTTTTTTAAGGCTATATTAATACTATCTGATATTTTTTTTGGTTCCATTATAAATTGTGCAAAGATAAATTTTGCATAGCGAGATCTGGACTCTGAATTATAAGACATATATGTTATTTACCGGCTGGGAGGTCCGTATAGAAAAATATTTGCCCGAGGTCTTAAAAAAGGCCCGAGGCCGCAGGCCGAGGGACATTTTTGAAACCGAGGGCAAATATTTTTCTATACGGACCGACCAAAACGGTAAATAACATATTTATTTTTTTGTTACATAATTAGAGAAATTAACATAATTGAATTAAGTTGCGTAATCGAGATGACGTTCACGTGATATTCAAAATTCCAAAGTTTATCGTTCGAGAGTAAACAACTGCCGACATGCAGTCTTACAGGGAAACTTGGAACCTTTTTTGTCATAAAAAAACATTCAAAACTCGAAGATCTAGTTACGAAGGGAAGTCAAAATGCAGTCCAAGTGTTTTTAAAGTTTAGTTGATAAAGATTCTTCGTCGTTCTTCTTCGTCGCTTGCTCGTTTTTGGCTGTTCGCTTGGAAAGTCGCTTTCAATATTTGGCTGACTGCATGAAAATTGAAAGTGTGGTCCTCGAGTTTGAAGACGAAAATGCTTGTCAGTAAGCCATTTGTAATTTCAAGTTTCAAGGACATGAGACGATGAGGTTGGCATGTGGAAAATGTTTGGCTAAAAGGTAAAAGACTTGTAACGGTTTTGTTGAGTATAGCGGTTGGCGGATAACAGAAGAAAGACAGATTAGTGTCAAAATATTTCACTGAGCTTTTCTATCTTAATCTGGTGGTATGATTTTTTATATATATTTCTATATAATTTCATTTAGTGATTCAAAATACTGTGTTCACAAGTTTATGTATGTTTTTCCTACCGTTTTAAACTGTTTTCTTCATAAATGTCAACTCGAAAATTTTGCTTTGTCACAGTTTTCCCAGTGTTTCTTTTAAAATTCGCTGTTTACACATGAAGTTGTCAAAACCATTTGGATAATAAAACTCATTTGCATCCCCGTAGCTCTCTGTTGAATTTATTTTTTCTGTGGCAAGCGAAATAGTTATGAAAATCGGTAAATTTTAAATGAATTTTAAAATTAAATTTAGGATTTCGTGACCGTGGTCAGATATCGTAAAAAACTGCCCGCTCACGCAGCCAATCAAATTGCAGTATTACCTAGGATTCCGCCCGCTCACGATTGATAAAAAAATAATCTGAGTTACTACCAGTAACTTTTACAGATAACTGCAGACTATTTGGTTTCTCAAATGACTGTAAATTATCAAGCGACATGTTACTGGTATCTGATACTATAAACATGTGCTCGAACAAAATCTGTGAATAAACGATTGATAACAAATACATATAGCAGACAATAATGCACACAGTTGATGAAACAATGAAAACAAACCTAATATTTACCTTTATATCACTGTTGTATGAATTGTCAGTTACTAACTTCAGGACTGGAAGACTTTATCGATCGCGGTGAACCTACACTAAAGTATGAGCAATTTCGACACGGGTTCTTCTGCGATCAACCAACTATGAATGCCAAGTTACCTATGTATGCCAAGTTAATATCTATGAATGCCAAGTTACCTATGTATGCCAAGTTACCTATGTATGCCAAGTTAATATCTATGAATGCCAATACTGACAATACGTAGAGTATACTACATTATCATTCATTTCTTTTATATCATGCATTCTGATTGGTTAATTCACCTGCAAATAACCGAGTGCAAATAATTTTTTTGTTGCAAATAATGTTATGAGCATGCGCACTAGCAATGGCGCTGCTGACTGCAAATAATTTTCGTAAACATGGCGGCTAGTTCTTCAGCTATCCGAGGAAATAATCGAGAGTATTTGGAAGCATTCATAACGACAATGTACTTTAGAAAAGAAATAGTTAAAAGGAAGATTTAGTGAGATAAAAAGCAACACTCGTGCCAACAAAAAGTAAGTTTTACGAAGATTTTAGTATGCCGAAGACACAGAGAAGAGTGGCGATCTCTAACTTCAGTCATTTCAGATTTTTAACTATTTTATGAATGATAAATCAATTATTGAACTCGTCTATCGCAAAATATCATGATTTGTCAGTGTCTCGCTACCAGTTATTTGCCTCTGCCTTCGGCATCGGCAAATAACTAGTAGCTCGCCACTGACAAATCATGATATTTTGCTCAGACTCGTCCAATAATTGATAAATATTACAATATTGACAATACTACAATATTGACAATACGTAGAGTATACGCAGTTTGTTAAAATGAACTTGATATTGATATAACTTTGATTGTTTATACTTTTGGCTTTCATATAAGTACTGTTGGCATTCATAGATATTAACTTGGCATACATAGGTAACTTGGCATACATAGGTAACTTGGCATTCATAGTTGGTTGATCGCAGAAGAACCCGTGTCGAAATTGCTCATACTTTAGTGTAGGTTCACCGCGATCGATAGTATCGGCGTGTGCAGTTGTAAGCATTGTGAGCGTATTTAAGAACAAGATACTTGCCAGCCACATAACTGATCTCAGACAATTCTAAGCAAGCAGGCATGAACACTTCGAACCACTCAGTCGAAAAGAAAGAAGGCCACAAATCCACAATCACCACAACGCCACATGTCGTGCCAGATATAGTCACATGCCTCAGTTTCGCAAAGCTTATTGGTCAATATCGCCAGCGGCCGCGCGGAGGACTAATAACGCGACACATAAAAATAAAAATAATAAAAATAATCGCGAAACCTAGACTCGTCTACCATAGGTAGCCCGAGTAATAAAATCGTCTGGCCAGAATAAAATACTAAAGACCAATTCGGACAGGAAAGAGTTAGAGAGAGAGTTTATAAATCGTTCCTGTCCGAGAGCTTCCCCAGAGGTGAATAAAATCGTCCAGTGTCAGCCAGAATAAAATACTAAAGACCAATTGGGACAGGAAACCGGGCTGACTCGTGTCACGAAATTCTTTCCTCGGGGACAACAACGTTAGGATTAGTTTACATCTAAACTAAACCTGGCCACCTGGGACGTTTTCATGATAAGAGTCTTATTGTACTTATTTAACTACAATAATAATAATATTCCTAGACAATTACTGTTGTAGCTTTCCAGCAGTCTGAATTAAAGACATGCCGGCCGGCGAACACTTGGCAATAAAATAAACACTTGGCAAAATAATAAAAAAGACTGTCAATACACATATATGGTCATGGAAATCTACAAACATTTCGTTTTATGAAGTCGCCAGCTCTATAACGCATCGCTGAAGATCACGAGAAAATCGTAAAGAAGCGAGGCGTACCGAGTTCTTCTTAGAGTGTCTTTATCAACCTTTTCCAAGTGTTAATAGCAGACGAGAAACTCATCAGTTGTCAGGTGTTTTAAAATCCGGTAAATGGCGAGTTTTCCATCTTTAATTTGTCCGTCTATTTTCCCGTCGATAAAAGAAGAAAGCCGGACGACAAACTATATCAGACTGGGACAGTGGAAGACCGTCAAAACCCGTCAGTCAGAAAGCTTTCACCTTCTATAAATATGCCGTGAAGACTTTATCGAGTTATAAAGAAGATAATTCGACTGAATGCCGAGCAAAATACAGGCGGTTTTAAAAACATGTGTCATCAGTCCGGTCCTTAGGTATCGGTCAGCGACCTGCACCATTAGCAAAAGGACCCATAAATGCCGCCATTTTGAAAACGATTTTGGGGACACTTTTCCTAACTCAAAGGTAATAGGAGCACGCAATCCAGTTATATATATAGGTCAGTGGTTGTGACGTATAAAATGAAAACCGGGGGATAAAATACAGCTAGAGTTAGGGGGTTGGGTTAGGAGGTCCCAAAGGAGCCTGAGAACCACGACGCATGAAACCAGGGGAGTCAGATAACAGATAGGGTAGGGGGTTGGATAAAACGACGACGTAAGCATAAATAATGAGATTAGGTTTAAACGGTCCCATAGAAGCCTGAGAATAATGACGTATGCATAAATAATAAGTCGGTATGACATAGTGAAAACCAGGGGGGGTTGAGTAACAGCTAGGATTAGGGGATTCTGGAACACTAGGGTTAGGCGTTAATGACGTAACGAGCCGCTATACAATGAATACTAATGAGATTAGGGTTAGGAGGCCCCAAAGGAGCCTGAGAATGAATAAATAATAAGTTGAATATTTAATGAGGCGGCATCCCTTTGGGCGCTATATGGGTGGGTATTACTACTAATATCCAAATCATCATATATGAAGAAGCCTAAATCACAATGTCTTAATAAGATTACCGAAACAAAAAAGAAAATCATTGAACGAATAACAATTGATTGGAATTAAGACCGTATTCAGGTTCAGGGCCCGAATCTGTCTACCATTTAACTCCAGACATATTGTAGAAAATCTAAGTTCAGTGTTTGATTATCCAATACTAAGACCATGTAACTAAGCTGAATCCAACTGGAACATCAGCTAAAATTCCGTACACTACTACACTGGCTGTCACCCGAGTTTTCCAAACGTGTTTTAACGAATTTGGATTGTCACTTTTGTGGTCGGAGTTGAGCCCTAGAATTGGCGAGATTTATCGAGTCAAGAGATAGGGTCCAACTCCGGCAATGAAAGTGATAATCCAAGAGTTAGAAACGGGTGTGGAAAACTCGGGTGACAACCAGTGTAGTGCGAAGCTATTTATAAACTTAAAATACGGACAAACAAACCGAAATCGACTCTCAAGGGATTCAAAATGAACGTTTTTTTATTGTTGGCAACTCAGAATTAATGAAAAATGCGGACAAACATGTTGAAATTGACAACACTGACGTCATCTGTGCGGAACGCTATTGTAATCTCAGGCTACGCGCCGCAAGTTGGACGAAGTCACGTTGAGAAGGATACATTCTGGAATGCGGTGTTTGACTTGGTGGAAAGGTTGAGGAAGGAAGATATGGTAGTTCTTGGTGGAGATTTAAATGGACATGTTGGTCGAGAGAGTGATGAGTATGAAGGAGGACACGGGGGGGGGGGGGGGGGGGGGTTAGCTTTTGAACGAGAAATGTGTGTGGAACACAGTGCGGAACACAGTTCAAGAAAAATGAAAATATCATTGTCACAACACTATTTAATACTCGAAATATAGTAAGGTTAGATATACTGCCGAAACAGAGAACGTAGTAGTCTAACGTTTCGAGCGAAGGCCCTTCGTCAGAATATCTAACCTTACTAAATTTCGATTATTGTTTCAACACTGCCTACGCAGCACGCTACTTTTATTTCACTATCTAATACTGGCCGATATGAAAGTGAAGGGTGCAGTGAAAGTCCGGCGGGAGAAATTCTGCCCAAGAAGAAAAGTGTGGAGGCTAAAAGATGAAAATGTGCGAAGGCAATTTGAGGCTAAATTGGTTCTGGAGGAGGCTGGGAAGGGTGATGTAATGAGGTGTGAGAGAAGGCTAGGGATGGGTTCTTGAAAGCAGCTAATGAAGCATGTGGGTGGACAAAGGGCCCACCAAGGCATGTGCAGACATGGTGGTGGAATGAAGAGGTTGGCAAGAAGGTGAATGAGAAGAAGCTGAAGTTCAAGAAGTGGTGTCAGGCAAAGTGAACTGTCGAGGAGAAGGCAGCGTTGGCAGAGTATGTGGAAGCAAAGAAGATTGCAAAAAAAGTAGTTGCTCAGGCTCAACAGCACGAAAGAAAGAGATTTGGAGATAAGCTCAATACAGAGGAAAGACAGGGATCTATAGTGAAAGCGGTGATGACGATGTATGAGAAAGCAAGGACAATGGTGAAAACGAAGCATGGAAACAGTGAAGAGTTTGAGGTGAAGGTTGGAGTACATCAGGGGTCAGTCCTGAGCCCATTATTGTTCGTGATTGTGACGGAGGTACTGACGCAAGGTCAGAGACGGGCTGCCATGGGAAGTGTTTTATGCGGATCATTTGGTTTTGATGGCTGAGAGCATGGAGGAACTGAAGGTGAAGATACTGAAGTGGAAGGAGGTAAAAGGGTTGCAGGTGAATATTGGAAAAACTAAGGTGATGGTGTCTGGGAAGAATTGTGGTGATGTTGAAAGGACAGGAAGTGGCCATGCATTGTATGTGGGAAAGGTGTTGGGAGTAATTCAGTTCGATGTACAGAGTGCAGCGGATGGGTCCACAAGAGATGCTCAGGTCATGGAGAGGATTGTGGCATAGATGAAAACTTGGATTTGGGAAATGGGGGTGCATTTACAAAATGTAGGAAAGTTGTTTTTTTATCTGGGGGATATGCTCAATGGGGGGTGGAGGTGCAAATTCGGCATCTGTGACAAGGGTGCGTTGTGCATGGAAGAAGTTTAAAGAGCTGTCAGGGATCCTGATAAGGAAGGAAGTGTCATTAATGCACTGCACTCCTCTGTCTACCATGAGGTCCGGAAAAAGGAAGAGAAAAGACTACTAGACTTATTTGGCAGTAAGGAAGCAGGAGAAAAGCTAGTCCAACGGACAAAAAGCCCGGGTCGGGGTAAGGATCCATCTGGGGGACCAGAAGAATACCTAGCTGTGGAGATCGTCCAGCAGCTACGATCGTGGCATCACACAAATCTGGACGTTGATACGTTGAGGTGGGGGTGGTAGTGTGTACCCGCTTTGAAGTGATATTATACCAGGCCTATGAGTCTCCACAGAGCAAGGGGGGTGCCCAAGTCGGGAGCGCCGACTGCTGGGGTTGAGCTCGGAAGTTGGAACCCCAGCTACTCTGTGTAGGGGAGGGAGAGAAAAAGTGGCTCAGGACACGTTTCTTTGCACTGAGCCAGATTAAGGTTTTAAGTGGGGGTAGGAGGTGTCCGGAGGACAGCGATTCCTTGCCAAGAATTGAGGTGAAGAGAAAATTCCCCCACTGAAACTGACTGGCGTTATTAACATACTAATATACTTAAAACTTAACCATAACAACGAAACGGATTAACAAAACACAGTTATTTGAACTAATCATCCTTAATCGGCAAGCTCTTGCTGTCCTAATTTTTTTACCATAGTTTCTGGTACTATTTTTAATGAGTTCGGATGGTGTGCGAATGTATCTTTCGTAACAGTCGGAAGACCAACGACCCATTGTCTTGATCAACCAAGATGGTATTCCAGAGGCGGCGGCCGTCGTTGCAGCATCGATACGGAAGCTGTGAGTTGCGTAGGCAGAGGTGTAGAGACCACACATAGCCAGTAGGCGACGGAGTTCGGTAGACACCAAAGTGCGTATGAGAGGTCTGTCGTTTTGGAGTCGGAAAAGAGGTTTATCCGGTGCTATAGGCGATGCTTGTAAGATGTAATTTATCATTGCTTTGACAGCACATACGTGGGAACTGGACGCAGCAATCGTGAGTAGGCTTCCCTGGCGAAAAGGGGTCCGTTTTGGACTTCTTAATTTTAACTAGCATGCAGGAAGGGTTAGTGATAATTGGTTCGAAAGTGATATCAGTAATCGTCATGTGGACCTCGGAGTCAACGAATTGAACGCAGTGATAATTCCCCCACTGAAGGTTTTGGATTTGTATAGTAGTAAAAGTATATTATTTAAACAAGTAATAATTAGAAAGTAGAAATATTTATGGATTGGATTAGGAGCACTGTATATAGTTCGATAATTGCTACAAAGTTAGTCAGTTTAACATATAAATGACCGCAGTTGACGCTGGTTGTACCACTAAAGTATGAATCGAGGCTTGGGAAAAACGGGTGTGTTGTTAGGTAAATACTAGCCTGCGTAGCAGGCCCTTTGGGGAGGCGAGATGAAAGAAGGGCCTGCCGGCGTCTATTTTGTTTTTTTCCAAACGCCCACTTGCAAACAAAACCGCGCAACCAATCAAAATAGACTATAATAATGTGCATTTAAATAATATGGTTCGGCCGGCATAAAACTGGCTTTAAAACTGACTTGTTTGAATAAAATCTCCGTCACTTGACAACGATTAACTTCGTTAAACAACTGGGCGATAAAGATTGGAAAGCCGCCATTAATTAATACAGTTTTAAGCATGAGATCGGCGGGCTAAATTACACACAGCCTTACAAAATTATAAAGTGCATCTCTGAACATTCTCAATTCAAATATTTCAACTAGCAGCTATCTCGACAACAAAATAAAAAATATATGTAAATAATAGCCTAGCAATGTTCGAATTCTATGTCAAACAACAGACATCAGGCGTAAGAGTGTGTCCTTGCGCTTTCAGACTGCTTTTCGATAATTTCCATTAGCAGGACTTTCGATCGTCTTAGTGATATTCCTTCGTCGGGTTTCGGGGTATGTATAAGGTATCATGGTAGCCGCAGCATAACGAGTTAAAGTTAGTACTAACCGGCCTTTGAACAACCCGGGCCCTGAATATTTTTAGAAACAGATTGTTTGGACGATCATGCGTTTAAGTGTTTAGTGTCAGAAATTAACGCGTTAGTTGAGAACTATTGAAGGATATCGAAGGTTTCGAACAGTTGTGTGATTACCTCATTATTTAAATATATACTATTCTTTTCTTTCTTTTTGTATCCATATATTTATCGTCGACTAACCGAGACTGGAGTGGCTGTCGACAAGTATTAACTTGACCGCAGTAATAACGTATTCTCGAATTCTAGTAAGGAAGGAAATCCCAAACCTCAAGCGATGTTTAAAGTTATTCATGTTTGTTAATTTTTAAAAAATTTGGTTCTCCAGAATTTTTAAAAAATCGGCAGTGATTATTCACACTTCAAGAAACGTTTTGATGAAAAAAAAATTGGGGTCACCAAAGTTTTTTTCGAATTAAATTGATTTGAAGGGTAATTGGCAGCCATTTTGAAACGTCATTGTTGCCATAGCAACAACTGTTGCTATTTATTTGGTAACAGTTTTTGATTGTTAGACTGTTCAACTATGCATAACATTTAGTTTTATTCTTTTTCCGAATTGTTTATGCACGTGTTTTGAACTCTCAAACTTGTATTTTCCATTTTTCAAGAAACTGTATGGAGCCACCTTAAGTGGTGCGCAAAATGACCTTTGCTCGGAGAAAGGATATACTTTGCGTTTTGCGATTGGATAGTTAAATCTCTGGACATTCGGACCGACACGTGAATATAGAGCGTGCCGGGCACATGGATCGTGATATGGGATAATACGGGGAAAATACTGGGATAATACCAAGTACTTATCTTGCATTCTTTCCATTCTGGGCACTTGGTATGTTACGTTTGTTGCATGAGAGGCTCAAGAGGCTTATCTCCAAAAACCTGATTACAGGCACCCAGAGGGCACGACGGACGTGCAGAGTATTTGTGCATTAACCGCAATTTATTTGAATAAATTGTTGCCTTAAAACTTAAAGTCAAAGTGTATGTGACATGTGTGAGGAGTGCAATGGTGTATGAAAGTAAGTAATGGGCCATGAATGTGGAGCAGAGTGCAAGATTGGAGAGAACAGAGATGAGGATGATACGATGGATGTGTGGTGTATCTTTGTGGGATAGAGTGCCGAGTGTGGAGTTGAGAGAAAGAATGGGGATTGAGTTGGTAACTGATGTTGAGGCGGGACTGGTTGAGATGGCTGGGGCATGTATTACGGAAAGATGATGGTGACTGGGTAAAAAAAGTATGTCATATGAGATGGAAGGTGTGAGGAAGACGAAGGCCGAGGACGACATGGAGTCAGGTTTTGGAGGGACATGAGAGAGTGTGGTCAAAAAAGGGAGGATGCGCAAGAGAGAGAGAGAGAGAGAGAGAGAGAGAGTGGACGAAACTGCTGTGGGGAGCCTAAACAACCACTGCGTAAGTGTGGAAAATGGCCGTAAAACGAGTGTTGTACTTATAGCCAATCAGCGTTCATATTATGTACGTCCTTATACCGCTACAGGAGAAAATTGGAGAACCTAAAGTAAACCTAAGCGGTGTTTGGTATTTAAAGTCAAACTGAGTACAAAATAGATAAAAAATCAGTTCATATCATTATCTGAGTTAACACACCGTTTTTTCTCATTCAGAACACCTATGTCCTATAATAAATACAGTAGTTATAATAAAATTAAAAATGAACTTACTTTTTGCTGGACTGTATATTTTTCGAAGATAATGCACAAGTTTTGTATCAAGGATAACAACTCTTTAAGAGAAGGAAGAAAATAAAAGTTTTTATTAGTAGCTTTTAAATTCAAATTGTATTCAAATGTACCGACCGAGACCGAGGTTCGGCTATAAAGACTGATGGCAAACATTTTTCTGTACGGACCGACCAGGTTTGGTAAATAATATGTTTGATTTTTCTTGGTTTGTTTCTTTGTACTTTGCATATTTGTTTTCTCCTTTCTTTGTCAGGTAGTTTTTGTTTGTTCGTTTATTTGTATGTGAGCCTACACTTTGGCATCTCTCTGTCTGCCTATGCCGTGTTTGTCTGTCTTCAGATTGTGAGTTGTACGATGACATGTAGCGCACGTGCATGAGTAGATAACCCCCCCCCCCCCCCAAAAAAAAAATAAAAATAGGTAAACAAAGGGATGGCGCCTAATTAATATTCAGCGTGGGCCACGCATGACTCACGCATGACTAACGTATGACGAACGCATGACGAACGCATGACGAACGCATGACGAACGCATGACGAAAGCATGACGAACTTTCTTCTTCGACATTGGTATTTGGTGGTATGATTCAAGCGACCAAGATGAAAAGAATTGTCTCTATGTGGAAAAACATATTCACAAACTTCCGCTGGGTGTACCTAACCACCCAGTTCTCAAGCTATTCCGATAAGTCAGCTTGAAAATATCGTAATGAAACTATACTGGCAAGTCCGAATCAACAAGTCCTCAACAATAGCCTACAAAGGGGGGCATTACGAACGAGATCTGCTATCAAGGTTGAAAATCCCGTCTGTTAACCTAGAGAGTTTCGGCTGCCCCAAAGCCAAACATTTATTCGATGCCTTGGTATGGATAAACCATGAGGAGGTGAACGCGTATCATTACTGCACTAAAGTGGAGGTGGAAGCTTTTGGGCGCTGGTTATCCGACATAAAAGCAGCTCGTTGAGTCCATATCATTCTTCAAAAACGTTTCTTTTAAGAACCACCTTTTAAGAATCAGTAAAGAGTACAATGAAATACTCGTTGTGTTGTCTTCCCCGTATAATAAATCTCATTAGGGGTTAATTGTGGCGATGACATTAAAGTATCTGGCTAATACCAATATAAAAACATTACACATAGTATAACGGAGCATTTCGAATAAATTAAGACACGCTTGAATTCGTCTGACTATGAACAATTGTAAAGGGTAATTAAGGGGATTAGAGACCCAAGAAGAGCACGTGTATTTTGCATAAAACAGAATTCACAGCAATCAGTTTAAAATATTTATTTAAACTTATACATATCAAAAAAACAAATTACGATTACATACAAATAGTTTACACTGATCATCTAGTAAGGGCTGCTTCTTAGATTATATTTAGGCGTTTTTATTTTAAAAGTAGCATGATAGTCTTTCTTGTCTTTTGGTGATAATTGTGATACATCTTCTTTTGTCATGGGTAAATATTTTGATCTAGTCATCAATAGATGATGTTCATGGTTTTCTCTTTTTGCAAAGTCGCTTTCTTTCCAATCCGAATAGCTTTACCAGTTATGAAAGAAATTATGTTTAAGCGTCGGTTGTTCAACGGTAGGAGGCGGTGTTACAAAATAGGTTTTAGGTGTAGCAAGAACTATAGGGAAACTCCATGGAAGATCGTCAGTTTCTTGCTTAATAAGTCACGCAAATCTTTGTGGATAATTTTTGGGTGAAGGAAAGTGCGGTTTTCTGGAGGTAAGGGCCCCCAGAAAAAGCTGGAGAAACGAAAGTCAGAGTGAGAGTAAGGGCCCTCACCGTTATGGGCCTTGCTCTCCGTCGCCGGTGTGTGCTTCACCGTGGGCGAAGTGTGGCCGAGGGGACACCACTTTCCGCCCCGATTTCTTTATTAGTAGAATTTAAAAAAATATATATACAATTTTGGGTTTGTTCTTTACCTCGCTTTTCGTATTACACAAGAACTAAATCATGATATTTCAACCATAAACTATATTACAAATTGAAGTTCTTTAACAACAACTCTAAATGTTCCGTATTTATTCTCAAAGGGTGCGGTGGGTGGGGTAGCTTCGACTAGATGTTTTGACGAAGGCGATCAAAACCAGAGTGAGCTATCTTGTTTTTTGACGTGCTTTTAGTGCTTATAAGCTTGGGATGTCCGGTTTGATTAAATCGTATTAGATAACTTGTGCATGCGCTTCTTTTTTAATACCTTGTTTTTGCCAAATTGCTAAGAGCAATAAAAGTGACATAACGCAGAAAATGTCATAACTGCGCTATTGCGTGAGAATATTATGATGAAGCTTCTCAATCCCAATTAATCTAGTTAATATAAATTGGCGCTTTATCCCCGGTGTCAAATTTTCTGAAGTTTTTGGAGGCTGAGTTTGAAGATTAGTCAGAGGTCGAGACTGATTCTGCAGTTGGTTCTGAAACGTCAGAAAACGTCCTAGCTGATTGGAGTAGAGTATGCTCTTTTCTTCTGTTGTTAACTGTGGCGCTTGTGCAAAATCTTGCATTTTTTGTTCTGTATTGTACATGGCATTAACGATCGGAGGTAATTGATAGGATTGCTTTTGTATGAAACTACCCAGTTGCAGCGCACTATTTTCCCCGGGTAGAACATTTGTCTTGAGACGATGTTGCTCATCCGTAGTCGGCTTTAGATCAAGCATAAGATATCCATGGGGGTGGCATGTTGCTTGTTTGTAGCTCTTCGTAAATTCCTGAACATGACCTGGGTTTACTTGTCGAGCCAAGACTAAAATGTGTTGCTTATCCCTCGGAGACTTGAAGAGCACAATGTAATGTGCGTTGATGCTGATGTTTCTTGTTTCTTTGCCTTGGTGAAATATATTCTGAACAATATAGCTTACGGAGAGATTCCTATGATGACTTCCCTTAGTAAATAAATTAGCAATACGTTTATCTCCTCCTGATTGATCCATGAGATCATCAAGGACAATAAGACTTCGCTTCGAAACATATACGGAAGGTATACCATCGTAGAATTCTATACCAGATATTGTTTTGATCATTTCTAAATACATGGGCTGCCATTGTCCATAACACCAAACGATACGTTCGGGAGGAGGATTAATCGTAGTTTTGGTGTTTTCCAGAAGCGTTTTTACCCATACTATTTTACCACTCTGTGTGCATCCAGCGACAATGCAAGTAAATGGATGCTGCATGACTGTTGCTCCATTGATAACCAGGGAAACATGCCCGGTATTACTTTCCTGATGGAAATTTTTAATATGGCGTTGAAGATTGCCTCTTGTCGAAAAGGTTTTTCCGCAAGTGTTACAGATGTACGACATGTTGACTCTTTGACGATTAGGAATAAAATGATTGTTTCAAAGCATATTTGGACAATTTATTTCACTCCCCCCCCCCCCCCTATTTCTCTTTCCTTTTATCTTCCTTATCTTCCTTTTACCTTCCTTATCTTCCTCTTATCTTCCTTTTATCTTTCTTATCTTCCTCTTATCTTCCCTTTACCTTCCTCTTATCTTCCTTATCTTCCTCTTATCCTCCTTATCTTTCCTTTATCTTTGTTATCTTTCCTTTATCTTCTTTTTACCTTCCTTATCTTCCTCTTATCTTCCCTTTATCTTCCTCTCATCTTCCTCTTATCCTCCCTTTATCTTCCTCTTATCTTCCTCTTATCCTTTCTTAGCTTCCTCTTATCTTCCTTATCTTCCTCTTATCTTCCCTTTATCTTCCTCTCATCTTCCTCTTATCTTCCTCTTATCCTCCCTTTATCTTCCTCTTATCCTTCCTCTTAGCTTCCTCTTATCTTCCTTATCTTCCTCTTATCTTCCCTTTATCTTCCTCTTATCTTCCTCTTATCTTCCTAATCTTCCTCTTATCTTCCTTATCTTCCTCTTATCTTCCTCTTGTCTTCATCTAATCTTCCTTATCGTCCTCTTATCTTCCTCTTATCTTCCTTATCTTCCTCTTATCTTCCTCCTATCTTCTTTATCTTCCTCTTAATTTTTGGCAAATGTGCTACCAACTACCTCGTCAGGTAATTGAAACACTTAGCTCTTACCAGGACGATATACACATTCTGGCTGATCCCCGACGACGTTTTAGGCTAAAAAAGAAAACACTGGTTCAAAACGGTGAAGGATTTCTAAGCCTGTTGCTTGATCCTGTTTTAGAAGGACTCGCAGAAATGGTATAAAAGAACTAAAAGTTTCTACGATAGTCAGTTTAATCGTGAACATCATGGAAGGAACCAGTCTCGCTAATTACCGCGTCCAACAAATACTACAAATACTACCACATTTACACTACGAAATCGATGAAGAGAAAGCGTCTTCTCTGCTAAACATTTTGCTGATATCTCATAATCTACTCACGTGGAATTCAAGAGGGGAAATAGTATATAATGGAAGAACTATACCAAGAACAAATATCACTGATTTGATATAATATTGTCTTACAGAATACGATGTCAAGATTCCCGAGCCCTTTGGTTTAGATATTTTTGTTAAAGGACTAGTAGATTTGAAAATTGATAAAAGTCTCATTGAAAATGTTCAAGTTTTGACCCTGCTGGCACGTCACGAACATCAAGAGCCGGAATCCGAAAGCGAAGGCGAAGAAAGCGAAACTGACTCAGAAAAACAAGAAGAGACGGACGCAGAACATTGGAGTGGGGAGGACTTGGAAAGAAACGAAGAACTTACTGGAGAATGTGAACACTGTCAAAGTATCGGACACGTTGTATATTTACTTCAGTGTCCTAAACGTTCATGGAAAGACTTCTAACTTAGGAACTCCCTTATCTTCTTCACATTCAATTGGTTTCTGTACTGCATGTCCCAGGGCTTATATTACCGATGGAATTAATGAAAACAAGACGTCAGGTCAGGCGTTCACTCGGGCTACTGCAAAATCACAGTGTTTTGGGTAAAAGGTACTGAAGTGTTATCGAAGCTGCAATCATATACATACGCAGGTTGTCACATGCAGTGCTAAGATCTCAAGACTATTAAACACATTGGTCACAGACAAAAGTCAAAACACAATTAAATTCTCCGATAGAAAACACAATTTGCAATAACAAAACACGATTGCCTGTATTTAACGTATTTCCACACATATACACAGCGTTCATATGTCGAATCTCTTCGGGTATTAAACATCAACACAACTATAAACGGCGTGTGCGATTGTAAGTGTATATAATATCAAGATACTCGCAAGCGACATTACTAACCAATAACTATGTCTGTGAACACATCCGAGACGAGAAAGACTTGATCAGACATCAGGAAAGCAAAGAAGGAAAGCATTTGGCATGCACGTTGCACCCATCAGTTTTGCAAAGCCTGATGGGATGACGTAATGATTGCCATTTCGAAACATCGACATATAATAATAATAATAACAATAACGGAGCCGAAACCTTAGACTCAGTCTAGCCCGGGTAATAATTTTGAACCGTAATAAAAACAGATAATCTTGAAACTCAGCCTCGGAAAAATACACCAAATTTGACACCAGAGATAAAGCAAGAAAGTTTCCGAATCCCTATAGTTCCTGCTACACCTCAAACCTATTTTCTAACACCGCCTCCTACCGTTGAACAACCGACGCTTAAACATAATTTCTTTCATAACTGGGAAAGCTCTTCGGATTGGAAAGAAAGCGACTTGGCAAAGATGACTCGGGATGAAAGAGAAAACTATGAACATCATCTATTGATGACTAAATCAAAATATTTACCCATGACAAAAGAAGATGTATCACAATTATCACCAGAAGACAAGAAAGACTATCGTACTACTTTTAAAATAAAAACGCCTAAATATAATCTAAGAAGAAGGCCTTACTAGATGATCAGTGTAAACTATTTGTATGTAACCGTAATTAGTTTTTTTTATATGTATAAGTTTAAATAAATATTTTAAACCGATTGCTGTGCATTCTGTTTTATGAAAAACACACGTGCTCTTTCTGGGTCTCTGATCCCCTTAATTACCCTTGATGACCCTATACAATTGTTCATAGTCAGACGAATTCAGGCGTATCTTAATTTATTCGAAATGCTCCGTTGCTATGTGTAATGTTTTTATATTGGTATTAGCCAGATACTTTAATGTCATCGCTACAATTAACCCCTACTGAGATTTATTACTAGAAATACATAAATGCAATAACCCCTCGCCCGCTTTTACATCAACCCCCATGTGCTCTTTTTTTATTGGAGGCCTGGAAATAGCAACTCTTGTCGGAACGATGAAAATATAGTTTTAATTCTGGTAGAATATTTGAAATAAAAAAACAAAAACTCTATTTTTGGGAAAAAAAATGCAACAAAGAACAAAGAAAAATTTAAGGATGATATTTCATAAAATATATTGAGATGAAGAAGATTGCACGTCGCATCCCAGGTTTGAACTCGATGTCGTTCGCGTGCAAACCGACGACATAACCACCACACTACCGAAGCAGGCGTCAAATTTGTATCAAAATATTAGGGTTATGCTTTACAGTTCTTTCTTCCCATCTTTACAAAGAACATTGCTTGGTATCTAAAAATATTTGCATTTTGAAAACTACTCAAACTGCCTGGCTGTCTGTCTGCCACGGCTATATTCATTTATGGCATTTTAAATTTATTTAAACTAATATAACAAAAACAATTTTTCACTTCGAAATCTGAATTGCTGAAAATGTCTTCACATAAGCTTACATGTTAATAAATATTTCAACAGCATTTGTACGTTTTACAAAAGAAAAAATGTTCCTTCCCATTTTTTATGCTAAATAATAAACAACCACTAAGTCATAAGTAGTTTTACAATAAGAAAACTATTTAAAAGAAGATAAGACGGTAGCCACAGGTAAAAAATACAACGGGCATTGCAGGGGCGGATCTAGGAATATTTATACCTTAGTCAAATTTGTTGAAGTCCACATTTTTAGGGCATGCACCCCCCTGGGAAATTTTTAAAATTTGGGTCTCTGAAACGGCGTTTCCCGCACTCTGGCAGCAATTTTGAGCACAATTTTAAAAGTCTTAAAACATGTTTTTAATGGCGCCTTGTGTCCCAAAGTATGATGCACATTGCTACGTTATTACGTATACGCATCATTCTTGTTTCTGAAACCTTATTTATAATTCTTTATGTAATTTTATACTGCATGTCTAACAGCGTTGGTTCGCGTCATTTGATATGCAACATATATAGCCACAGGCTATAAATGAGCTAATATTCATTTGCGTTTTGTTAGTATAAAATCAAATATCTCCGTCGACGATTTACTTCCTTATATCTGCTATCACGCTACTTTAACACCCGTGTGGTTCTCATTACCTACTCTAAAACTTATAAATTACGACTGTTTACCGAGTTCAACTGAGGACACAGATTTTACACAAATACAGGGAAAACCCTAACTTGCATGCTCGCAGCCAGACGTATTTTGAAATTGAAACCAAAACCCCGAATAAATTTAACAAATCTAGCAATCTTTTATATCGTAGAACGACCATAAACACGGGAATTATGAATCGTGTTGTCAGATATTTCACGTATTTCAAGCCGCTTTTCGAAAGCGCAACAATATAAATAGCTGATAAATTCATAAACATTTTCGCGCTCCGAGACCAGTTATGACCTCAAGAATTGAAAGCAATACAGCACTATTGCGTCGGACAGCTTCATAAACACCAATCATAATGAATATATGAAAACATTTTAAATTCAACTTGCCTTGGACTTTTTGAGCGAGAGAATGCCCTTCACGGCTTCACATGTTGAGGTATTTATATTAGGTAAAGCAGTCTTGAGAAAATATTCTTCTTTAGTTACCGAGAACTCGACAAACCATGACGCTTTCAGATGAAATCGATGCATATATTTGTCGCAATAACACCTTGTTGTTGCTTTTTAAAGCTGATCGCGCGCGATCAAATATGCTTGTAGAAGCCATGATCGAGGCAAACAGATCGCACACTTGGTGGCTGGCAAGTTAGTCAAGGTTCTACATAGCCAATCAGATTGCTCAATTTGAGGTAAATCAGTCGAGATTTGGAGCAAGCCGTGTTCAACCAATGAGAATGGCTAAATCGGGTCAAATAAGTCAAAATGGCTGCCAGATACGGCAAACCAATCAGTGCTCAGAATTTACCTTGTTTTGACCAATCAGAGTGGCTAAAACGGGGTAAATAAGTCAAAATGGCTGCCAAATTCGGCAAACCTAATCAGTGCCACCAGGGTAATAATTCCATGTCCTACAAAACCCAAGTACTTCATGAAAGCCTTACCCCAACACACAACCTAACTTAAGGATGGCAATTCGTGTAAATAGGACATGGACGTATAACCGCCACCGGTAGGTATAAAACGTCCGCGCGCCTTCCCGCAAATGGTCCTGGTGACGAATTACATTTTCCGCAATTGTTCTCGCTGCTATTAGTCGTCTGACTTATTTGACTAACGCTAGATCCGCCCCTGCATTGGCAAGAAAAAACATGCAATGGACACACAAAATATAAAACAAAATTAACAGTGATAGGATGTAAACAGGGAAACTCGAACAGTTTTCCTACTAAATGTTCGGTGATTACTGAGAGCGACTGCTCTATATTTTTACCGTAGCTTAAACTTTTCGGCCTTTATCTTCGTTGGTTTTCTATTTTGACTATTTCTTTTTCCTTCTTTCGAGTTTCGGTTTGACGGGTTTCCTTTAGTCAAGACTTTATACGTAAACGTTGATTTGTTTCTGTTCTTTTGAAAGGGATGTGCGTATCCAAAAAACTCCTTTCTCAAGTCTTTTTGTCAAGAATATATTAGTTCAAATCTTTTTTGTCAAGAACTATATTGTTTCCAGTGCCCCACAATCTTCACCGCGCATGGTCCGTCCACACATATACTTCATATACAGAGGAGGTTGGACACGGTCCGAAAAGGATCATGGTACTAACGCCAAAATCGATTCATTTGCATCTGACCACAGACGAGGAGTGATCTCCTCTGGGTGGACTCGACGCGTAAAATCTTTTGAAATCTCGTCACAGCTGATCCAGAATTTATAACGCTGATCGTCAGCAAAATACGAAAACAATTCGTGATGATCATAGACAATTAAATATGATCAGATTGTGCTTTATTTGGTGTATATTCGCGGGCAATGGCGTGTGGGCATTCAAGATAATTTTGAAGGTCTACTCAAGTTCCTTCGGATTCGAGGCATTTTATAAATACAAATGAAAGTAATGAGATGTTTACAACAAAGAAGGATTTGGTTGTGCTGAAAATTTTAGATGTGGAACGCGTCGTGAGTCGTTGCAACTGGAGAAAAGCGTGAGGTAAGAAATCAACGTTGTTGTTTATTAATACTGTTTTAAAATAGTATATAAAATTTTTTAATATGTTCTGCAATTGCTGTATGGAACAATTTTTAGCACTCGCTGTATGAAATTAATTTAAGTATTTGGTATTAACTTTGATGTTTTTAAAATAGGTAGACTGGATATAAAAAATTTATACTATTCTTTGGATTTGCAACATTATAGATATATTTTCTGGCTTTATTTGGCTTAGTTTGTCTGAGAATCAAAATCAAGTTCTTAGTATAGTTGAAATTGATTATACTGTATGTTTTGAACAGTAGGCTAATGAGGACAACATATAAATAGCAAAATTAATGAACTTTGACAAAAATTATTTTCTGGCTAATTTACCAATGTTTCATGTTCATATAAGTTTAGTTTATTTAATATTCAATTTGTATTGTTTGTTTTTTTGTTTGTATAAAGGGTGATTTTGGAATATTGAATTGCTTCCAGGATCTATTGAAACATTTAGTAACTGGTCAAATGTTCAACATATAAATATTGCACCACTTGAGGCCTTCACAGTTGACAAATAACTAGAAATTTTATGTGTTGTTACCTGATTGTATATATATGCAACGCTCACTACCCTTGTGGAAGTTTGAGCACTCTGGGCCCATGCGCACTTCACGCTATCTGAATGTACTTCACCGATGCTGTCCCACATGCGGTTATCACCAACAATCGCACGTGTATAAGTAATTGATGAAATTCATTCAGATTGTTCAAAGCTACACTGATGAGCTGTTGACATGACATGCAAAACTTTGGATTACATATTAAGTAAGTTATTCGAAGATTGCCTTCTGTATATTTTCACCTCCTGTAAAACAAAATAGAGATGGAATTATTGACCTTAGTATTGTATTCAGTTCAGGGGTGTACAAACCAGGGGAACACTGGCACACGTTGCTGGCCCCACTTGGTCATAAAGCCCCCTATATATGCAACAGTGCATGCCCTTTTGAAAGTCCCCCCAGCATCCACTGATCCACATCAACTTGCTTCCTACACTACTGATTCAGTTGAAAGGGCTCACTGGGACAAAAGAAATAATATAATATATTTGGATACTGGAAAATGATAATAACGTCCCAACAACAACAAATTAGCAATAGCAACATACTATATATATTATTTACAATAACAAGTAATAGCAATGAGCTGGATAATAAACTACAAATAACCTACACACTACTAATTTTAATAATCATACTAATATTATGAATACAAAGAAACTATAAGAACACTCTACGTATCAGTATATGACAAATTATACCAAAACGCACAAGACCTATACAAGACTTTGAACATATTAGGTCAACTTGCTAGAAAATTTAGCATGTCTTCAGCGACGTATATCTCGAAAACCAGAAGAAGTTCAATGGGGTTCGATAGCATAATCATAATCAGCAACCTTTATTCTGTACATATGACTTGAAAAAACACTGTGAACCCTTAACCAATTCATGTAAACTATAAGAAGGTGAAGTACTACAAGCGCGCGAGGTAAATGGCGCCATTTCGTAGACCCATTCTATCACCTCACATTATACATTAGATTAAGCCGATCTCGAGCTAGATTTTAACCAACTATAAATAACTTGCCTTACCTCCTATTTCTGTTGTTAGTTGATTAAAATTTCTAAAAATCTGTCGAAAATATCACTTTTTTGAAGGTCTTGTCTTCTCCTTGCTCAAAATTGCCTCCAATCGCTCCTTCGCCGATCAGGTTTTTCATTGGTCAAAACGTCCACCCATGATCCTTTTCGGACCGTGTCCAACCTCCTCTGACACATATATACAAATATTCAGATCGCTCAAACTGATTCGCATTTTAACACGCGTGTAAAGTGGACTCCACGCATGGCGAGATTAGCACCCTCACCGGGCTCCGGGCCTTCGGCCCTACGCCCGGGCTCGGGGATAACTCTTTACTGATTTGGTGGTTCTTAAAAGAACCGTTTTTGAAGAATGATATGGACTCAGCTAGCTGCTTTTGTGTCGGCTAACCAGCGCCCAAAAGCTTCTACCTCCATTTTAGCGCAGTGATGATAGGCGTTCACCTCCTCATGGTTTCCACATCCACATGGTCTCTATCCATACCAAGGCATGGAATAAATTTTTGGCTTTGGGGCAGCCGAAACTCTCTACCAAATACCAATGTCGAAGAAGAAAGATAGCCCTTCGTTTTCACCGATTTTAAGAACTCCAAGTTCCTTACAATAAAATTTTCTTTCAATGTTGAAGTCATCCATATTTATAATCGCAACTATATACTTCAGCTCCGGTCTTATATAGCCTCATGCGCACTAATTATCCCAGTCCGTTCGTCATGCGTTCGTCATGCGTCACTCACGCTGAATATTAATTAGGCGGCATCCCTTTGTTTACCTATATGGGGGGGGGGGGGGATCTACTTGTATGGTACGTTTGCGAGCTTGGTGTAATGCAACAGACGTCTGAAAGACTGTTCGTCAAGCTCAAATACTCAAAAGGAATCGACTGCAAAGTACAGTTCCTGCTAGAACTACACCACACAAACGTTTATCAAAAAATGTTTCTATATATTTTTTTCAGCTTGAAAAGGACAGAGTTGATGGATGTTTCTTTTTCGACTATCTTGTCCTAGCTCATGCATTTAACATTTGCTCACTAATTATACTTACCTTGGCTTCAGAAGGTCTCTTACGTATTGATATAACCAAGGTTTTACAAACGACACTTTTTCTGTCTTTGGCTCTTCCTAAATTCACACACAATATACTTTACATTAATCTAATCTTATTTGATTTGATTTCATCTCTCCTCACCTCATCTCATCTTAACTCATCTCACCTCACCTCACCTCATCTCACCTCACCACACCTCACCTCACCTCACCTATCTCACTTCAACTCACTTCATCATATCTCGTACCATTTTGCCATCCAACAATAGCTAAGTATTGTAGAACAATGGCGCCCATCGTGACATTCGCTTTGCCGCTATGCTCTATTTATTAGCATTAGGATACTAGCCAATCAGAATGCAGTAATTTTGTCATGCACATTATAATATCGTTAATGGAGTTAATGACAGAAAAAAAGTGTAAAAAGTTGAGTTGTTTTCAATAGTCCATATGCACGACGACGTTCGATGGTGTTGAGTGACTAACAGTGGTAAAATTCAAATGGTGGTCGATTTGGAGTGGACAGATGCGTACGCATCGCATTCGCAAGGTAAAGTATTGTATTTTATCATTATAACACAGTTTGTTTCTGCTAGCTACAGATTTTTTTTCTTGTCAGTTTTAAATGCTATTGATTTCTGCCTCTTTAAGAATGCTTTCGAGTAACCATTACGTTTCAGTGCTTTGGTTGGGTCATACAATTTCGTGTAGTGGACTTCACGCATGCTGAGATTACCCCTCTTTCCTGGGCTCGGGCATTATAACAATTGAGTTGATGTTCGCGGGCATAATAAATATTTACATTCCGAAGAATGTAAACCTCGTATTTCCCTCGTTGCTCATGCAAGAGGGAAATTTTCCCTTTGTCTTCTAATTTTCCCATGCATGTTGATGAGGGAAAATTAGAAGACAAATAAATCCTTTGTCGTCTTCTAAATTTCCTGCTTGCATATATTTTCTCTCATCAACATGCACGGGAAAATTAGATGCAACTTCTCTGATCAACCGTGTAAATCTCCTGTCGGTAAGATTCTGAAAGTTTTCCTCGGCGATCATAATATTACAAACTAATATGACTTTTTGGGAAGTTAGCGGCCCGAGGACTTTTACAAATCTTCCCGAGGCAAAGGGGAAATTTAATCGCTAATTTCCCTCAAGTCATGTTATTACTTATAACAATTTTAGTGGGTATTTAGAAGAAAATCAAAGACAGTATATGGTAAACAGTATCTTGAACAGTGCCACCTTCGCGTCCGCGTGTTTTTCATTGCAACAAATATTTACATAACTCGTAACTTACATGTAACTTGGCAGAAAAACGCAACATTTGTCATCAAAACAATCTTTGCTCCAAAGTATTGACAATAAAAGTATACAATTCCATAAATAACAAACCAATAGTGATTTAGAACTGTTAAAACTGATAGGATCAGATCAACGGGCTAAAATATATTTTATCCCGCTGAGTTCTCCATTTTATTAGCCCGCAAAACACACAAAAAATTAGTATAAAATGAATAGTTTTGCACGAGACAAAAATGACATTTGTGCGCAAAATAACATTAAAGAAGTAATTAATTAGGGCATTTTCTGCCGAACTAGTTAGTCCAAGTTTTGAAGCGTGAGATATTGACCATAATTTCAAGTTTAAGTCCTGGTGACATTGTGCTTTTGTAACTACACAAGATTCCAGTTCTTGAGTGAAACTAATATTAAACAATCGAAAGCATCTCGTGGAGCACGGGTGGCGTGTGCTGTTAGCGCTCTGCCTCTCAACCAAAAAGTTAAGCCCGGTTAGACGGGGTTGGTACTTGGATGGGTGACCGCTTGGGAATGATCCCCTTGTCGAGCTTGGAACTCGTGTGAGTAAAGTTGTAGTTGATCCCTCCTGTGCTTCGAGGGTTTTTCGCCGAGTCCTCCCCTAGTGTATTCACTTAATTTATCTACTTTTTTCCCTTTTATTTAACACTTCCGAAGACGCTGTTTTTGTTTAGCAAGGGCGGACATAAACAGTGTTTTAGCCTGCGTAGCTGGCTGTATTAGGGAGTTCGGGCGCGGGCGGCAGGCGGGCAACGCGAAATACAGCCTGCCCGAAAACCATATGTTTTTTAGTTCCGCCCACCGAATATGTTTGTTTAAGAGAACCAATTAGAACGTGAGCTAATAATAGTGATGCATGAGGCATGGTTGTTGTTTCAATGGTAAATTAAAATTGACGCCGTGATCGCACTACATCTGCAAATGGTTCATCGGATAGTTAAATTGCTGTTAGTTAAGCGATTCAAGAGAAGAGATTTGATCGTTTATAGATACTCTTCAAGGAAGAGACGACGAGTACAGAACAGCCATCATTAATAATTCCAAACAGTGAAATAAAAATAGTGTGCTGCGTAGACAGTGTTTATAAACTAGACTGAAAGCCAGCTGCCGGTCTCATCTCGTTCTCACTCCTGAGAGTAGCTCAGGAGTGAGAACGAGATGAGATCGGCGGCTGGCTTTCAGTCTCGTGTTAAACAACAATCGGAATATAGTAAGGTTAGATATACTGCCGAAACAGAGAACGTAGGAGTCTAACGTTTCAAGGAATTCGAGCGAAGGCCCTTCTCTCTTTCTCTCCGACAAAGGGCCTTCGCTCGAAACGTTCGGTTCCTACGTTCTCTGCTTCGGCAGTATATCTAACCTTACTATATTTCGATTGTTATTAATAATTCCAGACATTGTCATGATCTCATGCTTCGCCAAAGCATACACGGTAAATACTAAATATCATACTTTTACCAAATCCAATTGGCAATATTGCAATAGCATCTCTACCGTACCAAGCAATAGATATCCAATTGCAATTCGTTGTATAAATTCACTCTTCGAAACGACGTGACGATCATTACATTCGCTTAAAGTGCCTATCTCAGGGTTGGGGATTTTACATATTTAGGATATTTTGAACATTTTAAGAAGATTTGTAATATATCTTCTTTTCCTAAAATTCCATCTTCATGGACTTTTTTGCTGTTAAAGTTGGCGATTTTGACGATGGCCGTGAAAATTTTTTACTGGGTTCTAGTCGCCGGAAGTGACGTAGAAGCAGGGAGACCTTCTCAGACAGTAACAGTGTTTACATCGGGAGTTTACGGTTCACCTTGGATTTTCTTGGCTTTATTCAGGTTATTTTGTCGGAAATTCTTTTAAAAATTATGCCAAACAGGTGCGTAGTGTGTTTACTCTCGAATGAACCCAATTGATATGCTAGAATAGCGCTGTATGCCTTTTTTTTTTTGCGACAATAACGATGTACAATCCCGATTCCCGACTCACTGGAGGCGAATAAAAGGATAGCTTCGGGAAACGCCGATTTGTCAAGGATAAAGGTGTAAAATGAACGCCGACATCTACTTCTATGACCTGTTCGTTGTTCGAAGTAGTTTGGTACTAAGACGATTCACAGCAGTTTATCACGAGAAAAACCCGTCGGTGTGGCGATTACAAAACGACAACAATAGAGCGTGTTTTTCCGGAAAGTGACAAGAACTTGTGCATGTCATCAGTGTCATATTTCTTTTTATCGAATTCGATCTTCGATCAAGAATATATCGAAATATACTTGACTTGGTAATGTCGTCTACCTCTGGTTCTAATGCTGATAGCCAAAATGACTGGACTAGGAGGTAAACATTCGGGGATACGTAATCGTGATCGAAGACGAAGTATTACTGTCTAGTCCATTTATACCTGAAGACGAATCATCAGAATGCATTGTCAAGCCGTATGAAGACGAGTTTAGGATCGCAAATTTAATGAGCAAATGCGACTTGAAAAATATCTTCTACGATGGCTATTAATTCGCTTTGCGGGGCACAATAAGGTGAACGATTTGTAAGTTATGAAAGTTTGCTTTATCAGTGAATTTATGTTTACGTTTTATCGAATGTTGTATCACTGACATGCCATATTTGCAATTGGCCATATTTGCTAAAACAAAATTGTAATAATGCTGTCAAAGCCAAATGATTCGCATGTTTATATTTGTTATATATCTGGTCACTGCGTCTAGCGGGCTGCAAATATCGAAGAATTGACGAGGCAAAGTATAAAATAGAAGATGTAGAAAGCAGGTAGATACTGTCAGTATTGATTAATAGAATACCCGTTCGCTTTCCGATTTCCACTTGCGAATAAGCCAGCTGCGCACAATTCACCTAGGCTAATAGAATTGCTTCGTTCTTCAAAATTGCCACAATTCAGTGCTCGTCCAATTCGATAAACAACAACAATTGTGCGATTTCATCTTCAAAATTGAAGAAATTGACTCTGGATGCAAGTATTCCATTAATCTATTTTAATCAACAGACAGTTCCTACCTGTTTTCTGTACTGACTTTTATTTGATACTTTATCTTGTCAATTTTTTTATGTAAGTAATCCCGCTAGACGCAGTGACCAGATTTCCAGGCAAACAAGTGTAAAGAACTTGACACTGTTATTATAAACCATTTCAATGCAAGCTTTGATTTACTGACATTCCCTCGCATTCGCATTAAGCAGTCAGTCAGTGTCAGAGTAATATCGAATAGAATTAAACATGCGAATCATTAGGCTTTGACAGCATACAATTTTGTTTTAGCAAATGCGTGAAAACAACATTAATTTGCAGATAAAACGTAAACATAAATTCACTGATAAAAGCAACTTTCAATTAAACTTACCAATCATTTACCTTATCGTGCCCCTCAAAAGCGAATTTGTAGCCGTCGTACTAAAGACCTTTTTCAAGTCGCATTTGCTCATTATGATTTACGATCCAAATCATCGGCAACCGACTCGTCTTCATACGACTTGACAATGCATTCAGATGATACGTCTTCAGGTATGGCCACACTGGAAGACAGTTTTACTTCGTCTTCGATCTCGATTACGTATCCCGGAATAATGTTTACATCCTAGTCTAGTCATTTTAGCTATCAGTGTTAGAACCAGAGGTAGACGACATTACCAAGTCAAGTATATTTCGATATATTCTTGATCAAAGATCGAACGACGCAAACAATACTTCGATAAAAAGAAATATGAGACTGATGACATGCACAAGTTCTTGTCACTTTCCCACGCTCTATTGTTGTCGTTTTGTAATCGCCACACCGACGGGTTTTCCTCGTGATAAACTGCTGTGAATCGTCTTAGTACCAAATATTCCCGCTGAAACTACTTCGAACGACGAACAGGTCACAGAAGTAGATGTCGGCGTTCATTTCACACCTTTATCCTTGACAAATCGGCGTTCCTTTCACCCGAAGCTATCCTTCTTTTATTCGCCTCCCGTGAGTCAGGATTGTACATCGTTATTGTCGAAACAAAAAGAATGGCATACAGCGCTATTCTAGCATATCAATTGGGTTCATTCGAGAGTAAAAACACTACGCACCTGTTTGGCATAGCTTTTAAAAGAATTTCCGACAAAATAACCTGAATAAAGCCAAGAAAATCCAAGATGAACCGTAAACTCCCGATGTAAACACTGTTACTGTCTGAGAAGGTCTCCCTGCTTCTACGTCACTTCCGGCGACTAGAACCCAGTAAAAAAATTTCACGGCCATCGTCAAAATCGCCAACTTTAACAGCAAAAAAGTCCATGAAGATGAAATTTTAGGAAAAGAAGATATATTACAAATCTTCTTAAAATGTTCAAAATATCCTAAATATGTAAAATCCCCAACCCTGAGATAGGCACTTTAATATTTGTCCGCTCATGTCTGATGTCTGTAATATGATAACTCCTGAATTCAAAAATCAATATTCTGACCAATCAGAATGCTCCGTCACCCAGCGGACGGAGACCACTCAAAAACATATGGTTTTCGGGCAGGCTGTATTTCGCGTTGCCCGCCTGCCGCCTGCGCCCGAACTCCCTAATACAGCCAGCTACGCAGGCTACAGTGTTTTCACTTATTTTTCCCCTCTTTTGTTTAATACTTCTGAAGACACTGTTTTTGTTTAGAAAGGGCGGACATAGACAATGTTTTCACTTAATTAATTAATTTATCTATTTTTTACTCCCACTCATCCTTTTTACACCCCCATTTTTTTCTTATCGACGGTGGAAATAGCAAATGTCTCTCGCATCTCTATTGATTTGTTATTGTTATTGTTATTGTTATTTTGCTCTGATTGGCCAATTTTTTCACATCTCATTATTAATTGGTTCTTGTTATTTTCATCTGATTGGCTTATTTTTGGTCACATGATAATCTTTCTCATTGAAGCTCGTTGTTTGTTTACACTCTATGTTTCTCTCTGACGAGGGGTCTTCGCTCGAAACGTTAGACTCCTACGTTCTCTGTTTCGGCAGTATATCGAACCTTACTATGTTTCGATTGTTGTTTCAACACTGCCTTATTTGTGTGTGTGCGTGCGTGCGTGCGTGCGTGCGTGCGTGTGTGTGTATGTGTGTGTGTGTGTGTGTGTGTGTGTGTGTGTGTGTGTGTGTGTGTGTGTGTGTGTGTGTGTGAGAGGATATGGCAGTAGGGAATGTTATAAACACAACACAAAATTAAATTAAAAGTTACTTCGCATTTTGCATCTTACTAGCATGGAGAATAGATTTCCGGATGGCATTCTTGTTCTTTTGATCTCCGTGAAGAGGACGACTGCGTACTTGCCCCATACAAATATGTGGCAAAGAATTATTGGAAGGCTCATGAGCACGTCGAGCAAATATGAGAATTCCTTGATAAAAAAAATATGAAAGTTTTACAATGTAAGCTAAGGCTATTCCCACTTAGGTATGAAGCTAATTACTGGCAGGAATACATGGACAAATTTTTGTCTTTAAAGCAACCAAGACTTAATACAATAAAAAATAAAATACATCGGTTCCATATTTGGTTCAAAACAGTGAAAACGCATATATTATATGCATATAACTACAACCCACTCCCATAAAAAATAAAAATTATATTCAAATAAAACGTCTATAAGTATCATGTTTCATAACGTTAACTTTACAGTTTTGTTACATCTGATTTTGTTCTCAAAAAATAACGTTTTCACAATCGTATATTTTACTTGTAGATAGCGCATTTCGAAGGCTCAACGTGTATGTACAGCGGGCGTGTTTGTTTTTTTAACTTTGACGTCATTGAGGACTTTTCTTTTTCAGTTTCTAGGAATCACCGCTGGGCGCCGATTTCAAGTCGACAAAATAAATCGTAAAGGCGGCATCCAGAAGCACAAAATACGAAAATGAAAACGTTATTTCTCGAAAAACAAAAGCAGATATCGTAAAACTACCGACATTTTTAAACATGATACCTTATAGACGGCCGGAATTGCTAAATTCAGAATGCATCCAATCAGCATGCGTGAAGTTCTGATTATTCCAATTCGCATAACTCACAATCATAAACAAACAAACAAACAAGAAACATGGCGCAAATTCACCTAAATATAACACATCGAAGAACAGCCACAAGCAGCCAACTTTTTGTTACAAGCAGGCAACCACCATAGAAATGTAGCTTAGACATTGATCAAGATGACTAGACCGGTTGCCTTTCGTGTATCACAAGATAGCACTGTTGAACCGCCAGAACAGTTGAGTTAAATGTCTAAGGAACAATATAAGTGACGCTACACTGTAGTACAAAAGCTCAGCTTTATAACAGTAGATACATGGCGGTATCGCCAAATTATAAAAATAAAACGCAGTAACTTACGAATATGAGACTTTCCTGTAGCTACCAGATTTTTGCAAGCTTATGTTGTTGTAGCTTTTCTTCGTAGTGTTATATTTAGGTGTATTCACGCCATATTTCTTGTTTGTTTATGATTGTGAGTTATGCGAATTAGTTTAATCAGAACTTCACGCACGCTGATTGTATTCTTCGATCCTATTTTTCCTATGACCGAAGAATAGCACAGGCAGGAAAACGGTTGCGAAGGAGACTAGCAAATCGCGAAGCCATCGAAAAACTCGACACAATACAGAAGAAACGGGTTCGAGATGGAGACAAAAAAAACTCTGCGACTGAAACAACAGGTATGTAAAAACTTTATTCTGTTTAAACGTACATATCATGTGTTTTAGAACAATGAAAAAAGATATATGTTCTGTTAATATATGTATAAAAACAAAAACCCGAGGTAAACAATGTTAGGATGCAATATATTTGCTTGCAAGTTGAAATAGTCTTTAATTTTCAAAACCCAAGTTTCTCATTGCCAAACTACTCTGTCTATGCACGAGTTGATCTCCAGGCGCAGTTTTGAAATTCTCTTCCAAACTATTAAAAGAGAAAAAAGAAACACATTTGATTAGTGCCTGGAACTCGTGATTCGTAAACGAATTCTCCAATTTCTATTATTTTTCAGCCACATATGTTGAATGCTAAGCAAATTCTTCTAATTAATATATTTCTTGTCTGGCAAAACTGAAATTTACAAAGTGAACTCAGTAATGAAGAAAAACAAATATCAGTTTTTTATAGTTATAAATTGCTATCAGCTATGAATTATCTCCATGTGAAGCCAGTGCTATAAAGCAAAATACTTACATGTAGATCCTATTATCCTAGCTTCTTGTTAAGCCCATTAAGTGCCATTAAGCTATATAAAAAGAAAATTAAGACAAATATCAAACATGGTATTTAGTTTCCAATAAATTAAACATGTTTAATTAAATTGCCAATTAATTAAGGTCTTATTTTTTCATGCATTTACTCACATATACTTACAATGGCATCAGTTGTTGCCATTACATATCTGTTAATCAAGCCAATGTACTGTATACTTTAAAGAAAGAGAAAACAGAGAACACATTTACTTCTTGAAAGCTGGTTGGGGTTTTTCTGCCCTAGTGCAAAATATTTTCCTTGCAGCACTGCATCATGCTGTTGTGTAGTGTATTTATATATTTTTTATGCATTTTTTTGCTAAATGCCTATTGTATTTTTTAACAGAAATTTTGCAATCATTTGGCACATCTAAAAGGAAATCTTAAGGGCTGTTTACATGAGTTGACTCAACCAAGCTCCTCTCGTCAAAATTTTTCATAATTGCTGCAAGAGAAGTTTAATTTCAATTCGCTTACAATTATTATGTACACTGATATTAAAGGAATGTTATTACCTGAACTGAAAGATGAGTCCAAATGGCTACAGGTACAGATGAGCATCCTGGAGCATGCTAGCTAGTCCTAAATTTCTTGGCTATCTGATGTGATATTCCATTATTCCCTGTAAATAAAAGGACCTTAAATTAGAGTAATGTACTGTGTAAAGCTTTGAAATTAGCTATTTTAATAGTGATTTGTGAATTTCTAACATGCAATGTTATAAAAAATGTTTTTGGAAGTTCTCCATGCACAGCCCCCCCCCCCCCCCCCCCCACCACCTCCTCTATGCATGCATCTAACCTTGCGCCTGATCCATATTTGTTTCTTGCATTATGTGAAATGCAATGCAAAAAAATGGGGAAAAAACCAACACACACACATGCACCCTGCCTCCCAATAGGTTGAACAACTATTAATCTCCTTTAGCTAGAATGGCCGGTTTTCTTCCAAATTGAATATAAATAATCTTCCACACCTCATACAAAAATGGCTGGACTGAATTTTATTGTATGGCATGGTTTGCCAAGGAATCATTTTTAATAGTACATCATGTGAAAAGGCATTGCAACAATTAATATACCCACCTCTAATTTTTCACAAAAATGTGGTCTAGACCACATGAAGCATTATAGCTTCAAGCTCATGCATAGCTGACCATATTAAAAAGTGGCCCCCATAATAATTTCACTTGTTGGGTTTTTGGCCCACCTTCATTAATAGACCACATTTTTGTCAAAAATTAGAGGTGGGTATATTAATTGTTGCAATGCCTTTTCACATGATGTACTATTAAAAATGATTCCTTGGCAAACCATGCCATATAATAAAATTCAGTCCAGCCATTTTTGTAGGTGTGGAAGACTATTTATATTCAATTTGGAAGAAAATCAACCATTCTAGCTAAAGGAGTTTAATAGTTGTTCAACCTATTGGGAGGCAGGGTGCATGTGTGTGTTTTTTGGGTTTTTCCCCATTTTCTTGCATTGCATTTCACATAATGCAAGAAACAAATATGGATCAGGCCCAAGGTTAGATGCATGCATGTTAGAAATTCACAAATCACAATACAGTATTAAATACTTAAAACCATTTACACATCACTATTAAAATAGCTAATTTCAAAGCTTTACACAGTACATTACTCTAATTTAAGGTTCTTTATTTACAGGGAATATCACGTCAGACAGCCAAGAAATTTAGGACTAGCTAGCATGCTCCAGGATGCTCATCTGTACCTGTAGCCATTTGGACTCATCTTTCAGTTCAAGTAATAACATTCCTTTAATATCAGTGTACTTAATAATTGTAAGAGAATTGAAATTAAACTTCTCTTGCAGCCATTATGAAAAATTTTGATGAGAGGAGCTTGGTGGAGTCAACTCGTGTAAACAGCCCCTAAGATTTCCTTTTAGATGTGCCAAATGACTGCAAAATTTCTGTTAAAAAATACAATGAGCATTTAGCAAAAAATGCATCAAAAATATATGAATACATTGCACAAGAGCATGATGCAGTGCTGCAAGGAATATATTTTGGTTTTTACAGGAAATGTTTCAGGAAAAAGACAAGAAAAGAATGAAATATTTAGCTTTGTCAACCAACATTCATTGCACTAAGGCAGAAAAACCCCAACCAGGTTTCAAGAAGTAAATGTGTTCTCTGTTTTCTCTTTGTTTAAAGTATACAGTACATTGGCTTGATTAACAGATATGTAATGGCAACAACTGATGCTATTGTAAGTATATGCGAGTAAATGCATGAAAAAATAAGACCTTAATTAATTGGCAATTTAATTGAAAACAGGTTTAATTTATTAGAAACTAAATACCATGTTTGATATTTGTCTTAATTTTCTTTTTATATAGCTTAATGGCACTTAATGGGCTTAACAAGAAGCTAGGATAATAGGATCTACATGTAAGTATTTTGCTTTATAGCACTGGCTTCACATGGAGATAATTCATAGCTGATAGCAATTTATAACTATAAAAAACTGATATTTGTTTTTCTTCATTACTGAGTTCACTTTGTAAATTTCAGTTTTGCCAGACAAGAAATATATTAATTAGAAGAATTTGCTTAGCATTCAACATATGTGGCTGAAAAATAATAAAATTGGAGAATTTGTTTACGAATCACGAGTTCCAGGCACTAATCAAATGTGTTTCTTTTTCTCTTTTAATAGTTTGGAAGAGAATTTCAAAACTGCGCCTGGAGATCAACTCGTGCATAGACAGAGTAGTTTGGCAATGAGAAACTTGGGTTTTGAAAATTAAAGACTATTGCAACTTGCAAGCAAATATATTGCATCCTAACATTGTTTACTTCGGGTTTTTGTTTTTATACATATAACAGAACATATATTTTTTTCATTGTTCTAAAACACATGATATGTACGTTTAAACAGAAAAAAGTTTTTACATACCTGTTGTTTCAGTCGCAGAGTTTTATTTGTCTCCATCTCGAACCCGTTTCTTCTGTATTGTCGAATTTTTCGATAGCTTGCGATTTGCTAGTCTCCTTCGCAGGCGTTTTCCTCCCTGTGCTATTCTTCGGTCCTAGGAAAAATAGAATCGAAGAATAGGATCGCCATAAGAACGGCTGCGAAGGAGACCAGCTCTTTGCTCGTTGTCGAAGCAACCGGGGTAAAAAAAACTTTTTACCGTTTTATCTACTACGTTTAATCGACTTAGCCAACTCAATTTCACCTCGATACGAAAATAGCGAAGTTTTCAAAATATACCATGGATATATATATATTTATACAATACCCTGGTTGCTATGCGTGTTTTCATTGGTTGTTGCCCATGATCTATTAGAGGACAGACACATGGATCACGTCAGATCACGTCAGCTGACTTGCTTTTTTCTTTCTTCACGCCCCAAAATCCGGCAAGAAGTACTGTGTAACTTTTATGCTGTATAAAACAATTAGACTCCATTTTTTTGTTGTCTGTTCAGTTATAGATACACAGAGGACGTCACAACGTGGTAAGAACATCAGTGACCCACTCGACTGCGTCTCGTGGGCCACTCTTTTGTTCTTATACCACGTTGTGACGTCATCTGTGCATCTATAACTGAACAGACAACGGCAAAATGGAATCTATTTGTTAAATAAATATACCGATGCTGTCCCACATGCGGTTGTCACCGACAATCGCATGTGTATAAGTAATTGGTGAAATTCATTCAGATTGTTCCAAGCTACACTGATGAGCTGTTGTACAGCGAAACACCGTGTCTGTAGATTGAACTATATATATATATATATATGTATATATACAAACGAGCACGTGTGATTTTGTTCACGGAATGTCGGAAAGTGCTCAATACCATAAAGGTAGAGCGAATATAGTATAGTTTATGTGGGCTTACCTCAAAATGTTGAGTGTCACCATATAATTTTTTTTATTATCGCCCCGCGTGAAACTGACAGTTGCGACACTCAACATTTTGAGGTAAGCCCACCCAAACTTATATATATATATATATATATATACAATGAAAAGGTTTCTTGCAAATACTATTGGCAGAGTGCTCAATGTGACTAGTCCAGAGCATTATAAGATCGAAGTAAAGGAGTCGATCAGTGCGACAACGTGTGCACGAAACTGAACAGTAATTAAAATGCTTAAGTGAAAACCTTCGACTCCTTTACTTCTATCTTATATATATATATATATACGGTCATATGTTACCCTAAATAAACAGTGATGGATTTACAGGGGGGTGCGCACCCCCTGGCCCTTGCCCAAGGGGGTGCAGGGGGGTGCCAATTACTCAATTAGTGCCTTGCTGCAGTGGGATGCGATGTGGATTTCATTGAAAATGTCAATCACATTTATAATGTCTAGCTTCCTTGTGATATCCCTAATAAAATCCATAATAAAACGTCCACTTTATCCCTAAATTTATTTGACACCTTCCAGGTTTGATAAAATGCGTTATTGAAAACACGATTTAAAACTTTTAAATCTTTCTTCAAAGTACCGTCAGAATGCAGGAAATGCCATTTCAGAGGTCCAAATTTCAAAAATTTTCCGGGGGACCATGCCCCTGGACCCCCCTAGGAATGGTTTGACTAAGTTTTCGTAATAGTGTATGAGCCAGACGGTTTGTTGGTATTACTCTTGAGGACAAAGGGTGACATACATTTTTGAAAAGGTTTTTATGCATAGTAAACGAATATGTGTGATAACATTTGCCAAAGTGTCATCTATCATTTTTCAGAAAAGTCTGTTTAGCACATTATTTTGCTGTATAGTGCCGCCATGTTAGGTAGATCTAAACTTCTATTTCAGTTGCGATCTATTTAGGGTCTAGACTAGAAATACATGAACGCAACAACCATTCGCCCGCTTTTAATTCTTTTTTGAAACAACCAAAAACACCCACCCAAACACCCACCCATCCCCTGATTAAAATAAGCACTCCTGATATACAGCCAATATAAAAACAAACACATAAAAACAAACGATAAGCCTTCGGATAATTATAGAATTTATGGATAGGATGCCTACACTGATTTAATGAAAGTTAAACATATCAAAGCAAAACTTAAATTTCATTATTACTAGTAAATTCTGGTTGTAAAAAATATATTGTTTTTAGGAGGTTTCAAAAGGATTATTTTTAGCAAGCCTTTAAATGGCTTCCCTATGCATACATGTTCTGCAAAGACAGAATCAGTAAAAGTTAACAGCTCAAAAATTACATTGAGATAGAGTCTGAGATAAAAACAATTCAGTAGAATCGGATTCCAGAAAGAAGTATTAAACAGACAACGTTTCAGTCGGAAATTTGGAAATACAGCCAAAAAAGTCGGCAAAGCCCATGAGTTTTTTAATAATAAAAAGTGCATGCAAAGTCAATGAGAAACATCACGTCCACATAAGCTTAAGGTAGTGCTTTAATTTAGCTTTAGTTAAGCTGACTTATGGTTTGGATCAGCAAAGGGAAGGCACGAAAACGGGAAGCTGTATATTGTTTAGAATATTTTTCATGATATCTTACACTGCTAAAGTCAACCGAATAAAATAAAATTAGTTATTACTGGTTATTATATATTAAACCAGTTGTTTGTCTTTTCTTCGTTGTTCCCTTTTAAGCTAAGTAGAGCTGGCTTCATTTCATTTCGTTCAACAAAACCATTTTGTTTCGCAAAATATCTCCCTCGCTTTTTCTACAAGCGTGTAAAGTGGACTCCACGCGTATCGAAATTAGCACTCCCACCGGGCTCGGGGCCTTCGGCCCTACGCCCGGGCTCGGGGAAAATATTTTGCAAAATATGGACAAAAGTGGCTTTTTTTTGTTGCACTGTGTTTTTTAGACTCTAAACATGTTTAATATAATATATTATAGTATTACAAAGGTTTCGTACAATAAAACAAATGAAACAGCATTTCTAGCTCTCATGCTGGAAAACTGCCTGTTGGGGTTAGGTCAGAAAACTATATATCCATTCCGCCCTGAAAATGAAACTGGAAATGCTATCATCCAAAAATGTAAACTAGGGTTGTTGACCTACATCAGGTACCAATCGATCAATTTTGGGATGCTGGCTGCACTATAATGCTTGTTTTCCTAATTAACACGATGTAATGTTACTATTTAGTGGGCACTCGACTACTTTCTCTCTCCTCCGCAGAGGTTCTTTCGGAGATCGGAGATTTCGGGGATCGTCGCAGATGTGTCGGAGTCGTCAGCTGTGCAGAAGTAGTCCAGCTGACGATTCCGCCACCTTTCTGACGATCCCCGAAATCTCCGATCTCCGAAAGAACTTCTGCGGTGGAGAGAGAACTAGTTTGGCTCCTTATAGTTATTTCGGTATTATTTGAAACAAATGAGTATAAATAGATAAATAGTAGCAATAAATAAAATTATCTATCCAAGTCTTAGAATGCACTGAATTCAGGAATAAATAAGATATTTGGTATAGTAGTTGGTATAGTAGTTGCTATTAAAACCAAACTTACCAACGACGCGCATCTGTCAAACGAAGACATCATGGTTACAGTAAACCTGAAAAATAGTAAAAATGAAAGAATCGTTTTTAAACTTATAGAATATTCAATTTTCGTACATTGACGTATTATGTTTATTTATTTATTTTTTTATTTATTTATTTAATGATATTTTGACAAGGTAACTTATCAACCAAGTCTATCTAAATATTAAAAAAGTTTAACATGAAAAGGTTGTTTTTCATAAGGTCGTGTGCTCTTTTACAAATATAAATCCTACAATTAACTAGTATTACAAATAATATAAACTACTGCAAAAGATAAGAAAAAAAGTTAAAAATACTAAGACTATATTTAAAGACATTAAGTTAGAGATCTAGACGTTTAAAAATCAGCTAAATTATTTACATCATTCGAAATACTGGTACGCATACATACATCTAGGTTGATTATTCCAGATCTTAGCACCGGCATAGCCGGAACTCTTCAAATAATTAGTTTTTGGTTTTGGGAGCACCAGTGTTTGCTTATTATTTCTCAAATCATGTTTCTCATTGAAAGCAACTTAAACATTTTAGAAATAGCTTCAGGACATTCTTGCCTCAAAGCTTTGTTAACTAACTGTATATAGTTTGTTGCTCTCTGCGTTCTTTTAGATTTTTCCATTTTAGTTTATTTAAAATTTCTTGCGAACGTATATCACACGTATCACCAGAAATAATTCTTACTGCTCTGTTCTGTTCTGAAGCCTCTGCAGCTTTTCACAATTTGTTTTATTGCAGTTGCCCCAGACCAGAAATGTGATAACACTAATGAATTGTACATAGTAATCATAGACTCATTGGATATGTCAAGTGTGGCCTTGGAGAGGTAAGATAATAATTATGCGCTTTAAACGTTTGCTTGGAAACTGCACACACTATTTTTGCTGGTGATATCAATTTGTTGTTTCCATGTCAAATTCTCGTCAATAATTATTCCTAGACTTTTTGTTTTTGCAACTTGTTTTATATTTTTGTCATCGATGGCGACTTCAATTTCAGGTTCAGATGAAAGTTTCAATAATTTTTTTCTTGAACCAATTAACATATATTCCGTTTTGTCTATGTTGAGTGTTAATTTATTGGTGATAAGCCATTTGGCAACATTCCTTTCGATATCAGTGGGAGTTTCCCCACACACAGTTATATGATTCGAATCGCCTACATACATAGCTGGAATGCTATTTTGTATACAGTTAGGTAAGTCATTTATATATAATGAGAGAAGTGGTCCTAGGTTCGACCCTTGAGGAACTCCGCAATGAACAGATTGCACTGATGATTCTATATTATTAATTTTGCAAATCTGTGAGCGGTGTTTCTAAGTAAGAAGAAAACCAAGTTAATTCAAGTCTTCTAATACCGTACAAGTTTAGTTTCTTAATTAAAATGTTGTGATCTATAGCCTGAGTAAACAGCCGCCACTTCTCGCTCGGCCCCTCGCAGAAGTGACGTCTGAGCAACGAGCCAAGAAATTCCATACTGATGATACGACACTTCCTGTCGAGACTTCAAACTGTTGTATCGTAGCAACGCAGGTTTCATATTGCATTCAAGCAAAATACGACAGTTTGAAGTCTCGACAGGAAGTGGCGCCCGATGTCTGGCAAAATCGTTCAATTTCGATGGGAAATGTTGCTGTTTATTGCAACTCAAACTCGCTTTAGCAAAAGCATCTATCTATCTTTCTTGGTTGGCAAAAACTAAGCTTTAACTTTGTTATTTCAGACAGGAATGATGTTGGACTTGGTCGAGCCGAGTTTTGAATTAATTATCGTATGATTACAAAGTAACCAATCAGCGCTACTACCCGAATCTCGGTAGAATACGTCATCAGTATGGAATTTCTTGGCTCGTTGCTCAGACGTCACTTCTGCGAGGGGCTGAGCGAGAAGTGGTGGCTGTTTACACAGGCTATGTGATCTACGGTATCAGAGGTTTTCTTACGGTCCATGAAAAGACCAGCATTTACATGTCCCTTATCCATATTAACTAACCGTGAGTTTGTGGTACTTATTAAGGAAGAAGCAGTTGAATGTCCCTCCCTGAAGCCAGTCTGATATTTTGTAATAATACCATTTTTATTCAATTACATTTTGAGTTGATCACAAACTAGTTTTTCAAATATCTTGGTAACTGTTGATTATACTGAAATGGGCCTATAATTCCCACATTCTTCTTTGTCGCCATTTCTAAAAATAGGTGACACTCTAGCGCTTTTGCAATCATCAGGAAAAATACCAGTGTGAAGGGAACAATTAAACGTCCGAGTTAGAATAGGCATGAAATTACTTCGTTAGAATCTTTTAGAATTCTTGCAGGTATTTTATCAAGACCACAAGATTTGGATCCTTTCAGTTTCTTGAGAATATACATAACCTCTTCAGTTGATATATCACGAAATATAAATTCGTCCGAAGTCGGTGTAACATAATCTTCTACCCGATTATTCGTTTGTGGTATCTGGCTTGAGAGATTGGGTCCAACTTTGGTAAAGAAGTTATTTAACGTTTCTGCAATATCCTTATTGTCTGTTATAGCTTCACCACACGTCTTGATTGATAGAATGTAGGTAGTTTTCGAAACCTTGCCAATTAACTGATTTATATGTTTCCACATTTCGTTTGGGTTTCCCTAATTTTTATCAATCGTATTTCTAAAATACTTCTTTTTACTAGCTATCTTATAGACGCATCATCATAAAACTGCGATTTTGTTTTTACTGCTTTTCCAAGATAATCGCGATTATTCGCATTCTTAATTTGGTTATTTAACCAAGGTGCATATTCACTCTTTACTTTACGAACTCTTGTTGGAGCATGAACTTCAATTGCATAATTAAGTATACATTTCAATTTCTCCCATAAAATGTTAGGGTCTTCATCTATCCATTCCTGTTCCGAAATTAAATTTGCCAAATCATATTTGAAATTGAATTTGACATATTTTTTTATATGATCTAGATTGCCCGATTTTAGGAGGGTTCTTAAGAAAGCTTATTTTTCGACACCTATAGATAAAACTATAATGATCACTAATTCCCAGGTGCATTATTTACCGGAGCTGCAATTTTTTTCTGACATGTTGGTCATAAACAAATCAAGCAGTATCGCAGTATGTGAGTTCTGATTGTGTAATTTGCACCACACGGCACCGTTATGTCATAGCAACGCTCAGGCATGCTTTAACAGCCGTGCTTTAATTTCATTTGAGTACGGATAATAAAGTATGGTTGCCGAATTGGCAAAATTTTAGCAGAGTCATATCAAAGAATGCAAAAGAGTAAAGCTTGAAGTAAAATAGAAGTGAGTTTGGACATTTATACACGAATGTGAACACGAGCCTCGCCCTTTAGCAAAGAAAGTAAACAAGGACGCTTTGCAAATGCACTAATTTCGCAAGCGTAAACTTCAAATCCAGTGTACCCAAATTAGATATTAAAATGTTTAAAATACTCTTGGTCGTGTGTTAGCGGAGTTTACATCCATGAGTTCACTAACAAGGAACTCAAAATTTATTTATTTAATGAACGAGTTTGTTTAGATTTCTTTGATAGTTCATTGTTCTTACGGGTGAGTGAAATTTGAAACCCGCGTTTCTAAGCAAGAGGGCCAAAACCCGAGGAGGCATAAAGAGTAGCCGCCGCACGTAATACGATACTATATATATATATATATATATTAGTTATACCCCAGAAAAAATCTCGACTTGTTCAGTTTAAGCCCGCAGTCTGCTTTCGGGTAATAGCCGCAATTGATATCGGAAATGAATCAAGGTTTAAAGTTTCAATGGAATTGTGGCCTGTGGGGTGCCCACGAGTTTCCGTCTTTTGGCACAGAACATCGTTCTTCAGCAAGCAAGACACTTGAATCGTTCTTCAGCAAGCCAAGTGTGTCTTTTTTCAAGAAACGTATTTTTATATACGGAGACTATAATTTGAGCATTATATACTTGGTGTTTGAGCATAGTATACTTAAGATGACGAGTTATTTCGAAACAGGTTGGCCCTGGCCTTGCTGCTTAGTCTAACAACTACAAAATGCAAGTATAATAAGCACCGAATAGAGCAAATATATATATCAACATGGTGTTCGTGTCGTGCTACATTTGGAAACGTGTGTTTCAAAACATGTTTAAATATTTTCTGTTTGTCCGAATTTAAATAAATTCTATATCAAAATGATCGCTTGATCTGCCGAATCCAACACTATAGATTGTTTTCACTCGCGTGATCGCTGGCCCCGTTGGGGGTGGTGAAACAATACGAAATGTATGAACAAGAATAGAGTTAAAGCCTGGTTTCCATATAGCCGTAAGAGCCGGCGGCATGGCTGCGGCAAGGGGCAATGGTCCAATCGCATACAGCTTTTTATTGCTGGCTAATTCAACACTGTCTATGATTGGCCAATCGCCCCTTGCCGCAGCCATGCCACCGGCTCTTACGGCTATATGGAAACCAGGCTTAAATTCGCATAGGATAAAGATTGTGCACCAACATGCACGGCCGCCATTTCACTGTGAAAACCAAGAATAGGTTTTGTCTACTAAATACATTAGATCCGTTCATTCAGTTGTTCAATTTTCGGAAAAACGGGCCGGCAGGCCTTGTTGTTTACATTACTAACATTAGCAAAGCTTCAGCGCTTTCTGCCACTGCAGTTCATAAGACCATAGATTCGATTTGTCAAAATATAAGCAATTAATCAAAGATGCACATATATGACATATGCAATATATACTGAATTACTGTCGTGCAATAGAAAGGTTCCCAAAATATTGTTCCAATTCAGTTCTATTTGACGAAGTATGTGCATGGAAGAACTTCCTACTTTGAATTTAATTAGTGTGCGACTAATAATTTCATTTCCTATATTGGTTGGACTGATTACAAAACTTTAAACTTTTATCTCCCACAAATAGTCAAGTGCACAATCTGGCGCATGACATAGCGAAACTGGTTTAGCAATCAGTATCCGCAAAAATGAGAAGAGCATGGTCGAAAACCAAAAGTCAATCAAATTAAAAAACAGGAAGTGCCCAACAAATTTGATCAAAATGAATTGGTCAAGCACGAACTGAATTGCAACACAATTTCAGGAACACTTCTAAAGCCCAGCTTATAACTGCCAGACGTTATGACTACAATTATTTATTAATATTTACAATTAACCGCAAAAAATCAAGAATCATTTTAATATTCATCTCTCAATATTCATTCCAAATTCTTACCAAATGAGTACATAAAACATTCCCATGATAGGTGCAATTATTTTGTGGTTGCTCGCCAAACACACAAAGAAAGGATAATACAGTACTGCATACTCCAGTGTAAATGCTAAGGCTGAAAATGCTAAAAAATAAAGGAGTATACATGTAGCATTTCTGTCACGTACTGTAATCACGTTATAGGTAACAGTACGTAATACATCGACCACATGTTTGCGGTAAAATGTTCGTTACATAACAAGAAAAACATGACCAAAATACTTTGTACAACAAATATGTTAAAAAATATCATTCAAATTAATAAATTCACCTTTCTTCAACTAAACTAAACTAAAACTAAACTACTAAGCTAACCTAACCTAACCTAACCTAACCAGGCTAAACTAACCTAAACTAAACTTTATTTACATACTGGATAACCCTATCATTCATATCTAGGCCCAGTAAGGGCCATCCCCCATTGGTCCAGTGTTATACTATAGGAAAGAGCGAAGCACCTGAAAAAAACATGTGCTATTTGATATTAGTATAAATTTACAAGTTTATAATGCAAATCCTCGAATTTCATTGGCTACTGCAGGAGTTTATAATTAACAATTAGAAAACGAGGGCGAGTTGTCTAATTGTTTTAGTATAAATTTACCAACAAAAGTTAAATAAATTCTCGACCATAACATATTCTTTGAGGCTCGTTTAATACATTTTTTAACAGCCAACAACAAACGTTCAACAGTCATTTCGGACATCTCCTTGGCCCGTACAGTAATTGATGGAAAAGAAAAGTTTTCTTGCATAATTTAGCATGGATTTTCATGTACAATATTGAAACAATATATATCCACTCATTTGTTTTGTAAAAGTGACAAAAAGTTGAAAGAAACATTCAATTTAGCATATAGTTTACATCACGAAATCTTGTCAACAGCTAGCGTAATTTTGAAATGTGTTTTGTTGGCAGTTATTTCGTTTTAAACGACCACAGATAAACAATTTAACGATCTTACCATTAATAATTTCCATTCTAACCATTTTGTAGCCGTTTTTGTTTTCTGTAGAACGTATTGCTTCGCCTAAATGTTCAATTTCTTCTTTCATTTGCGCACTCCGTTATAATTTCGGCGCCATTGTTGCTTAACAGAACAACCGCTGTCTCTAATGATCACTGTTCGTGCTATACTACGCATTTTGTCATTGGTCAATTTTTTTAAAAGAATGACTTTCATTGGTTTATCCCAGAGGTTTATATCACCAATTATAAACTCCTGCAACAGCCAATGAAATTCGAGGATTTGCATTATAAACTTGTGAATTTATACTAATTAGTGATATAAACCTTTGGAGTAAACCAATGAAAGTCCTTCTTTTAACGAAATTGACCAATGACAAAATGTGTATATAGCACGAACAGTGATCACTAGAGCCAGCGGTTGTTCTGTTAAGCAACAATGGCGCTGAAATTATAACGGAGTGGGCAAGTGAAAGAAGAAATTTAACATTTAAGCGAAGCAATAAGTTCTACAAAAAAGCTACAAAATGGTTAGAATGGAAATTATTAATGGTAAGATCGTTAAATTGTTTATCTGTGTTCGTTCAAAACGAAATAACTGCAAACAAAACACATTTCAAAATACACTTGCTGTTGACAAGATTTCGTGATGTAAACTATATGCTAAATTGAATGTTACTTTCAACTTTTTGTCACTTTTACATATCAAATGAGTGGATATATATTGTTTCAATATTGTACATGAAAACCCATGCTAAATTATGCAGGAAAACTTTACTTTTCCATCAGTTACTGTACGGGACCAATGAGATGTCCGAAATGACTGTTGAACGTTTATTGTTGGCAGTTAAAAAATGTATTGAACGAGCCTCAAACAATACGTTATTGTCGAGAATTTATTTAACTTTTGTTGGTAAATTTATACTAAAACAATTAGACAACTCGCCCTCGTTTTCTAATTGTTAAGTGTAAAACCGGAAGTACTCTTCTCACATGCGGCCAAGATCAAATTTGGATCGGATATAACTGCATCAAGCAAGAATCAAAGCACGGTGCAAAGTGAAAGGCATGCACGTGTGCTTGTGCAACCAATGATATTTTGATTTGTTTTTAACCAATTCTTATACATACAATATTTTGGCAACCCTATAATAAAGTACATATTTATTATTACACTCGCTCAAAGCCAATATAACATATAGGATGTTGTTTCATATTGATCAGACTTTTAGAGAAACCCTATCGCTGTTGAAACAATCTGGGGATCGACCCTACCTGACTCATCAAAACAAAGTTGAATCATAATATGTACCCTATAATCTTTTGTGAATGTGGGGTCAGTGATCCCAGATAAGGATGCAAGTTACTAATCTTGTATATAATATTGTATAGTCCCTATAATTTCCTCGGACATAGCTGTGGTATCGATTTTACAAGTAAGTATGGCTCTGTCACGTGACCGGTCTCAACGCGACTTTTCTGCAGTTTGATTGTTTTCTGAGCGGTCTTCACAAAAATTCAATAACAAAATCAGAAAATTAAGCAAGTCAAGCTAAAATAGTGTTCAAATATTGTAAAAATGAATTTACCGCTAAAAAAGTTAAATACGACAGTGTTTACGGTGACTAAAAGTGTTAACAGTTTTCGTTGAAAGTTGTCCACTTAGTTGACCAGTACATCAGGAAATTTGATTGAAAACCTTTGTTAGCAACTTTTCAATCTAAAAAATCTGTACTCCTCACCTTTCAGCCATGGGTCATCTGATAACCCTTCCAAAACCAAGAGCTGTATTATTGATCCAGTGGTGGCACCAAAAGTAGCTGCAATGGCTAATCGATCATGATCTACACCAAGAAAATCTATAGGTCTGCAAAAAAATAACACACTACTGTCAGACAACTTGTAATATTATTATGCATTTCCACTCTACCTCAATTGTGTTTGGCTGTTGGCATATGGACAGACAATAATTCTTAGAAACTTTAGAAGCGAATTTTAATGCCACTTTGGTACGTATTTATCACACTTTTACTTTTATTTTAGTACTGAAACGTTGTCGAGTGTTGACATTGTAAAAACTCTATTCTATGCATTTAACTGTCGTTTTGTTGTTTACGAACGAACCTGGTTGCAATCGATTGTAAATAGGAAATACTTAACATTTTAAGACTCCGCAGTCCGCTCAAAACGTCAGTATTTCGTTATAAAAATAATTCTCGGCCGTTAACCACCTTTTCACTTTGCTGAACATTTTCTATGTTGTTAAAAGATACACATCCTTTGAATAATAAAACAATTACAGCTAGGACACGGTTATCCCATAAAAAAGCAGCTGCTTCCAGACTCCAATACTTAGCAATGGGGAAGAAACTCACACAAAGAACCAAATAATTGCAACAAAGTTTCTGCGGATTTTGAAGAATCAGGTATCTTTCTCGACAAGAATCTAATATACTGAGACCGTGCATGAGATGTCTATAAGAACACTTCGACGAAACATAAAATACAATTTTACTTTAATATTGCTCATAGGCGGCGGAACAGGGGGGGGGGGGCTGGGGGATAAAGCCCCCCAACTTTGTAAAAGTGGAAAATACGGGGGCTGAGCCCCCCCTGCCTTTGCGCCGAAGGTAAGGGTGATTATACGTTGAATATTTATACATCTTCGATATACAGCATTTTGAAAATTCCATATCACTGCAAGGTGAGTCCTGGTGAAAATCGTAAGAAAAATCGTGCCGTGTGATAGCTCAAAACTCATTTCATGAAGTACTCCACGTATTAGCATTTCGGATGACTGCTGACCAGAAGTATTATGAATGAGCCATATATCGAAATGCCAAGAATAAAGAAAGGCCGAAAAAAAAGAAGAATAATGAAAAAATTGTTGTGGGCGGTAAAGGTTTTATAACGTTTAGTATTCTGTAAAATCTTCTCCAAAAACGCATGAAATGCCATTTCAGAGACCCTAGATTTCAAAATCTTCCGGGGGGGCATGCCCCCGGACCCCCCTAGAGTTCGGCGCTCGAAGTTCAGCCCCCTCTACCAAACCTATCTTCCGCCGCCTAAGATATTGCTTAAAGTGCACGCAAAGACTAGAGAATGTTACTACTCAAATCAATAATGCGAAACAGGGTCAATTTTTTCATCCCTTTCAAAGAGCGAGGCACTTTTTTTACCGCAAATCCAATTTCAAAGCGATCATGTGATGTTTTGGAGTCTACCACATGCACGTGACGTTTTTCTTTCAATTCACATCTTCCAAGAATCCAAATGCAACATTCCCACGGCTAAAGTTAGTAACAAACCGTTGCCTTCTAAAACCTTGAACACCATACAATATTTGCAACAGTGTGATCAATTTTTAAGCTAAATATTAACAGAGGCCGGAAAAGAGATCTACATGACATTGCATCATTGCTGGAAAGCATGCGGCCAATTTATTCCGAATGCTTTTCAGCAACTGTCAAATTCATCTAACGCACCAAAGAAACAAACAGCAAAGAAAGCTGATCACGTGGTACATTCAAACATGTCATGTGGATTGTCTTGAAATTGATTTGCAGTTAATGAAACTATCATTACAAAAGCGACAAAAATATCTAACATGTCTCGCTCTACTGAGAAGGGTAAATTCTAAACTGGCGCATGCATGCCACTGTATAACATGCATGCATGTGCATGCACGCACTACATGCATGCATATGCATGCAAGATGCATGCAAATTGGCACTTCAAGCAAGCAGTGCATGCATGCACAGGCATGCATGTAAAAATATAGTGCATGCAGGCAGTGCATGCATGCAAATAGTTTTAATGTACATGTATGCAAATCCATGCATGCAATAGTACATGCATAAGAAGTATTGACTGACGATAATATATAATATTAAAATAATATGACAAAATAGCATAATTGCTAACACAAAAAGAACCGTCCATTTATTTAATAAATATAAAAATTTTGCCTCTGCCCATAGATTAATAGTTAAGCTTCAAGTTGTTGACTTGCCCGATGTTAAGTCATGTGCAGAACTGACTTTTGGAAGTATTGTTTTACTCCAGCATAGAACCTACATAAAACAATAAAGCTCTTTCAGCCAGGTGTACTATCACATCAGTTAAAAACTATTCTTCCCTGACAAGGTGAAAAAATACTAATAGAATTTAACAGAACAGTCTTAAAATACATGGTCATCATGGATAGTGAAGCTCAATACATTAGTTAGTGCATCATGTTCTATTTCAGATGATCAACTGCATTTATTGTCACCTCACTGAGCAAAACCACAGTCTGACAGTATTTTGATTTATAAAAATAATTAGTCAAATGCTCTTTAGACAAAATTACTGTTAGACTAACTAATAATATATCGAATTTGTTAGTATACATGTAAGTCATGATATGTCAAATACAAATGTTTTCTAATACTCACTAGTATTAGTCTGAAATCTGAGTCAAATGACTTTTGAAACCTAATAATAAATATATTTTTCTGATTTTCTCAAATCAACTCAGATTAACTCAGGATTTTCAGCAACAAAGACTTCTTCTTTTGGTACTATACCTAACATTACCAGTTTTTACAATTGTTTTTTAGCATTAAAAAGCACAGAAAGATTAGCAGCAGGTTTAGTAAATAAAACTTTAAATAAAAGGTTTGACTTACTTCAATTTCATATTTGAAAATCTTCTCAGTTGTCTAACTTTGTTGAATATATCTCCTCCAGACAAAATGTTTTTCGTTTTTTTTCCTCCAGATAAAATGATATTTTTTGTGAATATTTGCACAGCAATTCCCTCTTCAAAGATCAAATCTTTTAAAAAGACTGAAAAGAGGCGGGAATTCCTTGTCACCTTGGTTACAATGTAAATAATGCGCAAGATGAGGCCTGGTAACTACTATCTAGCAAGCCATAATATATAATCAATTAATCATTCATACTTTTGAGAGGAAAACGAAGCAAATTTGAGATAAATACCTACCTTTTATCTTTGTGTGTTGATTTGATGCTGATGAATTCGTTTCAGAGGGCTCAGATAAGAACACTTGAACGGGACACTTTTTGAATTTGTTGTTTAAAGAGTATTGGCAGTAAAAATTAAGTTTGTCTCATTTGAAAGAACTCATGAAATGGTATAAGAAGTAGTTTTACAATTTTTCTCTATCTTTCTTGTGTTTTGAAATATTTCGACCATAGACAGCGTGCTGTCCACCATCTTGTTGTAACATCGGGTCTAATTAACTAGGAAATTGGTGACGTCACAAGCAGGGTAAACCTGATGAAACTACTCCGTGGATGACCAAATTTCCACGGAAGGCTTTTTAAATGTTGTGGGTCAATTTAAAGTGGAAATAGTGCAACAAAATCGAGTTTCTAGCTCATAATGTCATAAGGTCGGCAAGATAAAAATTTCACTTTACCCTACATGCATATCGAAAATAATTCCAAGATGGCGGACAGCACGCTGTCTTTGGTCGAAATATTTCCAAAACCAAAACAGATACGAAAAAATTGTAAAAGGTCTTCTTATACCATTTGACTAGTTCTTTGAAATGAGACAAACTTAATTTTTATTACCAATACCCTTTAAAGTCGTCATTTGTGATTTGTGTTACAGTAGGTTCATTGTAAAACGTCTCAAAAAAGCGCAACACAACTTCAGCTGCACCTTTTCCATTTCCAGAGGATATTCCAGACATTATCTGTTCATATCTTAATGATCTGTTACAAGTTGTACTCTGACATGATGAATATAATTGCATAAATTGTTTTGGCAGTTAAATTGCTATCAGTGTGCATACATGCAAATTATTTATGCATGCATGCATGCAAATGAGGGTGCATGCATGCAATTTTAAATGCATGCATGCAAATGAGGTGCACGCATGCAACTTTAGTGCATGCATGCAAAAGTGCTTGCATGCATGCAGCATATTTTGGATTGATTCATGCATTCAGAAAATGAAGCAAAGCATTCTTATAAAACTTCTGTTGAAATTTAATTGGTTTTATTGATGCCAAAAATAGAAATAATTTGTCAATTGACATTAAAACTGTAAAATACTTGATGAGAAGAAAGAAAATATTGCAGATGAAAAAAAGGGTTTTGAAACTATATGGATGAATGTGCAGTATACCAGGATACTTATTATCCAAGCCAATATATTTGATGACAAATTTCAATTAAGTTTCATATGTACTTTGATAGTGGTTGAGTTAAATTTAAAACTGGCGTTGCTATGTTACGGCAGTTTGAGGTCTGGACAGGAAGTCACACTCAATATCTGGAAATCGTTTGATTTCGACAGTGAAATGATAAAATTTATTGCAAACCAAACTTCTTGTGGAAAGAATGACTATCGATGAGTCTTTGAGAAAAACTAGGCTTCTGCTTTGGTATTTCAGATGGAAAAGACATTCGAGTTGCTCTCTGTCTATCTAGTGATTTGCGTACTAAACAGAATGACCAATCAGCAGCTTCGTCCTGATTTTTGACAAGCTATAATTATATTACTTCATATGTATAGAATTTCTACCCATGAATCACAGACGTCTCTCTCAAGCGTTTCGTTTGATGTAAGGCAGCTGTATTCACAGGCTAAGAGTGACTATATAACAGCCATGATGTTAACAGCCATGTATTGTCTATGTTAAAAGCCTTATACAACAAAGAAACGGAGTTGCTACAATATAATAAACAGCGTAAACCAACAGAGCTAAAATGTGTCCTGTATGTCTATTTAACAGCCATGTATTGTCTATGTTAAAAGCCTTATACAACAAAGAAACGGAGTTGCTACAATATAATAAACAGCGTAAACCAACAGAGCTAAAATGTGTCCTGTATGTCTATTTAACAGCCATGTATTGTCTATGTTAAAAGCCTTATACAACAAAGAAACGGAGTTGCTACAATATAATAAACAGCGTAAACCAACAGAGCTAAAATGTGTCTTGTATGTCTATTTAACAGTGCATGACTATAGTGCAGTTTTCTACGAGTACTTACAATTACATGTAACTGTAAGTACAGCCGAGGCCGAGTTTAAACTAATAAAACTCACATTACTATTCCAGGTCGTCCTCCCCAAACATCTTTCCGAAAACTTGTTCTCTTTTTCAAAAAGGCCAATACTCCAACAATTATTATCTGAAAACAAATCATAGCAAAATTAAACTTAGCCCTACAGTATAACAACAAATTCAATTTATTTGCATATTCTATAAATATGGTTTTTTTTAGAGCTTGTAAGCTCATTGAGAGAGCTCGACAATGTACTTCTTTTGTTTTTCTGTTCAGAGAGGGACTTCCAAGAAGAAATTAAACCAAAATTTAATAACTTTTGGTCCAAGATTAGCAAAATTAAACTTATATATATGTAGTGCTAGCGCCCTACAGTAATACTTTTTAACAACAAATTCAATTTATTTGCATGTTCTAAATATGGGTTTTTTAGAGCTCGCTCGTGAGCTCATTGAGAGGGCTCGATAATGTGCTCGTGAGCTCATTGAGAGGGCTCGATAATGTATTTCTTTTATTTTTCTGTTTTACACAGAGAGGGACTTCCAAGAAGAAATTAAACCAAAATTTAATAGTTTGGTCCTTGGTCAATGAGCAGCAACCTTTCCACAAACTTTCATGAAAACATGTTAAGTACTTTGTAAGATATCCTGGCAACATACATACATACAGACACTGACAGACAGACAGACAGACAGACAGACAGACAGACAGACAGACAGAGGTTAAAACATAATAATAAGTGTCTTCAGTAACTTACTGCTGGTATCAAGAACATGTGAGGATAATAAGTGTGGTTCACATAACATTCAGAGCTTGTGTTAGTACTGCAATTCAAAGATATATTGCACAAGTCAATCATGTCATCATTGCCATTTATTGTAGAGTAAATTGTGAAATTATTTAAAATTATAGTCCACTATTAAAATAAAATAGTAAATTTAGTATATTTTTTGCAATGACTTCGACTTACTGTAAGTGGCCATGTTCGGCAACCATTAATAGTCTTTTACAAAAAATGACTCGAATCAACATATTAAAGTCACTATACCTAATTGTAATCCCAAATAACTCCCGGCCTGGGATACTGAATTCGGAGAATCATGGAAAAATTACTCTACTTTCAGCAGACAATTTCAAAAGACAATTTGTTTGTCTATTAAGTACATAAATTAATTAACCTTCAATTCATCTTTTTAATTTGACTTGTGGTGGAAGATGTTCTATAGATGTATTCATTTGGAAAAGCTATACACTCAGGTTAAATTCATAAAATAGTAAGACATGGAAGTGCATTGCGACCTCCTCCCTCACCAATTTTCATCCATTATTCTGAGGAATTAGGGAGGGAGCTTTGCCCCCCGTAAGAAAATGAAAGACCTTGGAAAGGTCTTGGAAAGGTCTTGGAAAGGTCTTGAAAAGGTCTAGAAATTTGTCTTGAAAAGGTCTTGTAAAGATCTACTGTACGAACAGCCTAAGGTAAAAGTCTTGCAATGGTCTGAAATGTGAGCTAAAATTGACAGCTCTAAAGACCTTTTCAAGACCTTTCGCAAATTGGTTTATTTCCGTTGAAAAGGTCTAAAATTGTCTTGAAAGGTCTAAAAATGTCTTGAAAGGTCTAAAAATGTCTTGAAAGGTCTAAAAATGTCTTGAAAGGTCTTCAGATATTTAAAAAAAGCCTTGAAATATTTTGAAACCATATTTGAATAGATCTACTGTATTAATCCCTGAAACACGCAAAGTCGTGAAACATACGTACGACCGGATGCAATATTAATGATTTACAACTGGTGGCAATACTTGGAAAGGATTAATAGTCATTCTGGGATAACTCAGGCAGTCAGCTACAAAATGTCGAAATTAATATTCCTATTACTAATAGAATTGTACAATAGATGTTGTATATGAAAGAAGCAAGCAGAGAAAACAATTTAATTGACCTCAATTGGGATTCGAACCCGCAACGCTGCTTAAACCGAACGAGTCGAACGGCATAGAGCATGGCGGATTAGTAACCAAAGCCAGATGCGCGGGTTCGAGTCAGCTGTTGTCAGCAAGCAGAGTTTTCTCTATACTTGCATGTCCAGTAACGTATAGTTTGTCAACTGATCGGAGTATAGCAGTTATTCTAATATTCTAGCTGCCTTGTACTACTACAGTTCTTTGTTATGGCAAATATTGAAGCCACGCGCGTTTCACAAAACCAAGCTAAACCAAGTCACAGAATCATCAGAACGTATACTATTAAAATCAATATTCACAATTTATAATATGACAATCAGACAAAGCATTTGAAGAAACTCTATTAAACGTTTAAAGGGCATATGACTCGAAAATTAAGTTTGTCTTATTGAAAAGAACATTTAAAATGATAAAATAACATCTTTTGCAGTTTTTGGTTTCCTTGCTTTGCTTTTGAGATATTCCAGTTTGTTTGATATGCAAATGACACAACTTTCTACGTCACACGTGCATAATGAGTATTATGAGTTACCTAGAGAAGGTTACATATCTTTGCTATTGTGAGACGAAATCACTTGGAATTCTACATGTTTGGTGTTGTGGGTAGAAACACGCACATGCTTCCTTTGAGTTAAGCCCATGTTTTCATAATAGCAAAGATATGTAACCTTTTCTGATAACTCATTATGCACATGTGACGTAGAAAGTTGTGTCATTTGCATATCAAACAAGCTGGAATATCTCAAAAACGAAGCAAGGAAACCAAAAACTGCAAAATATGTTATTTTATCATTTTAAATGTTCTTTTCAATAAGACAAACTTAATTTTCGAGTCATATGCCCTTTAACGGCAATGCCAATTAAAATTGACACAGAATGTTAATAGGACTACGAAAAAGCAAGTAATACAACGCGACTACAATTTGAAATAGACTCACCTCTGAGTGGCAGGGGCGGATTTAGCGTTAGTCAAATAAGTCAGATGACTAAGATGAAAATTGTTAAGAAATAATTATAAATAATATCATCATATATTAACTTACTAATTGGTCTAAACAAGAAAAATTGCGAGGGCTGACTGGCTTAGACTTTTGCAGGATTTGGGCCAATTTAGATATTCAGATTGGTCCAAACCAGATAAATTGCGAGCGCTGACTGGTCAGGGGCGGATCTAGGAATTTTGATACCTTAGTCACAGTTACCGTGGGCCCATATTTCTAGAAAATTTGAAATTTGAAATTTTGAAATTTGAAATCCAACATGGATAGCCTGACCAACACACAAGTGAAGGTCTAGCTGAATTTAACATTCTGCACAACCCAGAGCAAGGTGGGCTACCTTCCATGGCTGTTGAGCCCCACCTACACGCGTAAAAACGCACAACTTGTTCACGGTTGTCAACAGGCGTGAACAATGTTGTGCTGCCATCCGTGAACAATGTTGTGCTGCTCGCCGTGAACAAGTTGTCAACAAGTTGTTCACTTATGGTTCGAACAACTTGTTCACGGATAAATCAACAGTCATGAACAAGTTGTTCCAACAGCACATTTTTTATAGCCAACAACGTTGTTCGCACATGATATAAACTGACTGGTTGAAACAACCTATTTGAATTGGTTGTCTCAGACTCACGTTTTGACCAATTTTTAAAGGTTAAAACAACTTAAATTATTGGTTGAAACAACCAAAATATGGTTATTTCAACCAAATGTTTTGGTTGTTTCAACCAATTAAAATTGGTCTGAGTCTGAGACAACCATTAAAATTGGTTGTTTCAACCAATCAGTTTTTACAGTGCATACAACATGTTGTTACAGCATGACAAAATATCAACGATGAACAACAATGCTACAACAATGGTGAACATGGTTGATGTATCAACACCTTCTTCGGTTGTTACAACATGCGTGAACAATGGTTGTTGTTTCATCAAGCTGTAACAACTTGTTGAAACAATGATGAACAATGTTGTTCATTTATCAATGTTGTTCACATATGTCAACAAGTTGTTACAGCATTGTTCAGGCAACAATGCTGTAACAACTTGCGAGATTTTTACGTGTGTACCCAGAGCTGTCTGGCTTTCAAATGCCTGATACTTGCTTTTTAAACCTCAACCCAAGCAGACAATGTCTGGCTAGAAGTCAGGAGAAGCTTTTGTTAATGATCATAATGGACATGGACATGGACATAGAGGAGCTCAACTCTCTACATCATCCCGATCATTCTAACACCCATCTAATACGCCACTACCCATCCCCCTACTAACCCATGTTACTATGAGCTGTCTGGTTTTCAGGCACCAGCAACCCAAGTTCAATTCCTGTCCAGTGCAATTATCAGATTAAAATTTCATAATAGCCACATGCGAGAAGAATGCTTACTTGATGTATAATGATAATACATGGAAATTTGTAGAAATGTCATGTAGATATTTATTGCTTAGCTTTTGATCTGTTTCCCCAGGCCCAGACCTTATTACTTATGTTTAAAACTTATATGTTATTACTTATAATACCATATGTTATATATATATATATATATATATATATATATATATAGACAATTAACTGACTTGTAATATGAACTGAGGGCGAATGTATTATGTAAACTACTGTGGAAAGGCAATCTGACTCTGCAGCATGATTATGACATACTAGTGAGTATCTAGAATTGAAACACTACCTAAGTAGTGTTTATAGTACTACCATGAAGCATTTAATAGCATTGGTTTATACCAGTGTGCCCAACGCAGATTATGCTAATATGGAACGGATATCAACAAAGGTTAGGGAAGTAACATGACAACAGACTAACATCGATATTGAATCCATATTGATGAACTACTGTACCTATAAGCTTACCTTAGAGCGACATATGGCTTACTCTAGCTTGTCCGCCTTCATGTGTTGTGGCAAATAGATTTGGGAAATGCTCTCCGGCCGCCAGTACTCGACAAGCACTGATTCTCGCAGACAAATCAACATACCTTTGCCGCAAAAGAACATCATCGCTGCTTTTTAAAGCACACAACGCACGATCTAACAAGCTTGTAGAAGCCATGAATCGATCGAACAGAATTAGACTGAACGAAGACCTTGCAGACCGCATTTTGCAGGCTTCCGGTAAGCATACTTTCGGCAAAGCAATCAACCAATCAGATTCAACGATTTGCCTCGTTTTGGCCAATCACAATGGGTAAATCGGCCTAAATCCTGCAAAAATCTAAACCAGTCAGCGCTCGCGATTTGGCTGTTTTGGACCAATGAGAATGGCTAAATCGGCCTAAATCCTGCAAGATTCTAAACCGGGATTGGGTAAATCGGCCTAAATCCTGACTAATTCTGTTCGATCGATTCATGGCTTCTACAAGCTTGTTAGATCGTGCGTTGTGCATGTGCTTTAAAAAGCAGCGATGATGTTCTTTTGCGGCAAATGTATGTTGATTTGTCTGCGAGAATCAGTGCTTGTCGAGTACTGGCGGCCGGAGAGCATTTCCCAAAGATTGGGAAGACATCGGTGCTGAGACGGTCTATTTGCCACAACACATGAAGGCGGACAAGCTAGAGTAAGCCATATGTCGCTCTAAGGTAAGCTTATAGGTACAGTAGTTCATCAATATGGATTCAATATCGATGTTAGTCTGTTGTCATGTTACTTCCCTAACCTTTGTTGATATCCGTTCCATATTAGCATAATCTGCGTTGGGCACACTGGTATAAACCAATGCTATTAAATGCTTCATGGTAGTACTATAAACACTACACTACTTAGGTAGTGTTTCAATTCTAGATACTCACTAGTATGTCATAATCATGATGCAGAGTCAGATTGCCTTTCCACAGTAGTTTACATAATACATTCGCCCTCAGTTCATATTACAAGTCAGTTAATTGTCTATATATATATATAACATATGGTATTATAAGTAATAACATACATGTATAACTTTTAAACATATGTAATAAGGTCTGGGCCTGGGGAAACAGATCAAAAGCTAAGCAATAAATATCTACATGACATTTCTACAAATTTCCATGTATTATCATTATACATCAAGTAAGCATTCTTCTCGCATGTGGCTATTATGAAATTTTAATCTGATAATTGCACTGGACAGGAATTGAACTTGGGTTGCTGGTGCCTGAAAACCAGACAGCTCATAGTAACATGGGTTAGTAGGGGGATGGGTTAGAATGATCGGGATGATGTAGAGAGTTGAGCTCCTCTATGTCTATGTCCATGATGATCATTAACAAAAGCTTCTCCTGACTCCTAACCAGACATTGTCTGCTTGGGTTGAGGTTTAAAAAGCAAGTATCAGGCATTTGAAAGCCAGCCAGCTCTGGGTAGGTGAGGCTCAACAGCCATGGAAGGTAGCCCACCTTGCTCTGGGTTGTGCAGAATGTTAAATTCAGCTAGGCCTTTGAATACTTGTGTGTTGGTCAGGCTATCCATGTTGGATTTACTGACTGAAACAATGTAACTTGTGTTTCCTAGGCATGCTGATGAACTTTGACATATAGAGCGAAACAGCCAACTTTTTTATATTAGAATGTGACCACATATCTCTCTACTGTTTATTGGATTTCCCCACCCTCATTCCTGGAAAAACTTAGCCTTACACACTTGCAAACTATCACAAGGTTTCTAAGACAACAAGAATTAAATACCGAAGTCCAATTTAGATAAAATGTTTCATGAAAATGATAAAATGTCCATTAAAAACATGGTTTAATACATTTAAAATTTTGCTCAAATGTGCTGTCAGAATGCAGGAAATGCCATTTCAGAGATCCAAATTTCAAAAAATTTCAGGAGGTGTATGGCCCCGGACCCCCTAGAAATATGGGCCCACAGTAACTTTGACTAAGGTATCAAAATTCCTAGATCTGCCCCTGGAGTGGCGCCGATTGTCCGATTCATTGTTTATTGTGCTTCTTTCAAACGTTTAAGAGAATGTTGGCAGCCTGAAACAATAGCTTTAAAGGCAAGTACCAGCACACTTTTCCATCTTTCTTATTTCTTTAGTTTAAGACATTCGCCTAACAGGTTCAACTGAATGAGAAGAAGCAACGCGCAATTTAATATCCTATGTATTTCCGAATCAACGGGTTTACGCACAAGATTCAAATGCAGGTTCCAAGATGGTGTCAGTAGACACTTGACCAAGATTGAATTTAGCCGCAAGCATCTGACGGAATTTGGAAAAGTTTAATAGCCGCACATAATAATATATTTTATTTAGTTTTAGGACTGATTATAGATATTATTGGGTTTCGCTCAGATGCGAGAACTGCTACTGCTGCAAGTCTTAACGTCCTTATTCGATGATAATACTGTAATTGTATTTGCAAATTGCAAGAGTGATTATAAGTTATCTCCTTCGGCATCAACAAAGTATTTTTGCTATTTCCTGCCAAAGTTCAAGGCTATTTTTTCTAGTTTAAATATGCACGTAATCCGATCAGACAACTGTAAAAGATATTTCAAAACGGCATCAATTTAGCGTTTGGACTAAAGCTCATTCTTTACCGTTTAACCTACACCAATTTAAATTACAGTAAGTTTAAGTTTTTGAATTTAGTTAGCCTATAGCGAGAGCTCTATATATTGACGCATTGCGCAAAAAATATATATATATATTACGTACCAATTTGTGAGCAAAACTAGCAACAAAAACTCATGCGAATTTGTGTCACAGCGCAACTGATTTTGTGCGCTAGCTACAGTGGAAATCATATTCTGATCAGTTACAGTGAATGACGTCAATTGCTAGACCTTGTGGCATATATCTAGACCTTTAAGGCAAAATACTTTGCCGAATCTATCCAATAGATCTACTCAAGACCTTTCAAGACTTTTCAAGACTTTTCTTCAAGACATTTCTAGACAATCGCGGCACAAAGGTCTTGCAAGACCTCTGACAGACTATTGAAGTCTTATAATTGTCTAGAAAAGGTCTAGCAAAGGTCTCCAAGGCCTATCATAGACCTTTTCAAGACCTTTTTAGATCTTTCGTTTTCGTACGGGCCATCATCAAAAATAATATCAGAAAAGCTATAGCCTTCAAGTCCTAGTTTTGCTGCCCTTGAAAGCAAGTTCATTGTATGACTCAACATGAGTCGTTAACTCAACTCAAGCTAAACCAATGACTTAAGCATTCCTAGCCAAAAGGCCTTGATATTGCATCTTCGCAAATTATCCCAGCTTCTTAAAATGTATATATTCTTAAACTCAAAATTTTTCTTCACCAAAAATCCTACAACATTCAGTTTACTCGAGTGAAATACTGTACCAAAATTAATAACTCAACTCATGACTCCAATACCAGAGTGACTCGACTCAATTACTCCCATGCAAAAAATAATAGAAACTCCTATAAGGAATCCTGTTAGATTTTGGCCCAAATTCCTATGAAATAATGATTTTGTCATGGTGACAAACTTTGAAATTGGTTATATATAGAACGTATTTACCATGATGAATGGCAATGTTAGGAAGATCTATAGAAGAACTGTTGAAAACCTAGCAGATTCAAAGTAAAAACAGAAGTTTAAAAAGAAGCATGATGCATTTCAGTAGAAATGACTCACTGTTATTTTAGGTGTCACTTCCTTCATTGGGGTGATGTCACAATGGACTTATCGTCCATTTATCAGCAAATGTAGCACTTGATAAGTTGTCTGCCACCTGCTGGAATGCATCATATTGCTTCTTTATTATACTTTTTTATTCCAATATCCATTTCCATTTTTACTCTGGATCTACTTAAGGTTTCCAACAGTTCTTCTAAGAGCTTTCCAACATTACCATTAAATGTGTTTTTAAAAGCATTAGCTCCTAAAGGGAATGCAATATTCTATATAAATTCCAATAGCCACTACTGGCTACAGTACAAGAATTTTTTTACTTTCTTAAATGTGTAAATGTATTTTTAAAAGCAAGCTACTGTAGCTCCTAAAGGGAATGCAATATTCTATAGAAATTCCGATAGCCAATCCTACTGGCTACTGTACAAGAATTTTTTGACTTTCGTGGAGGGACTTTTAATAGGTAACTTAATTGTTGTGAGACTGCCATTCTACAGTTTCATATTTGGAAAAAATGTAGACAAAATAGAAAAATGTTATTTTAAAAATATATTTTAAAACTTTCTTATAATTATATTTTACAATTTTATAAATATATCTTAAAACTTACAGAGAGGAACTTGCTGTGGTATCCATGGTCAACTACAATAAAAACACATACAGTTCAAGTACTAAAAATTAACTAATTAAATTAACCCATTACTGCATGCCTTTTAACATTAGAATGCCGGAGAGGTCCTACTGCCACAAAAAATTGTAGTCAGCTCTCTCACACGTACAGTACGTTTGTATTGAAAAATTGTATATATTGTATATTGGTAAAATTCTTGTACGAATCACTTACGTGGATACAGACTAAACGGAAGAACATCGTTCAATTAGTTTGGTTTCCAGAGAAATAGCATTACCCCTAACCCTCATCTCATCCTCGAACCCTAATTAACAACTCCTAATTAGCCTTACAGTCTGACAAGACTTTGGTGAGATCGATTTTGTGGATTTTATAGAGCATCAAGTGAAGGCTGCCTGAAATATTGTTGAGACATATGTTGCCAGACTACCTGACCACCTCCAGTAAACTACCAGCCTTCCTTCTCTATTAGTATAAAGCAGACAGGGAATGGTATAACATGCACCATTATTAGGTTAAAAAATCATTAAAGGCCTAACAGAACCCTTAAAACGTCTCCTTAAGCCATACGACATCCGTATTACAACAAAACCTCTCCGCACACTAGAACAAATGTTTCCTTCAGTTAAGGACAGACCATCACCCGAAGATCAGACTAATGTAGTTTATCGTATTAATTGCTCGGATTGCTCGTGAAGCTACATTGGTGAGACAGGCAGAGCCTTCAACACTAGGAGAAAAGAACACAAAAGAAATGTAGAGCAATGTAAAAGTGGATCCAACATCGCCAAACATGCTTGGTCAAACAATCATCAAATAGACTTTAAAAACAGTAAAATTATTGACAAAGGCAACTATCGGAATAGAACAACATTAGAATCATGGCACACCGCAAGCACAAACAATTCGGATAATAATTCTAAACATTTGCCCGAACAATACCGCTTTCTTATTAAAAAACTCTAAATATCACAAACATCTAAATTTAGTCATAAACCTATATGTAGGCGGAACTGTCACTTGCATGTCACTATACTATCTGTTTGTCTCTATATGTAATTGTAAACCACTGACATATCACTCTTTTCATTGTAATTCACCCGTCGAAGACTGCAGACTGGCAGTCGAAAGCTTGTAACTTAAATAAATATTTTAAACCAGAGAACGTCTAAAAACCTAATATGAATAATCCTGGTTTCGCTTCTAACATCTTTAAATAAAAAATCATTCTTATGTAATTGGTGACTGTGAAAAATACAAATACTACAGAAATATGATCTCTCAACTGTACGAGGCGCCGTTTGTTCATTTATTATTTAAAATAAATTAGAGTTTATTTTTCTATTATTTACATATAATTCATATTATTTATTATATAATCAAAAATATAAAGTGATTATTTACTATATAATCAAAAAGATGAAGTGATTATTTATTATATAAACAAAAAGCAAAAGTGATTATTTATTAAATAAACAAAAGCGAAAGTGATTATTTATTATATAAACACACCGCGAAAGTGATTATTTATTATATAAGCAAAAAACGAAAGTGATTATTTATTGTATAAAGACAACGCGAAAGTGATTATTTAATATATAAACAAAAACCGAAAGTGATTATTTATTATATAAACACAACGCGAAAGTGATTATTTATTATATAAGCAAAAAACGAAAGTGATTATTTAACCCAATCCCCACGCAACCTAGCCTCCTTCGCAGCCCTTCTTTGCGGGCCTCCATATTTTCGTCCCCCACTAAGGTCTGCTCAAACGAGCAACACATTCCATTCCCTTTGTGTACATGGACCAATGAAATGACACCATTGTCGTGCTAAATAAAGCCGTCCTGGGCCAGAGGAGGCCGGACAAGTGTCATGTGATTGTCACGTGATGCTGTCGACCAATGAAATGGCTTCATTTTCTCATCGTTTGATCGGCTGAAATTTTTGCATTGGACTTAATTAGAATACCGAATATTACGCTATTGTCATTCATTTTTTTCTTTAAAAAAGCTTGGACTATCCATATCTGCAGGATTTTGCAAGGTAACTGTATTTTTTCTACTTTGTTTTGATCGTTTATGTACGTCGTGTCGCGCGAAGCGAAGACCCCACTTCCGGTTTGTCAAAAATCTTCAAAGCAAAAAATCTCGAATTCCAACGGTTCGAATTCTCTAATTTTAGCGAAATAAGTTGAAGAAATGTCTAATGTTTGATTCTATCCGGACGACCCCCGGGGACCTCTCAACCGTTTTCGAGATATTCGCCGTTGAACCGACCATGGTATTTTGGCTTTTTCTAAGATGGCGCATAATAAATTTAAGAGAGCCTTTCGCCAACTAAAGCTTGTTTTTTTCTCAAGAATTTTGGAAGTTTCCTAATATTTCGAGCTTTATTCTTTAGAGTAAGTGTAGAATGAGTGGTGGACAATTATTAAAGAGTAAAATTTGGTATTTGTCTGTTTTTATGGTCCAAAACGCTTGACCTCGCTATAAAAACACCATTCAGGTGCATATCAAGCCTATACATACATTCTGTAAATATTATTACAGAATGTACTGAACTTTCTTAAAGATCTGTTATATATGTATACAGGCCTGATATGTATAGATATTTTTTTATATAATAAATAACATTGTGTTCCATGGCAGCAGTATGATTATTAAAATTGATGTGTGGATTATTTGTAGTTTATTGTTGGTCATTGTTATTGTGAATAATATATTGTAGTTGTAGTATTTTTTATTTTTTGTTAATTTGTTATAATTTGTTGTTGTTCATATTGTTTCTCAGTTACAAATATTTATTATCCCTTTTGCCCCAGTTGTCCATTTCAACTGAGTCAGTGATGTGGGAAGCAAGCTGATGGGGTGGGGGAAGTGTACACTTTCAAAAGTACCTTGTTTCAGGGCAGAGCTTCAAAACGACCCTTGAGGCACATGTCTTCTGATAAAGGGCTTTTTTGTTGCAAAAGGGGGACTTTAACCAAGTGGGTGTGTCTGTGGGGGGGGGGGGGGGGGCATGTGCCCTTGTGTCCACCCCTTGGTTTGTACACCCACAAAGTGAATACAATAGTTAGGCATTGGCTGTACAGTCAACTTTTAAGACATGAAAGGGTTAATAATTCCATCGCACTTCTTATTTTTTTACAGGAAGTGAAGAGATACAGTACAGATGTCAGTGTTGGAATAACTTACTTTGGCAGTGTCAGACTGAGGTGCCCGGGCACAAGCACCAATCTGAACAGGATTTTTATGATGATAAATTGATGGATTCTCTTTTGCCAAATAACATTCAAATATGTAGTTTGAAGTTTTGCATGTTGTCAGTTGTATAATTACATAACAATGCATAATTGTGGACATACAGTAACTAATAAAATTTTAACACAGAGGTATTATCTCACATAGTATTATACAATTCAAATGCTGTGTCTCAAAGCCTAAATAAATGCCTGGATATTATTCATCCCTTTGCCTTTGAGTGCTACTGCATGTATATACTGATAAACAGTGAACTCTGTCTAAGACAGACACCCTTGGGCTGAACTTTGTCTGCCTTATAGTTCATTTATTGGACTTTGTCTGTCTTTTAGTTTGATTACCCATTCACATCATTGTCTACCTTAATTAACTTTTCTGATGCCCTCGCTAAAGTTGATGTTTTCTTGGCAGGGGAGGGGGGGGGAGGTGGTTGACTGCAAAAATGCTGGACCAATGTTAAAATGTTAACAATGCCCCTGATTGAATACTTGTATCAGTGTCAGTACAGTAGTGCTTTAGAAGCAAACAAGATCAATATTGAGCAACATTTTAATTCTATTCAAGTTCCTTATTTACATATATATTTAGGATACAGGAAATACACTTTATTTGTTAAAATAGAATATTTGAACATTTGACCAGTTATACCAAGTTTATCAATAGATTCTGGAGGCAATTAAATAAATTATCTCGATTTCGGATTTTGAATTCACCTTAATACAAAGAAAAATACAAGATAGTTATTGAATAAAAAATTTTAGACTAGCTTTATTCACAATTTTATAAAATTTGGGATACGAGTAAGTAAGTATGAAGGAAGAGGGAAATCATAAACCACTAAACAACAAATAATGTTGATTTTTCATATCTCACCTCACGCTTTTCTCCAGTTGTAACGAATCACACGTTGCACCGCACAACCAAATCCTTCTTTGTTGTAAATATCTAATTCATTTCTGATTTGTTACATTATTTGTAATATAAAATGCGTCGAATCCGAAGGATTGAGTGGTCCTTGAAAACTATCTTGAATGCCCATCCGCCATTGTCAAGAATATACGCCAAATAAAGCACAATCTGATCATATTAATTGTCTATGATCGTCACGAATTGTTCTCGCATTTTCCTGACCATCAGATTTATCAATTCTGGATCAACTGTGACGAGTTTTCAAAAGGTTTCGCGCATCTAGTCCACCTCGTCTGCGGTCAGATGGCAAATGAATCAATAATTTATCAATTTTAGCGTTAGGACCATGATGCTTTGCGGCACTTGTCCAACCTCCTCTGGTCCTGGGTAGGCATGTCCCGATTGTGCTCGGCAACTTTTGAGCAACTTTTTGCGTTTGGAGCAACTTTTTTCGGTTCGAGACTTCGAGCAACTTTAAGCAACTTTTTCCTTTTTGAGCAATTTTTTAGCAACTTTTTCTAGATTCAAAACTTTACAGTAGGAAATGCTTACATGTGATAGACAACTTCATTTCCTGCGATATTTTTCTGATATAAAATAATTTTGGAAATCAATTAATTGCGGCAATATGCTGTAATACAGCCTGTGATGTGATGCTGCAACAGCTGTAGCATTGCTGCTTATTTACCCTTGATATTTACTTGCTAGGTACTAGGGTTACCTGTTTCCTCTTTAAAACAAAATGGCGGCTTATAAACCATTGAAATGTAAATAAATGCTAATTCATTATGACTGAATTAGAAGAGCCGTCAGACTTGTCAAGTTCATCAGAGGACGAAAATTTAGAAGAAGATCCAATTTTGGTAACAGAAAATGCTGGTGCAACTTTTCGTACTCCAGCAAGCGCAGCCATTGCACGTAAGCGAGCGTACGGAAATTGTATAAAGCTCTTAATTAACGTAATAGTACGGGCAACTTTTTGAATTTTAGTAGCAACTTTTTTTATTTCGGGCAACTTTTGAGCAACTTTTATGCTTTTTTGCGAGCAACTTTCTGGTTTTTGGGAGCAACTTTTTGGGATTTTACGAGCACAATCGGGACATGCCTAGTCCTGGGCTGGTATTGTTATTGTAATTTGTTTAGTCGAAAGCTAATATTTTGAAAAGTTTAGCCTAGAACTTAAAGAAATTTACGAAGAATACTGTTTTGACTATGTTCTTGCTGCCTATGCAAACAAATAAGCGTGAAAGTCAGTGTAAAGCGTAAGAGCGTTGAGAGAAATTTAAGATTGTAAACAAACGCTCAAAGGTGTTAACGGTTTTATAGCGTTTTTTCTGAAGCGACTGCCCAAATTAGTTTACTTGAAAGATAATATTTCGCTTACTATAGCTCAGAGCTTTACAAAATTTACGAAGAATGGTATTATGAATATGTTCTTGCTGGTCGTGTAAATAAATCTGTGCGAAAAGCTTTAAAAAGGCTACAAGTGTTGGCGAAATGTATCTAGCGGATAATAATTATTTACCTGGATACATGGCCAAGGTGAAGGTCAGCCTCCCCGATTTTAGGAGCCTATCTCTGATTGGTCAATCTACGGAACGGAATGTGTTGCTCGTTTGAGCAGACCAATAGTGGGGGACCAGAGATGGGGGACGAAAATATCGAGGCCCGCAAAGAAGGGCTGCGAAGGAGGCTACACGCAACCAGGTGCAGGCGTTGGCGCGGGCTGAACGCGCGGGTCTTCGCGCCATAATTGGCTAATTTTAATAAACATGGCGGCGGATTCTACGCGAGATGTTGCTGTTCAGCAAGTCGATCAAGCCCATCAACAAGAAACGATTGAAATGGTAAATTTAAAAACAATTAATGTTTTATGATATTTAAACTTTTGTTAGATCTTCCAACCATTCATAAGATCTTCTTAAACAGAGATCTGGCCTTTATTTTGTCATGAGACATAGACACGATGCTCACGGCCCCAACTAGCTTAGTAATTGACATCAGAGCAATTGGTCTGATGCTATTGGTCTGACAGATGCAAGAGCAGATTTCTATACCGATCAGGATATGGCATTTTATAAAATACCTAGAGAAATGATTTCGTACAGGTCATGTACATATTTGTACAGCGCCGTATAAACAGAGTTTAATAATCAAATAATGGCGGTTAATACAGCTTATCATTCCTGTCCGAGGGCTTCCTCAGAGTCAGAGGTGAATAAAATCGTCTGGCGTTAGCCAGAATAAAATACTAAATACCGGTTAGGACAGGAAAGAGTTAGAGAGATTTTATAACTCTCATACCTGTCTGATGGCTCAAGGGGGGAGTTATAGGGGGGGGGGGGTCTGCCTGTGCCCCCCAATAATTTGATATTAATTAAGGTAGCAAAAACCACTTAATCACTTGAGACACAAATTTTGATTGTTTAATAGCACAATTATTTAGAGTGCCCCCTCCCTTAACCAAAATGTAACTGAAGCCTTGCTAATACTAAACATGGATTTGGACAGGAAAGAGTTATTATTAATACACAAGGCTACAGCCCCTAATATAGGAGTTATATATATATATATATTATTGATTAAAACTTGTATATTATACTGTACTGTATTTATTCACATTTACACACAGTTAAAACATATTGTGTTTTAACAGAACCATGCAGGTACGGTAGGCCTTCCACTCAGGTTACAAAGGAAAGGATAACTGAACTTCTGGCTCTCAAACTCTCATATTCACAAATGGCAAGGGTTCTTGGAATGTGCAGGACTTCTTTATACAAGAAAATGACTGAATATGGAATTGCCTACAAGGAACAGTATTCTACAATGTCAGATAATGAGCTTGACAACACTATTCAACAAATTTATCGAGATCAACATAAAATGGGGGAGATTATGCTGATGGGCCATCATAGATCAAATGGGATCCATGTTCAACGAAAACGTGTCCGGGAAGCAATTCACAGAGTTGACCCTGAAGGCATGGAAGAAAGGAAGGCGAAAGGTATAAAGAGAAGAGTTTATAATGTGCCATATACCCAAATTTCATGTGGCACATTGATGGAAACCAAACTCATCCGCTATAGACTAGTTATTCACTGTGCAATCGATGGATTTTCTCGTCTTATTACATTTCTCTGGTGTTCAGATAATAACAGATCTGATACTGTTACTGAACTTTTCAATGGAGCAACAAATGAGTTTGGTATCCCTGAGCATGTGAGAACAGATCATGGAGGAGAGAATATTGGCATTTGGATGACAATGTATGATGCCTATGAGGAAGAACAGCGTCTGTGTTGACAGGGAAATCTGTACACAATCAAAGGGTGGAGAGAAATAATCGAGATTTGAATGTTGGCATCACCTCCCCTTTCAAAAATGTGTTTCAGGAACTTGAATTGGAAGGTAAATTTGATGTGGACAATGAAACAGATCTATTTTGTTTACATTACATATACTTACCCTGCATCAATCGAGCATTAACCAACCACAAAAATGCTCATAACCAGCATAAAATATCCACAGAGGGATCTGCTACACCATTACAGCTGTATACAGTAAATTTACCCTTGCAGACTTTGCATGAGAGTGGAGTAAGGGATTCTTTTCAAGATCGTAGCTTGCCAGCAGTCCTGCCAGAACCATCAGTTGTGACAGTGCCAAGGGTCCATTGTCCATTGAAAGGCTGCAGTTACTTGAAGTCACTATTAACCCACTATCAACTTCTGTTTGCAATGGTAAAGACTTGTACTTGGAAACAGTTGAATTTGTTGGTAGAAGCATTTTAAATAGAGTTGGATAAACTGTTTAGGTAAGGACACAAAGAGTGAACATACAGTGAGTCAGAGTGTAATAATATTTTTGATGTTTCAGATAATCAGACTTTATGTATTAATAATATTAATCATGTTGTATAAATTGTTCTTTATTATCAATATACTGTAGGTTATGTTGCCTATGATACTCTTTTACAAAAGGGTTCAGGCTATAGTACCATAATCTTGAATTAGCACTGTTGCACCATTTACTATTGTAGCTTTTTGGTGTACATAGCACTCGTGCACTAGTCAATTGAAATCCCACCCCCTCTACTCCTGCGGCTATGTGGGATTTAACATTTTGCCAGGGAATAACATGGTTTTAACAAACATTGATCCCCTGGATACTGTGCATTTAACACAGTTCTTAAAGAACTGGGGGTCAAATGGCTGAAGAACAAGGTATGTGACAAAGAAAAAAGGTAAATGAATCTTATTATGTTTTATGAAACAAATTTTTTGGGCCAGGTTAAAATCCCAGCATAGCCCTGGTGGCCAGGATTTCAATAGAATTGTTTAAACTTGGGAAGAAAACACTTACACTTTGAAAATTTTCCTGCAGAGAAATGATATAAAGTGCTGTGAATGATTCGTGACTCTCAATCATGTATGTCTCAGGGTTCCAAAAGAGCATTTTTTTTGTGCCTGGGGTTCAGCGATTGAAAAATTGATAGCCTAATTTCAGTTTCACAAGTGGGTGTGGCCGTGGGTGTGGCAGTGGTTCAAATACTAAAACTATTAACCAATAACCGGATTGAAACAAGTATTGCCGCGCGCCGAATTTTGATCGTTGTTTGCATCGTCTCAAGGTTATAAATCCATGTCCTATATGCACGAATTTATTGGTTAGGAAATTATTACCCGTCTCAACTCCTACTTGACACGGCCCAAAGTATGAGTTCACACGGGGTCAAGTACAAGTTCAGTTTAGTCAAGGTTATTTTTAGTGCTCGAATCAAGTTTTTGACAGTTGTAAATTAATGTTTATTTTTGTATCAACCAATCACATTTCACTTATCCCAACGAACTGAAATTGAACACTAATAACATTTAACGCCTGATCCCAGACAGCATGCAAGTTCCGAGATAATAATTATGAAACTTAGCAAACGCAGATGGAGATATTACTAGTGAAAAAGCTTTGTCCATTGATTTTACAGTAAAAGAGCTATTGTCGACAAGCATTTTAAATAACCTTGACTGAACTGAACTTGTACTTGACCCCGTGTGAACTCGTACTTTGGGTCGTGTCAAGTAGGAGTTGAGACAATGCAAACAACGATCAAAATTCGGCGCGCGGCGCGGTCACCTGAAAACAGCAGTATATAGTTTCTAGAGTATATAATTTTAGTAACATACTTCATTGTATTTATACTGTATTTACGTAATTACTAAATGACATACTTATCGGTAGAGCTGACTAGTGACTACCGAGTCATTTAAGACAAGAGGTGAATTAAGATGTACTTCATCCACGCAAATACTTGTCTACTGCATCTGAAATGCACCAAAGTATAATAATATTTCGCAGATTACTCAATATAAACATGTAAATCCATTCCTTATTCTATAACCTCAAAATAAAGAACATCTTACATCTGCGGACCAAGGACGGGTAAACAATGATATTTATTCAATGCAAAGCGCGGAGAGTCAGAGCGAGACGTAAAAGCCTGAGAACGGCCTAGTTTTCTAGGTGGAGAAGGAGTAGGGAGTCTGAGAACGTCCTAGTTTTTTTGGCGTAGAGCCTGAGAACGTCCTAGAATTGACAAAAACTAGGACGTTTCCAGTCTTCTGCACCCAAAACTAGGACGTCCCCAGACTCCAAGCTTAGCAGCCGAAAGGCAATGACGTCTTTAACGCGGATGTGTTGACATATAAAGATGAGTCAAGGTGTTGGGTTGCATGCACTGGTTGCATGGTGTTGGGATTAATAAATTAAACAAACAGCAGGATATTATAGAACAAAAAGCTATTAAAATCTGCTAACTATGAAATTATAATTTATATTTGATATGTTTTACACTGTATTGCTTTAAAACTAGACAACCTAATTTATACTTTCTGCTTGCCTAGTTTTTAATTTTTTTGCCTAAATTTGAGAAACCTTGTACTTGGGGTTCCCAGGCACAACTGAGCTCATTTGGAACCCTGTAAATAATGTCTTGCAGTATGGCCCTCAAACTCAGAACATAATACTGTACCTTCACAATCCTGGAGGTAATCTCCCCACAGCATTATGACTTGTTCTTGGACATTTCGTAAAGATGTGCTAACAGGTGCATAATTTATTTGAAATAAATCATTCATGCATGCAGCAGAGAGGTTCAATTGCTTGTAACAAAACAGCTCTGCAAATGCAGCAGGGTGCTTTTTAATCAGCTTCAGAATTCCAAGAAGTTTGAGCCCATCTTTAAACTGTTCCAGAACACTTCTTGTGCGATCAAGCACATGGTAATGACAAATCTCTCTGATGATGTCATTCTTTTTTTACAATACAGGTATGGTGGCATAACCCGTTTGAAAAATCATGTTTTCAATACTGGGCTGGCTAACATAAGTATCAAAATCTGTTGCTGAGGACACACTCTCAATCTAGACAAAAATAACAATTGAAAATGTGAACAACAATTGTTAACAGCCAAACAAAATGTTTTTGTTATCCAAATTGAGGAGAGCAGCACATCACAAAACCTATGTAATGTGGTTCATCTCTTGTATGATGTATGCCCACTGTATGTATAAGCCCTAAAATAATGGTCAGTCACAGACATTGTCTGACCCATTTGTGGAATTGTCCGACGTAGGGAGGGAACCACTGGGCATTCTGTCTGACCCAAGTGAAAATTTTGGTTAGTTTGCCCAACACCAATGTATCGGTGTCCAACCAAACTGTAACTTTGTCTAACAAAAATGCACCCTGGTTCAGGGCCAGAGGTTCTTGTGTTAAGCTGGATTTCTACCATAATGTCAGGCGTGCAATTTTTCTGTTGTCTTCAGAGCTTCGGCGAGAAACAAAGCAGAACATTTTTTAATTTGAATTGTACAATCAAAAAGCCAAGCACGTGACATTCTACACCTATAGTGAAAATCCGGCTCTAAATGGAGAAACGGGCTTCTGTATGCCACGTAAAGTGGACCAAAAGTGTATTGACACGATTGTTAGAATCAAGCACGGGATTTTAATTTCCGAGTTGGGCTGAAGTAGCCACTGAACTCAGTCACCAGGCATTTTGTTAGATGACTTTACAAAACATATTTTAACACCTGAATGTAGGAATAGGATATTATGTAATAACGTAAGTTACAGTTCATTAATCTTAAATAATTCAGAGTGATTTAATTACCATAGAATACTTTACAACATTACATTTACCATTTGTAGCATTTCCTTAACTTCATAGTCAACAACGTCATTTATCTGAGGGTTTGCTACATCTTCTCCATATGCTATGAAGTCATAAACTGCCTTTGAAAGACAGTTTCCTACACCACCTCCATTACAAAGTGAAATAGCCATAAGTTTGCCACTTCCTTCATGAAGGTATTTTAAACGAGCTGTAACACAAAAAAAAACAAAACTTTATAATTATATTTGTATAGGTAATAGGCGCATGGTTTCGAGTGCAATTTGGAGAAAGAGTGAGTTTTTCAAAGACTATCAAGGCTATTTGAGGACTCACGAGTGCGTGTGTTTTTTTCAAATTGCACTTGAAACCATGCTATTACTTATTAATAATATACATGGAAAAAATTTAACAGGAAGAGCTTTTTTTTCTAGTCAAAAATGATTTTTGTACAAATTTTAAAAAATAAAAAATTTGCACTGTATTTCCTTTTTTTCTGCACTGACAGCACTGTATTTCCTCAAAACTGCACTGCTCTCAGCCAATCAGAATTGAGAAACTTTTACATGTATATTATTATATAAGTAATAAGGCATAATCAGAAGTGATTGTTCTATATGTACAGGTAATAGTGAAATATCAGATATCTGCTTTTTACATATGAACTGTGTTGTTAAGTGAGTACTGTCTAAAAACATCTGTCTCACTCTGAAATTTCTGTAGGCTGGTTTTTGTAGCCTGCACCCCAGACACCCACGTTTGGTTTGGATGTCTGCAGCGCAGGCTAGGTATTCGTAAGACAGTCGTGGCATTCTATAGACGTTCCTCAAACAAATGTTTCTAAGCACCAGACAGGGATAGAATCTGCAACATTCTGATGGCCGGTTAATGTTTGTGCTCCTAGGCATTACTAGCATTAATTTGCAACCTCACAGTACTGTCTGTAGCTCAATGGTTAGAGCTTAAATTCTAACCTTACCAGTCATCAGGCTGCAGATTTGATTGTTGTCGGTGTACCAGAAACAGCTTTGAGCACATGATTCAAACTATGGGGCAATGGTTGTTAGTTGCAGATGCTCTTCCACTGCTTTTTCCTGACCTCATACCAGTGACAGTCTCCTTATAGCAGCATTAGCAGGCCAATACTCAAAGTTACAATTCACAAAATAATTAAAGATTCACATTATATTATAACTATTCTTTTTGGTAATAACACAGCGTCATGCAATTATCATTCTCAAATCATTAATAATTGATGAGATAATCAACCAATCACAAGCGCTGAATTCTACCACGTGAAAGGACTTGAAATACCGGAAGAGGACTAGAAATGTTATTTCCAGTTAAAGTGTTTATGAAACGAAAATTAAGTTTGTCTTATTTGAAAGAACTTTTGAAATGACAAAGTAAGATCTTTTGCTGTTTTTTGTTTTCTTGCTTCGTTTATGAGATATTTCAGTTTGTTTTATATGTGAAACTAACCAGTGACATCACAAGGTGCATAATGACTTACTGGGAAAGGTTATATATCTTTTCTGTTATCAAACGGAATCACTTCAAAGCAATTATGTGTGTTTTTCCCTTACAACAACAGAAATATACATTTTCAACTGATTCCGTTTACGGTAATAGCAAAGATATATAACCTTTCCCAGTAAGTCATTATGCACGTTGTGATGTCACTGGTTAGTTTCACATATAAAACAAACTGAAATATCTCATAAACGAAGCAAGGAAACAAAAAACAGCAAAAGATCTTACTTTGTCATTTCAAAAGTTCTTTCACATAAGACAAACTTAATTTTCGTTTCATAAACACTTTAAAGGACTAGAAAAAGGGCCTAGTCTCACTGTGCATAATGGATCGGTCACCGTTTTGTTTACAGGATCTTGCAGGCCCTCTCAAAAGTGTGACCTGTCCATGATGCAATGGTTATATGAGGTTATTTATAACTGTGTTATAACCAAGGTTAACAACAAAGGAACGCGCAGGGCATATAGCAAGCCTATTAAATAGGCTTTAGCAAGCCTATTAAAGAGACGAGAACTCTCAGGTGTCATACAGTACGCTCTGGAGAGCCAGCTTGATAGAGCCATTATTCTGCGTAGTCGATAGCTAAAGAAGACAGCGAGAGAGGAAAATTTGTGCCCTCCATCCCACCCATTAAACTACGACTACAGTAATTAAACTTCCACCGAAATAATCGGTGTGATAGGTGCAGACACGGGGCATGGTGGACAGGTCAAGGCTGGGGACCATTACATGGTCCTAGACCTGTATCCAAGTAACCGAACAACGGCTGGAAACTATTAAACATGCATGTCTGCACCTAACCATCCATATGGGTAAGTATAGTGATGTAGGTGTTAATTATATATAAGTCACCGCTCAAAAACTATATCCTGTCACTTATAGTACATACACATAATTTTAACAAAATTAATCTGTGGTACAGTATTGGGATGCAAAATAAATAAATATGGTACCTCTGGTTCTGAATCCGAGTCATTGATGGGTATTAATAGGTCTTCAGGTTCTTCTTTAGTAATGCTTTCCTTCAAATGGATTTCTGATAAAATGTATATACAACCTTGTCCTGCTAAAGAAGCTACAGCATGACCAGACCATGAAAATTAACTTGACACTTTAGCTAAGGACAGCACTTTACATGTAGCTCCAGGGACAACAGCAAGATATTTGTACCTGAGTTGCTCATTCTCCTCAAGGCCAAACGTAGAGGCAAATACACTGGTTATCTCCTCAGTTACTCTTGCACTTGGCCATGTTGAAACCAAATGGACTTTGCCAATTTAATAGACCAAGCGTTGCAAGATTACCTCTGGCTTTGCCTCGAGGAATTTGAATCACTGAATTCTCGTTTAACGGTATTAATCCATGCTGCTGTGGGAGAAGACATACAATGTCCTTGCCTCCTTGGTGTATGTTTTTTCTTTGCCAACTTGACCACTTACTCTACGTTTTTTTGGCTTTGAAGAGCTTTCTGAAGAAGTTGTCAAATGTTTTCTTGCGAGGAACGCCGATGGCAGAAGGGTTTGCCTATCTGCCAATGGTTGTGGTTGTGTTCGACCTGACCCTTCAGATCTTTGCACCGTCGTCGTCGGTGTTGCTGGCGCAGTATTATTATCCTTCAAATATATTTATCAGAAAAATGAAATAAGATACCTAATGAAACACAGACTATGAATGGAGTAAAGCTGCAAGTAATACTGACCTGCAAATCCGACGTCTCAAGAACGGACCGGTAAACGTTGCGCGCCGCCATGTTTTCGGTCAGGAAGGGCATCGATGGCGCGAAGACCCGCGTCCGGGCTGGACGCGCCTGGATGCGTGCGGATTGGGTTAAATAATTGTTTTTTTGCCAATTATATAATAAACTAGAAATACATGAACGCAACAACCCCTCGCCCGCTTTTACATTCTTTTTTAAAACACCCACCCACCCCCTGATTAAAATAAGCACTCCTAAATCCTAATATACAGCCAATACAAAAACAAACAGATATAAAAACAAATGATGTTAAATCCTTGGGATATTAAATTATACAATTTATGGATAGGTCGATAGGATGAGAAAACTGATTTAAATCATTTAATGAAAGTTGAACATATCAAAGCAAAATTTAGATTTCATTATTAAATTCTGGTTGTAAAAAATATATTGTTTTTAGGAGGTTTCAAATGGGATTAATTTTAGCAAGCCTTTAAATGGCTTCTCTATGCATGTACATTTTGCAAAGGCAGTATTAAAAGTAATTAACAGCTCAGAAATTACATTTATAATAGAGTCTGAGATAAAAACAATTCAGTAGAATCGGATTCCAGAAAGAAGAATTCAAAAGACGTTTCAGTCGAAACACAGCCAAGAAAACCAACAAAGCCCATGAGTATTTTTAATAATAAAAAGTGCATGCACGTCCACCACGGTTAATATAAGCCTTAAAGGTAGTGTTTTAAGTTAGCTTTAGTTAAGCTGACTTATGGTTTGGATGAGCAAAGGGAAAGCACAAAAACGTGAAGCTGAATATTGTTTAGGTTAAGCGAAAACTTGAAAACAACAAGAATCCTACCGTTATAACCACTTTAAGACGATTAATTTGACCATGGACTCACCGAGTGTCTTCAAACCAGGGCTACATACACTGCAGATCGAGTTTTTGTTTACCATACGGCGTTTGGTTTCTTCAAGTTCTCTGGTTTCTCTTCAAGATATATTAAACGGGTTGTTAGTATCCTTTTCTTCGTGCTCCATTTCATTTCGTTTCGTTTAAATAAACGAAAGCAAAACACTACTTGTTTGAGAGTTTTAATATAGTTTTCTTCGTCGCTAGTCACCAGTGTCCAACTATTCTTACCGCATGACACCGTGCCATATATATATATATATATAGCATATACCTCGCAGGTGAATAGTGCTTTTCGCGCAATCTGATTGGTTCCTCTAGCTCGGGATATCCTGCACTATTCACCTGCAGGCAAAACAAGATGGCGACCAGTTTTGCTTTGTTTACCGAGGCAGGAGATTTTGTTGATAAACAAGGGTGATGTAGTAGAATAACGAGAAAAGTCAACAAAATTAAGTAGAAGAGTGTCCACAGGTATGTTTCTTTACAATTTTCTAGCCATTAATATATTCAAAAGCTGTAAAAACTGTTTTGTCGACAAATAATTGAGTACACCGAGTTGCTGGCGGCCGACGGCGACGGCCGTGTCTTGTTTATACTCTTGTATAAACATACCGAAAAATATAAGAATGTTAAACTTGTTATTTCATTTATGAGGTATATGCTAAAACAATTATTCACCTCAGTGTCGGTGAATAGTGTGGATATTCACCTCCACTTCGGTGAATAATTGTTAAATATATATATATATATATTTATAAAATAACATGTATACGTCCTGTGCGCTGATTGGCCGAAAGCTGTGTTTCTATAACTGTATGTAAACATGGCAATTTCCCGCCGTTTGTAAAGTTAAAATGACCGTCCGCAAAAGTTTTTTAAAAAACTAAATAAAATATGTCAAATACAAATGAGCCCTGTGGCAGTCAACAAGGAGAAAAACGAGAACGGTTTGCTAGTCTAGAAACCAACGAATTGGACAATTTATTAGAAGCTGCACAGTCTAAAAGGACGAAATACAACACCGTGTACGCTATATCGGTTTACAAAGGGCCATTCCATTTAATATCCACACCCCCCTATGGACGAGGTCACTCAAAATTCAACCCCTAAGAAGAAAAGATCAAAGTGCCGACACAATGACCCCCTCGGAAAATCGCCATTTTTTGTCCGAACCCCTCGGAAATTTTGGAAATTTTCGGAAGATCAAAGGATGCCGACGCGTTTACCCCCTCAGAAACGGCTTTTGAGGACCCCCTCAGAAAAACTCGTCCATGGGGGGGTGTGGATATTAAATGGAATGGCCCAAAGGTGAGTTTGTTTTGGACTTTGAAGGCTGTCAAGGGTACGAGTTCAGTTTCTTAATTGAAAGTACTTTTCTTTCAGAATGGGCTCTAGAAAGAAAAATTGAAAAAGAGCTTCATGAGCAAACCGACGAAGAACTTGACAAATACCTGAGAGTCTTCTATGCAGAAGTCAGAAACAAAGAAGGAGAAGACTACGGAAAATCAACACTTTTAAACCTGCGAAGCGGAATTGAACGCCATCTCAATTTCCCCCCTTACAACAGGGGAATAAAGTTTTCTAAAAACCCAGTTTTCAAGAAGTCGAACATGATGCTCGACGCAAAAATTAGAAATTTAAAGCAACAGGGTAAACAAAACGTAGAGCACAAACCTTGCATAACGACGCCAGATCTGCATAAGCTAAAAGTCCATCCCGTAATCTCCCCTTCGACTCCTCTTGGTCTTTTGAGAAACGTTTGGTTTCACACAACTCTATACTGGTGCCGAAGAGGGCGAGAAGGCCAACGAAACCTAACAGCTTCCAGTTTTAAGCTTCTTGTGGATGAAAATAATCGACCGTATGCGACCATGACCCACGACGAGTCGTCAAAGAATCATCCAGGTGGAATTGGCGACACCGAAAGTTTTGAGAAGGAAGGCAGGATGTATAAAGCATCCGACGACCCAAGTGATGGCTTCAACGCTTTACAGTTGTACATATCTAAGCTCAACCCGATGTGTACAGCATTCTACCAGTTTCCAAAGCGAAAGTGGTCTCCAGACGACTCAATTTGGTACGAAAATCGCCCGCTTGGCGCTTGGCGTAAACAAATTGGCGGTTATGATGAAAGAAATCAGCGAGGAAGCGCGGCTGTCAATGAAATACACCAACCATTGTGTGAGAGCCGCCGCAATTACCCTGTGGTCCAATGCAGGTCTGGAAAATCGGGATATTATGGCTATATCTGGTCATCGAAATGAACAGTCATTAACGAGCTACAACGCTCGTCCTTCCTCAGCGCAGCTTCAGCAAAGCAGCGATGTCTTGTCCAGATCTCTCGAACCTTCAACTGCCAACCTTCAGCTTCGTATGTCTCAACAACAGGCCCCAATGTTTTCAGAAGCAACTTCGATGGCTCAGACCAATTCCTTCTACGGGGGATCCAGCTTCACCAACATGTTTTCTGGTTGTTCGATTGCCACCGTAAACGTCTGTGTTAATAATCCACGCCGTGAAGTTAACGACGACGAACCACTTTCTCTCCGTCGCTGATCTCTCCGATTTCAGAAGACTTCATTATTTGTCCTTTTTCATTAAATTGTGTTGTATTTCAAGCCGAAAACGTGTGCTTGTTGCGTACGAATAGCTTTTCGTCTATCCAAACCTCATGCTGAGAGCTCGAAGAATATTTTTTATAAAATAACATGTATACTACGCGAGCCCTGATTGGTCAATTGCCGTGTTTGCATCAGAGTATCCAAACATGGAAAATTCCCGCCAAAACGATTTTTTGAAAATGTCGGACAGTATATCATATTCACTTGCGATTATTTTATAAAAGAAATACCAAATGGTTTTTTCCGTGTTTGGAGACTCTTATCCAAACACTTGGGAAATTGCTCGACTTTCGAAAAGCTAAAAACACTCGCCTACGGCTCGTGTTTTGTTACGCTTTTCTCCAGTCTCGCAATTTCCCGCGTGTTTGGATCAGAGTATCCAAACACGGAAAACCATTTGGTATTTCTTTAGTGATCATGTGAACAGCCAATGACGTTTCTTGTGCGAGTAAGGAGAATTTAACTTTTCATGATTTTAATAAACGAATCTTATTTCAATGTTTTTCTTGTTTTCACTGTGTTATTTTATAAAAGAAATAGAAAACATTTTCCGTGTTTACATACAGTTATAGAAACACTCGTGAAAGTTTGGGAGAACTCGAAATGGCGTGGAAACACTCGCCCTGCGGGCTCGTGTTCCCACTTTAATTTCTCGTTCTCCCAAACTTCCACTCGTGTTTCTATAACTGTATGTAAACACGGAAAATGTTTTCTATTTCTTAAATAAACTATTTCCAGATTTCGTCTCCCTCGCTTTTTCTCCACGCGTGTAAAGTGGACTACACGCATGTCGAGATTAGCACCCTCACCGGGCTCCGGGCCTTCGGGCCTTCGGCCCTACGCCCGGGCTCGGGGATTAAATAATCACTTTCGGTTTTTGTTTATATATTAAATAATCACTTTCGCGTTGTCTTTATATAATAAACTAGAAGTTACTATCGCAAGGAAAGTGCTGCCTGAAGGACCAAATGGAGTCCTAATATGCTACTGAAAAATTCTGGATATACTCTGATTTTATACTTATAGTATAGTACAGTAGGTCAACACCAGGGCCTGGCAGCCACGAACAGGAGTGGTGCAGTGCAGAGTCATGTTGCTTCAAGGTTGCTAGTAGCAGTAACTTTCACTTGCTAGGGTCAGAAGACCCACTTACTAAATTAAATTTTTCTCAAATGACCTTCAGGCAGGAAAGATTAAACATTGAGAATTAAGACTTTCTGGTGCCGGCTATAGTTCAAATCAACATATAATAAATAATCACTTTCGTTTTTTGCTTATATAATAAATAATCACTTTCGCGGTGTGTTTATATAATAAATAATCACTTTCACTTTTGTTTATTTAATAAATAATCACTTTTGCTTTTTGTTTATATAATAAATAATCACTTTTGTTTATGCAACCTATTTTATAAATAGTAAATAATCACTTTATATTTTTGATTATATAATAAATAATATGAATTATATGTAAATAATAGAAAAATAAACTCTAATTTATTTTAAATAATAAATGAACAAACGGCGCCTCATACAACTGTCAAGATCTAGTAAGTCCTCGTATTATTGTTCTTATTTTAATCTAACTTTCAAAAACATGGAAAGGAATCAATGATTTAATCTCAATAAGCCATACCCCATTGCCCCACCCCCAAATATCACTTGCAACTTTTCTAATTTGATTGGTTCATAAGCGGTCGGATATTTGCCGTATATCCGCCCACTCTGAGCGGAGTCGTTCGGGACCGTAAGTTTTATAAACAAAATGGCAATCATTTCAGTATATGCAAGAAGATGGATTATAATTTCAGGACTACTCATTGTTGAAATATATCGTGCACGTATGTTGTTAGAAATTTTATAAGCTTTCATTTGATGTATAGTTCGAGTTTCCACGTTTTGTGAAAGTTTTTAAAATGTCCAAAACGTTCGTAACATTGTTCGTAATATTAAATATACAGTAACATTTATACTTCTCACAAGCCGTTAGAATTTCAGATGATTTTTATTCAACTACTTAACGTACGATCTCGAGCAATATGGGGTAGAACGTTCAGGATTCTAGCACAACGGAAAGTACTTTAAAAATGGGAAAATGTCTGCCATTTTCGTTCAGTTCGAAAGAAAGATGGGTCGAGTTTTCACAGAACGTTCCCAACATTTATGGCCATATAATAAACTACTTATTGACCTCGCTTGTTCGGTCTGTACTAGTGAAATATCGGACCTCTGTTTTTTGCACAGGTCCGATATTTCACTAGTACAGACCTCACGCTCGGTCAATAAGTAATGTAGTTAATATTTTTCATGTATTTATGGTGTTATTCGACTTGAATTCACGCCAATAATGTGCCAACTCAAGACTTACATTTCTAGGTAAATAATTATAGTATGCGGTTGCCAAAGTGAGTACACTTTGCTGTTTTCGTTTATATAACATATTCAAGTTCTACTCACCTTGCCTTGGTATATATAAGAATGATTACCTCAAAGAGCGGTAGTACGTGTAGAGAGACGGCAGGAGGTTAATGAATAATGAAAGTGATTGATAATTTTCATGTATAATGTATATTTATGGTGTTATTCGACTTGAATTCACGCCAATAATGTGCCAACTCAAGACTTACATTTCTAGGTAAATAATTATAGTATGCGGTTGCCAAAGTGAGTATACTTTGCTGTTTTCGTTTATATAACATATTCAAGTTCTACTCACCTTGCCTTGGTATATATAAGAATGATTACCTCAAAGAGCGCTGGTACGTGTATAGAGAGACGGCACGAGGTTAATGAATAATGAAAGTGATTGATAACACGGATTATAAAATAAGGTGTCCTCTATATACGCACGCTCTGGCTGGGCCCCGTGCATTTATAAGAGTATGACGATCATGAAGATCATGAATGACGTGAAATGCGTGAAGTGGCGTAGGATGGCGTCACCTGACGGGAAAAGCTAGCGAACCTTCAAAACTATCCTATACTTTTAGTTTATTTTTCCCCCTCTTATTTTATAAAACAAATAAAACATACCGCTCCTGTGCATATGTACTCTTTATATAAAGGTTCGTTTGACGTGATTTGAACACGAAAGAAGTGTAAAGGCACTCGGCTATCGCCTCGTGCCTCCACTCAACTTATTTCGTGTTCAAATGACGTCAAACGAACCTTTATAAGAGTACATATGCACGGAGCTTTATGTTTTATTTGTTAATTAACCACCAGTGCGCGCGGCAAAGATTTCTGGGGCGGCGCTTATTTGGCGGGGACGGCGCTCCATTAAAAGAAAGAGCTTTAGAGAAAGCTAAATGGGAAAGCAATAAAATATACCCGCTTCGAACTGAGAAATATTGTAATCAGAAGAATAAGTTAGGATAAGTTCCTTAGAATAAGTTATTCTGTGACCGTACTTTCGATTAAGCACCGCTTTTCGTCAAAAATGCTGCGCTTATTCGAGGGCAGTGGCGGCGCTCTTTAATATTTTCGGTAAATACCTCTCTCCTCGCGTGGATACCTAAATACGTAAATACAGGAAAACTGCTGATCCCACTCGAGCATGGTGTTGTATCCTTTTGTTTACTTTTGATTTCATTTGCTTTACTGGGAGGCGGCTGCGTATATGTTGACCGTTGGCACGAATTCAAATCGAATAACACTATAAAATGTATGATTGTGTCTTTACAAATCGAGTTTGAACTTCCACTCACGGTCAGTCGATCAATTATGGGGACTTCCATAGAGAATACTTCAGACGGCCCTCACTTTGAAGCTCCATAAAATCCACAAAAACCGCTCGATCTTGCAAAAATTGTCATCTGTGCATGCGCCAAGTACTTGGCTTTCGGTTCATTTTCTCTTTCGACCCAAACGTTAATCTTCACAGCTCGAGAAACGTTCATATACAAACTCTTTGGCTTCACAAAAGCTCTCGCCGTATGCGTATGAACGGCCTGTGTCCCTTTGACAATGTGTTTACACGACTTTTATATATAACTGAACATTTTCATGGACAAATAAAATAACTGAAATAATGCGATAAAACAATACCTGGTGTTGTTTTCTACTCCATTACTGTGTATTTACTTCACTTACCAATAGAAATGTTATTAAATAAACGATCACACACCAAAGATACTATATATAGTCCAAGACACTACACACGATTGGAAATGGCGGTTGTCGAGGCTCGCAAAATCACAGGTCGCCCAAGCTCATGAGTTGAGCAGTCGGCCAGGGTAGACTTTCTCAAAGTCCTTTTCAAACATTTTTGACCTTTCTGTTCCTCGTCTCTCTCCTCCCGCCTTTCCACCCGCCCGCAAAAACTAGCGCTAAGAGGCGGACTTGGAGCAAGTCTAGTGCCAGGGAACACCGCTGCCAAACGTTTGCGCATGCGTGAATTCGCTAGAATAAATGTCAAGAGAAGCGGTGGCGACAACAACCAGACAGCGAAGACTAAGTCAGACTCGACTATTCATTTGTCTTTTAAAAAAAGGGTAAAGAAAATTACGAAGGGGTAATTTCAGAATATGTTACAATATTGACAAAGAAGCCATGCACAAATTACATACCTTATCTTTTCGGTAGTATGCTTATAATTTTAACTTTTGTGTCGGACTCTCGGACCAGTCCAAATATTTCAGTGTTTTCCCGCTCTTTTTCTGAGGACGAGCTTGGACGTCGCGCATGCGCAAAACGTTTGGCAGCGGTGTTGTGCCAGCCATTTGTTCCCGCCATTTTGTTTTTGGCCGCCATCTTGGCCCAGTCCCCACAAATGGCCCTGGGGACGAGGTTGGGGCTGACCTGTATTAGCTACGCATGCGTAGAACGAATATCTTGCGCTTAAACGTGATCAAGACACGGCCGACAACTCACTTGAGCCAGCACGCACGTGGACTGCGAACTGCCCCATCAAAGTGGCCGATTTTCTATGCGATTTCCGATCGTGCTCCAAGATCATATACTCACGTGATTCTGACACGTTTCACTTCATTGTTCTCCAGGTTCGACCGCATGGAATTAATTTTACTAACTAGAAGTTACTATCGCAAGCGAAGTGCTGCCTCAAAAGCCATGGGAAGCCTATTTTTTTTATAAAATTTCAAAAATGAACCCTGGGATTGATTATATAAATTGTACCAGACATACTCTAGTAGTATGTACACATTTTTTCAATTCTTTTAATTATATTTAAATACAGCAGACTTAAATTACAAATAACCATCACTTAAGGTGGCTCCAAACAGTTTCTAGAAAAATGGAAAATGTTAATACAAGTTTGAGAGTCCAAAACACGTGCATAAACAATTCGGAAAAAGAATAAAACTAAATGTTATGCATAGTTAATGCTGAGTCTCTTGAGAGGGCCATAGAGCTAAGACGTGCTATTGAGAGCTCTCTAAATTATGTAGTTAACTTGGCGGTATTTTAAGCCAAAGTCACTCAAGGAGACATCCATGACGTCGTCAAAGATGAAATTTCAAAGTACCTTATGTCTTCGACTTATGACTTATGACTTTAAGGACATTTTAAGAGTCTTTTAAAGACGTTTTGACGAGTATGTTAACTCAAGTGGTGCAGCCATTGGAAGAAAGAATTGTAAAACTAGAGGGACAAGTATTGGAACTTCAGGAGAAATGCAACGACAACGAACAATACCTCCCGTCGGTTGAACGTTCGCATCTACGGAGTAAGTCCAACATTGCTTGAAAGTGAAGAATCACCAATGAAGGAAGATTGTGTTAAAACTGTAATTGATTTTTGTAAAGACGAGCTTGGCGTATTTATCGAACGTCAGGAAATTGACCGAGGCTCATCGCGTGGGTAAAGCTAACGATAATGGCGAAAGGGCGTTGATCGTTAAATTCAGAAGCTACGCGTGTAAGCGTAAAGTTATGAAGGAGAAGCGTAAACTAAAAGGGAAGAAGAAATTTGTTAACGAGGATTTGACTTGGATCAATCAACGGCTCTTGAAATGTGCTAGAAGTGTTGTGAAGGACAAAGCATATGTCTATTCAGCTGATGGTTATATCTTTGTCCAGCACGGAGTTGATGCGCTACCAGTTAGAATTCGCAGGGAAACTGATGTAGAGAAATATAGTTTCAGTTAACCTAATAAGTTGGCTTTGGCTAGCCACCGTTTTCTAACTACTTTCTCTATCAATGTACATGTCTTATTATCTCTATTTTGCGTGTATTTTTTATTATTTAGTCTTAGTTGTTAAGTTTTTGACTAAGCGGTTGTTCAAATTTGTTTTGTTTTCATTAATGGCTTTATATGATTTGGCAGAATATTTATGGTTTCTTAACAAAATTATTGTGGCAACTTGCATGACTAGAGGTGGGTATCATATTTTATTTTGTGTTGTCTTCCATGGGGGTTGATATTGAATCGTATAGAGCATCGATCGCGTTATTTAACAATCGTTCCCTGCTTATTACTTCTTGGTTTGTTGTTGATTTTATAAATGTGAATATTCTTTTCATTTGTTGCACATTATTTATTCTGTTATTGATCTCAGGCAGTGTTCACCCAAACCCTGGTCCCAGACAACTAGGCCTTTCTGTGGCACATTTGAATGCTCGTAGTCTTTGCATCTCTGATAAATTTAGTGAAATATCTGCTTTGGTCTTATCTCATGCTTTTGATATTTTTTCTGTTTCGGAAACTTGGCTTAATACCACAATTTTAAATGACCAGTTGACGATTCCTGGCTATAATAATCCCTTGAGGAAAGATCGTGAAAGTAGAAGGGGCGGGGGTGTGGCCCTTTATATTGCTAATCATATACCATACGTGAGAAAGCATGAATTTGAATGCACTGACATGGAGTTGTTATGGCAGAAATTTCTTTAAACAAGTTCAAAATATTATGTGGTGTTTGCTATCGACCTCCTTCTTCCAGTGTTTCTCAAATTGATGTTTTCTTTCAATCTCTTCAAGATTGTCTAGACACTATTAGGCCTAAAAATTACACGTCTATTATTCTTTTGGGTGATTTCAACGCTCATTATAATTTTGTTGATACGTCAATGTTGGATACCGACGTTGGTGTTAAACCTTTAAAATTTTTGGAATGCAACAATCTTGTTCAGCTTGTGAATGAACCGACTAGAATAACTCAGTCTGGCGAGTCAATTTTGGACCTAATTATTTCCGATTCTCCAGGCTTGTTTGTCACAACAGGTACTTTAAGTCCACCTTCTAATTGCGACCATAACGTCATATTTGGTAAATTATCTGTTCCTACGTATAAACCTAAATGTTTTAAGAGAAAAGTGTGGAATTTTAACGATATTGACGTGGATCAGTTAAACAATGCTTTCTTAAATGCTAGGTGGGACGATGTTTTTTATCAGGAAACAATGTCTAACATAGATGTTATTTATGAAAAGTGGATTGCTTTGTTTTTTTCAATTATTGATCGTTTTATTCCAAGCAAAATTGTGATGATTCGTCCTAATGACAAAACTTGGATGAATGGGGATATTCGTCGAGCAATACGTAAATGTGAGACTTTTAAAGGTTTATTCTCGGTATAAATGCCTTCTAAATGGGAAAATTATCGGGTTCAAAGAAATTTAGTCGTTCATTTAATTCGTAAAGCAAAATTAGATTATAACCACAAAATTAATGAGCATGCAGTTGTCCAACCCAATTACGTCGGCTAAAAAGTGGTGGAACATTGTTAAATCGTTCTACGGCTTTAAAGCTAGTACTGTTTTACCACCCTTGCATGAAAATAATAATTATATTTTTTATTCAAAGGACAAAGCAGAATTGTTTAATAACTTTTTTGTCAGTCAAACCTACCTGCCCACAGAAGGTGCGGTATTACCTAAGCAGAAGGCTGCTTCACAAATTTCTTTATCAAGCATTGTTGTTTCTGAAGAGGAGGTTTTAAACTTAATTACTCGGGTGGATATAGGGAAGGCTTGTGGGATGGATGGTATTAGTAATAAAATGATTAAGCTTTGTAGTCACGGGATTTATAAGCCTCTCACACGCCTTATAAATACATCACTTTCTTTTGGACAATTTCCACATCTTTGGAAATTGGCCAATGTCTTACCTTTGTTTAAGAAAGATAATAAACAAGTTAAATCTAATTATCGTCCAGTCTCACTTCTTTCTTGCTTAAGTAAAATTTGCGAGAAGGTTGTTTTTCCGAAATTGTATTCCTTTCTTGAAATCAATAATTTCTTATACCGTTTTCAATCCGGTTTTCGACCAGGCGATTCCACAGTAATGCAATTAGTATATATAGTTCACAAAATTCAAGAGTGTTTGGATAGAGGTAATGAAGTAAGAGCAGTCTTTTTAGATATATCAAAAGCATTTGATAAGGTTTGGCATGCCGGACTACTAGTTAAATTGAAGAATTTGGGGATTGAGGGTACTTTGTTTAAATGGTTTGAAAGTTACCTGAGTGACCGATTTCAGCGAGTAGTTATTGAGGGTCAAAATTCATCTTGAAAAGAAGTAGCGGGTGTACCTCAAGGATCCGTCCTTGGACCACTTTTATTTCTGATCTATATTAACGATATTCAGTCTGATAAAAATAGTAACTGTTTTCTTTTCGCTGATGATACTCTGTTACTCGAGGAAGTCTCCACGCCTGAAACAGCTGCTCAAACTTTGAACAATGACTTAAATGCTATTTCTTTGTGGTCAGATAAATGTTTAGTGACAATGAATGCATCAAAGACAAAAAGCATAATATTTTCTCGAAAAAGAATCAAACCTGATCACCCTGTTTTGAAACTAAGGGACAATGCCATTGATGAAGTAAGTACTCACGAGCATTTAGGTGTTTTATTCTCCAGTAATATGGCTTGGAAAGCCCATATTGTTAAGTTATAGAGCGTTTTCACTCACGTGATCGGTGGCCCCATGGGGGTGGTGAAACAATACGAAATATTTGAATAAGAAAGAGCTAATTCCCATACCGTACACCAATATGGCCGCCATTTCATTGTGTTGGTACACCAATATGGCCGCCGTGACGTCAGATGAAAACGCTCTATATGAAAAGGCTTCAAAAAAATTAAATTTATTAAAGGGTTTTAAATTTAAGCTGTCAAGATCAACTTTACAGATTTTGTATAAATCTCTTGTTCGTTCTAATATGGAATATGCTGATGTTGTCTGGGACGGGTGTACCATGGGTGAATCTGACCTATTGGAAAGTGTCCAGTATGATGCCGCAAAATTAATTTCTGGTGCTATGAAAGGTACTCACAGAGAAAGTTTATTGCTTGATTGTAGCTTGCAGAAGCTATCTAACCGAAGAAAAATCCATGAATTACTATTAATGTATAAAAAGGTTAAGGGTTTAGCGCCAACATATCTTTCGGCTATCTGTCCTATTTATGTTAGCCAGCGAGCTCCCTATAGTCTTCGAACGAGTAACGACTTGTGTCTACCTTTCATTCGTACTGAAAAATCAAAGAGGTCTTTTCTATATTCAACTACTAGTTTGTGGAATAGCCTCTCTGAATCGTCACGCGAATCAGTATCAATTGCTTCTTTTAAAAATGACTTGTTGCGTGGCATGTTTTATATACCTCCTGTTAATAAACTAGTTTACCTTGGGGACCGATATCTTTCTGTTTTACATACGAGATTAAGATTAAAAAATTGTGGTTGAAATTACTATCTTTTTTTAATGAATTGCACACTATCTCCGTCTTGCACCTGTGGTGCACCTAAAGAAGATGTAACCCATTATTTAATATGTTTTATTCTCGATTTGCTGCTCTACGCGCTTCAACGCTTGCCTCTGTCATGCATCTTGCCGGTAATAGGTGGTCCAATTTTAATACATCAGAACAAGTAGATATATTATTATACGGTTCAACGGACCTGGACTTTTATTCTGCTGCTGTTATTTTTTCAAAAGTAAGATCTTTTATAAGCCATACTAAACGTTTCTCATAAGTTAATTTGATTTCTGTTAATAGAAGTATCAACTGCTCTAGTCAATTACTGTCATTTATATATTTTTTTATTTTTTTATTTTTTTTTTGGTACTGTATGCTTGTCCTTTCTTGTTCGTGGTCCTCATAATTATGTATGTAATGTAAATTAACATGAGCCCCCATGATGAGCTTTTAGCTCTTGGGGTTATTGTTGTTCGAAATATTGTTTAAATAAAAAAAAACAAAAAAAAACTGTTACCAAATAAATAGCAACAGTTGTTGCTATGGCAACAACGACGTTTCAAAATGGCTGCTAATTACCCTTCAACCCCCAAATTTTTTTTTCATTAAAACTTTTCCTGAAGTACGAGTATATAAATAGGCCGATTTTAAAAAAATTCTGTAGATCCAATTTTTTAAAAAATTAACAAACATGATTATTTCGGGGGAAAAATTCTTCCTTCTACAGAATTTTTTAAAACCGGCCTATTGATTACTCGTACTTCAAGAAAAGTTTTAATGAACAAAAAATTGGGTGTCACCAAAGTTTTTTTCGAATTAAATTAGTTTGAAAGGTAATTGGCAGCCATTTTGGAACGTCATTGTTGCCATAGCAACAACTGTTGCTATTTAATTGGTAACAGTTTTTGATTGTCAGAATGTTTAACTATGCATAACATTTAGTTTTATTCTTTTTCCGAATTGTTTATGCACGTGTTTTGGACTCTCAAACTTGTATTTTCCATTTTTCAAGAAACTGTCTGGAGCCACCTTAATGTGTCTGAATATAATTGGCAAGGCTTTTGACTGCATACACAGTATACTACATACATTATGACTATGTGTTGATATTTGGTAAACAAATTTATGATAAATCACTGTCACTATAAATCATGCTTCTTACTGTGACAAAGCTGTCAGTGGAATCCGGAGTATCTGATAAGTTATGGCAAAGCAAGCGCCAAACAAATAGGCACTGACTAAATAAATACCAGAAATGGTATGTAACAGATGTTTACAATATGTGTTGCTCCATTGTTTATATTGTCATAACTTTTATTGGAGTTCTTGTTGAGAATGCAATACTTTCAAGTAGATCTTTGTGATGTACAGTATATTAAGTCATTGCACATGTCCACAACTCCACATATACTGTAATTGTCATTTGGGAATAAACCACTGCAACCACTGTATTTTATTTTCCCAAAGAACTTACTACCGTTGTACGGAATTCCAGAGGAAATCATTAAAGCCATCAGAATCCTATACACCAACACGAAGAGCAGAATCGTCACTCCGGATGAACTGAACTCTTCGACATTGTCGCTGGTGTACTACAGGGTGATACGCTTGCCCCATTTCTCTTCATCCTCGTTTTGGATTACGTCCTTCGTCTCTCCTTCGATGCGAACAACAACAAGGGGCTACTGATCAAGCCACAGGCAGGCACCCGCAGTCGCAGAATCCAGGCAAAATTCATCACCGATCTTGACTTTGCAGATGATCTCGAAATTCCTTCAAACACGGTTTCTGATGCAGAAGCTCTACTTCACGCCCTCGAGGAGGCCGCTGTCCTTGTTGGTCTCTACTGCAACACATCCAAAACAGACTTCATCTCAAATACTGCCAACCCTTCCATCTCTGCATTAAACGGATCTCCTCTCAGGCAAGTCAACGATTTCAAATACCTGGGTTCATATATCATGGACTCCGGGAAAGACTTCTCTACTCGCAAAGCACTTGCGTGGGTGGCGTGCAACAAGATTGTAGATTATTTCCTCAAATCCAAGTCAGATGGTAGGAACAACAGTTGGTAAGTTGTTCAGCGACAGAAATCCCTCACGAGGAATGAGATCATTGTTAAAAGCATTCAAGTACATGTTGTCTCCTTGTACTAAGACATTGTCGATGGTTGTTTTCACCCGATAACTGGAATAGTTTGTGCTGTTAACAGCGCCGATAAACTCATGAAAGAACACTGCTTTCCTCGAGACTGGCCACTGAAACCATGGCCTTGATGAATACTTCCACGAGAAAGTAAAGACATGATGTATTTGTTCTTACAGTGAATTTTCTGTCGAGGAAGAACTTCGACTGCAGCTCAAACAATACCATCTTTTCCAGGGTATAACTTCGTTTGGTTTTTAATTATCGTTTTATTGTATAAAGTTTAACTTTTTAGCCTTTAATCTAATATCTCAAAATATAGATTTCCTGCATTCCTCGGTAGAGATAGCTAAGAAATTTTCTACTGGAAGAATCTCAAAAAATACGTCATGTAAATAGCGGTAATTCGGAAACGGTTATCAGTAGTATATAAAGGAAATATAACTCTTGAATTTTGTACTAGTATTTTTCTCTTAACGAACGCCAATCCTGTTAGTTGTTACCTTTAATGGAAGCAAAAGCTTTTTGCAATGTTCTATTTACAAATTTAAAATTACATTGAATTGTATAGTAAAAAAATACGAAACAAGGGAATCGATCTATATTTGATTTATTCATCTTCGCATGCCTTCTCGTAGAAAATAGAGATTATATGAGAAAGCTAAATAACTAGAGAATAAAAACCCACAAGCCTTAACCGCCATTTTGAAAATATTCAAGAACGCTAATTTAGGAAGATTAATGTCGATAAAAGAATAAATTTCTTTTCTGAAGTATATTGTCGTTATGGATGCTTCCAAATACTCTCGAATACTTCCTCGGATAGCTGAAGAACTAGCCGCCATCACCGTCATGTTTACGAAAATAATTTGTAGTCAGCAGCGCTATCGCTAGTGCGTATGCTCATAACATTATTTGCAGCAGAAAATTATTTGCACTCAGTTACTTGCAGGTGAATTAACCAATCAGAATGCGGGATAGAGACGAAATGAATGATATTAATCTTTATCAGTAGAAGCTTACTAGTATACTAAAGAAAATGCTGCAATCTGATTGGTTACTCTACTCGATTTCCATTCGTCACAACATGAAAGTGACGAGGAGTGCAGGGTTTGTTTTACCCTGGTTTTCATGCAGGAACAATGCATATGCTTTCTGTTTTGAAATAAACCCAAAGAACTAAGTACACAAGTTAGATTATTTGATTCTCTCACAGAAATTTCGAGCTCATAATCTGCTTGTTAAATCTGAATGGCTGGCAATTTTTTTTGAATTGTTTCAAGTAAGAACTCTTTTAGCAAGTCAAAACCTCCTAGTTGGTGTTTAACTTGAGAAATAGTGCAATTGTATTTTAAAATTTGTTTTATGAATATGAAAACAGACGTTTTGTTGCGGGATTATGTGGTCATTATAAAGACGTTACGAAGCGACGCTAAGTCGACGTTCTCGCTCATACGAAAAGTATAGATTAATGTTCATATTTTCTATTTTGTTTGACAAAGCTAAAATATATTAAACAGTGTTTTAGATAACTTTCTAGATCATGCAGCACATCAACTTACTTTGGTCCGGAAAAAATCGAAATTTTGCTAACGTTACAGAAGAGCCTTCCTAACGTGAGCACGACTGCACGAGAACGTCAACAGTACCGTTGTCATGGGCAATAAAGTATCGAATAAACTAGACACTTTACGGTAGATGTCGTGACAACGTTGCCGTCGTGATTTCGTACGAGCACGGGAAACAAGCACTTGATGAAGTGCACTTCCACGCCTATATGTCCATTTTCGACGTATGCATGCTATTCCTGTACATGTATCAAAGTATGTATTCTGCATGACTTCCTTGCCCCATAGCAAAAGGCAAGTGGCGCAGTTACCCTTTTGCCTCTCCCATTTCCGGCATTCCTGTCTACTGCTTACGTATAAACGTCTAACTCTAGATAGCTTCAACCTCACTAACTTGCCATCCTATATGATCACTGGCTTTTCTCTCTTCCTTAAAAGTATCACCAACATTCAATTGCCACAGTCTAAGAGAGCTGTCACTCTTCTCTAAATGATTTTCATCGACATATTCTTCAAGTTCGTCTCTTAGGATAAATTTTCTCTGTCCAGATGCCGTGGCCAGCAATGGTAGAGTTGGATGTAAGCTGACAAAAGAATGCAAATAAAACAATTGCGGTCGTTGTTTAAAGTGCTTATAAACCCAAATATGATATTACTGAATATGGATTCTATTTAATGTGTACAGTTGAATGCCAAAATATTATTTGATTTGAACTTTTATTTGTTGTTATATTGAGGTTTGTATTTCCAAAATGGTACGAGATGACGTCTAATGTAGGCGCAATTTGCATACGCAGTGTTCCGTTACACGAGAAATATTACCCTATTCACATGTTAATGGTATGGCAAACAAATCAGTATTTTAAGAGAAAATCAAGATGAAAGTTTGCTTAATTTATGTAATTTCTTCCTCCGATATTCAAACCACCGACACGGTACCGATTTCCTTTGTGTTTTCTTCATGAATTATTAATGAGTTTTGGATTAGTATATTCTGTATTTTTAAAATCTTCAAGCGGTTTATCATAAGAAAAGAAAACAAAAGGTACGCATAGCGTACATGTATCTGCGCTGAACACATTAGAACAGAATTTATAGCCTATAAATAGTGCCTATTATGAAACAATGGCACAAACTCGAGGTTGACATGAAATCATAATGCATTCACTATCATCCCTGATATTCAACCTCGATTTCAAACCATTGTTCATGCCCATTGAAGCAAATTTGGGAAGTGTCTAAAGCACTCATATTACTCTAGTTATCATACATTTCTTGCATTTTTTGTTTGTTGTGTTTACAAGGATGCTACTAGGGTAAACCAGCTGCCAGGGTTACCCTATTAGCCAGGTTATGTTTTGTCCTTGTAAATGCATTTGGTAGGGATAACGCGCCTACCTGCCACCTGCCTACTTGTTATTAGTGCTTGGTAACCAGGTCTAATAAAGTTGACCTGGGCAGCAGGATGACCCTAACTTTGACTCGGGTGCTAGGGTAACCCTAACTCCTTGTAAACAGGCCAGTTCAGTGAACTTAATAACTAATAAGTGAATGAGATAACAAGCCAATCCCGTGATATTAAAGAAAATAAATCGTGGGTCAGATCGTGGTTTATTAGATACAACTTTGTCAACTTACAACAACCTAATATTTATTTAATAGGCACTGCTAATAAACTTGATTGCTTTAAAAATGTAAAAGAATGCTACCTGTACATGTTGTGAAATATATACTTGTTATTCTTATTAATAAGGCAGTGAGGTTGTTACCTGACATGTATGGCACGTATCTATAAGCTAAATAGAAAAATCTAGTTCAAAATCTTGGATTGTTATTAGATACAACTTTATACTGCAAGCAGTCAATGAGTACATGTGTGTACTGCTAAATACACTTGATGGCATTAAAAATGTAAAATGATGCTACCGGTTGTGAAATAAATACTTGTAAGTTTCCTCCAAAGACAACTGTTTGCCTTCCGAAGAGTAATTGAAGACCACGGTCCTAATTCATAAACAGTTTTATATAGTACACGTGTTGGCCTGAGTCGCCTGACTCGATATAAAATCGCCCAACGAGTTGAAAACCTTTTGTCAACTCTTCAATCGTTCTGTATAACGCACAAAAACTGTGATAGATCACACTTGCAAGTTTACTATAAGTCATGTTAAAAATACTTGCCATTTGTATCAGCAATATTGTCTTTCTTCGAAAATAGTGTTGCTCTTTTGATGTGGCGACGAAATAATATTATAAACACGATCGGGATTAAAGAATACTTGTTTCCATCGTTCAACCTGACAGCTCGTACGTTGACGCCAAAAAATTCTAAGCTTCGATCACAGCTTCGATTGTCCCCGATGTAATTGTCGCGCATTGATTAGAGAGTTAGACCACAGCACACACTACAGGTCAGTGGTTACACCAAAAAGTTAACAAACACACACACAACACGATAGCAATATATCTGCTCCGCAGATACAAAAACCCACAAATGCCTACTTGACGTCATCCTCATTAACATTTTGGAAATACAAGCCTCAATATAACAACAAATAGAAGTTCAAATTTAAAAATATTTTGACATTCAACTATTCACGTTATATAGAATCCATATCAGTAATATCTTATTTGACCTTATAGGCACTTTAAGTTTTGATAAAGAACACCTAATAAAATTTACTATAGAATCGTAGCAATAATAGATCATACCATTTAAATTCTTTCCTTCTTTACTGCAGGTTTACATCTAATTTATATACTAATTATATATTTTACTGCAGCACAATTGTATTTACTTCGACTTTACATTACGCTTAATTGGGAAGTTTCGAGGTAATTTAACTTTTTGCGTCAAATAATTGGTGTACAATCAGATCTGATGATAGTTTTCTACTCGTTAAACAAATCAAAATATAATGTTATTTCTTGTCCCGCCGGATAAACATATAATGGCTATACAAAGACTAAGTATACTATTAATTCCTGCTTCAGACACCAATTGTTAAAGCCAATATAAAAGGTCAACAACGTTGAGATTGGCAGCACAAATCCATTGATAATTCTACCATGTGATGCCAAAAAACTATTTATTTCAATTCTGTGCAGCAACCAAAACCATAAAAGTTTATGTAGTATGAAATCTTAAAAATACTGGGCAAACAGATATCAGTTTTTGCCCATTCCACGACGGCAAAAGTTTAAAAAATATATATAAAATATAAAACCTCGAACTCATTCTCCTCTCATTTCTCCCGACACATGATTTCATGACACTGCCTCACACAATAAAGTGGGTTTTCGCCAGTTTTAATTCTCGTCTGATTGATCATTGTGTGGTAGAATTTATATCAGTGAAAAATACAAGACTGCAGCTTTATAAAAATACAAGTTGGAATTACTAACCCAAAGAAGTTCATTACAATTTGTTTTACGGTTTAAACAAAAATTACATATAGCTAAGAGAAATGTGTAATGACACACATGTTGACGGGCACTTGCTTTTATCAATAAATAAACCTTGCGATTCTTACCTTATTCCATTCACGCAGTCATCATGGGCGATGTAATTCAGGCACGTTGGTATAATAACGTCAGTTAAATGGTTATTGCCAGAAGGAGGAATACTGGTATCCCAAATACTTACACTGCCATCACTGTTTCCAGAAATAAGATATTTACCAGAACTACAATAAAACAAGCACAAACAGCACTGTCTAAAGAATAAATAAATAAACAAGCAAGCAAAAATTATATCGTTTTAAACTTTTAAAACTTAATGAGTTGGTCTATAGCCAACCCTTCCACAAACGTACACAACAAGCTATACTTTTTGAAATATCCTGGCGACAGACAAAGACACACGCACAAACAGACAGACAGACAGACAGACAGACAGACAGACAGACAGACAGACAGACAGACAGACAGACAGACAGACAGACAGACAGACAGACAGACAGACAGACAGACAGACAGACAGACAAAAAAATAAAAAAATCTTTATGGAGTGAAAGCGAAATCTTTTGAATGGTTTTCCTCTTATCTCTCTAATAGATCACAGTGTTGTATGGTGAATAACATGTTGTCCCATTGTAGACCTGTGTCATCAGGTGTTCCACAAGGATCTACTTTAGGCCCTCTTTTGTTTTTGTTATATGTAAATGATCTACTCAACTGTTTAGAATTTACTGCTCCAAGTATGTATGCTGATGATACACAAATTACGGCAACAGAGATATACAGTCTTGAGTCCAGAAGGAAAAGTCAAAAATGTACCTTAATGTACAAAATAATGAACGGTACTGCTCCGGAATATTTGCGAGAAATGTTTGTATCAGTAAGCGAAAGTCATAATTACAATTTACGCTGTGCTGATAAAATGTTAAAATACCGCAAACCTTATTCTGATTATTTAAAACGCAGTCTAACATATAATGGAGCCCTCTTATGGAACAGTCTACCACCAGAAGCTAGAAATGTAAATACTATAAAAACTTTTAATAATATTATTTGTAAGATTTAGTTAAATGTATTTTATGTTAAGTTATTTTAATAGTTTTTTACGCCTTTCATGAAAAACAATTTGTAAATTGATGAAATTACCGTATTGAAATAATAATAATTTCTCTCTCAGACAGACAGACAAACAGACAGACAGACAGACAGACAGACAGACAGACAGACAGACAGACAGACAGACAGACAGACAGACAGACAGACAGACAGACAGACAGACAGACAGACAGACAGACAGACAGACAGACAGACAGACAGACAGACAGACACAAAGAAACCGAGGTAAAAACAACCTCTTGGAAAAATAAATAAATAAATAAAATCAATCAATCAATCTGCCCTTAAGTCGTGGTTAACATGGGCAGATGTTTTTTAAAAAAGGAATTTTTATCATGAAAAATCAGGTTTTTCACTTTTCCAAAAAAAAATCAGACATTTTTTAAAATCTCTCTACTGATGTTTTCCGAAATAAATTGACTGACATTCAGGCCCTATTTTGGAATGTCACTGTTGCCATAGCAGCAACTGAAACTTTTATATGTTTAAAGTTTTGGACGCCCAGATTGTTCTGTTATGTGTTAATTATTTTATTCCTCTTGAATAATATTCATGCACTTATTTCGGGTGTGAAACGTATGTTTTGAGTGTTTCAGTTAGGTCTTAGAAAACGACAGGTCTACATAGTCATTTCATGCAGACAATAACAAGTAAATGAAAATATAAAATTGTAAGCCTTCATATTGTTATCACCAACAATATACTCTGTCGAACGCCACACGATTTTACTCGTGCATGCAAGGCCGGGGAAACGACTCAGCAAGCCGAGCATGAAAAGGTTAAACCAAACCGGTATACCGACGTGTACAACTTGCAAAATTATTTAACTGGGAAGAAGAACAAAAACAAGTTTGTTCGAATCTATAATTAGAATGAGTACATACAGTACCTGTCCATATCAAAATACATTCTTTGGTTAGTTGTAACAGATCTAACAAGCCTGTGAAGAATCGCTCCTGGAAACCTCATATCCCAACACACAATATCATCATCCTGGAGCAAAGAAAAAGAAGTTTCATGTCACATCAATAATAATCTGATATTCTGATATGTTCTTTGCTATGGATCGTTTTCACTCACGTGATCGGTGGCCCCGTTGGAGTGGTGAAACAATACGAAATCATGTTTGAATAAGAATAGAGCTAAATTCACATCGGATAAAGATTGTGCACAAATATGGCCGCTATTTCATTGACGTCAAATGAAAACGAGAATATATAGATTGTTTTCATCTGATGTCATGCGGCCATATTGGTGTCCCAAAACAATAAAATAACAAACATATTGGTTTTTATAACTTTTATACACCCATTCTTTAAAAATTTAGCTCTATTTTTATTCAAAAAATATTTTTTGCACCTTTAAACTATGTTCCTATAGCAACGAAGTAGCAGTTCATCTTCTACAGTAAATGTAAATGTAAATACTTATTTTTATGATTTAGAGTAAACAACTGTAAATTTACCGATAATAAACTGAATATTGAGTAAAACGTTTGCATAATATAAAGATAATGAGCGCAATCGAAGAATCTTGTGGTTAGATTTTTACGAAATTATCATGCAATTCTTAACCAAATTTAATCAAAATATAATTGCGTGCGTGGTCCGTGACCAAGCTCTCCACAAAGATACATCAAAATCGGTCCAATACTTCTTGAGATATCCTAGTGATAGACTAACAGACAAACAACCAAAAGGTAAAAAATTACTTCTTGGTGGAGGTAAAAATCAAAGAAATTAATAGTGTATCAGATTTAAAATAATTATACCTAGTATTACACCTAAGTGACCTAACCTTATTTCCTTTAAACATATGATTCGTGACTTCACTGACGATGAGACCTTTTAGCATCTATATTTTTGTGGATGTTGGGAGGTGTCATCGACAATTAATCCTTTTTATTATTAATTATTATATTTAGTATATTATTTTCTTTGAATAAATACTTATTTAATTAATTAATTAACATGGATCTTTTGGATTAATTTTCTATTTTGTTAGATAGACATTGTAATGTTCAATATTTACTTTTTCGGAGATACTAGCAAATTTATGCTAATCTACAATCCGAATTTAAATAAAGTTTATGTAAATACTTATTTTACATATGTATGTATGACGTAAGTTTAATCTGGGTACCTTTCTTCCTCCGCTATATAACCTTTGAGCGTCTGGAGAAAACAACAAGTGTGTCACACCTCCTTGATGTCCTTCTACCAGGGACATTAAAGAACCTTTAGGTTCGTTATAAATGCCAACTGAAAAAATAACAAAACTAATTTCACACTATACAGATGACATTGTACCGCGAAAGATGTTGTGTCCTAACAAATGGCGTGTTGTGACAACTTATTCAATTAGGCAAGTCAAGTCTTGAGAAAGACTATTATTATACAATGCTGATACAATCTCGATTTTGATTGGCTAAAAGCATACTGCTAATTCCAAATGTTACTGTATCTATAACGTTGTCGAGTGTTGACATTGTAAAACTTTAATTTTTTGCTCTTTCAACTTACGAACGTACTAGTTCTTTGTTGCTAGCTAGAAGATAAACATCCTTTGTAAAAATAAAACTATATTGGAATCGGTTATCACATAATATCAAGAACTACCAAGGCCTCGATTTGTTTCAGTCCGCCTCAGCCTGCTGCTTCGGTATGATAATACAAACCTCGGCCTTGATAATTGTTAATTGGGACTAGTCCATTACAGTAACATTTGGCACAGGGAATTTATTCAACTCGACCACCCCTGGCGAATTTAACGGCCAGCTATATTTATAGTATACGCTACAGTGAGAACTCGGGCGAAAGACGTATGCGTCAAATAGAATCGTATTCGTTTAAAATTACACATTTTTTTTTTAATTTGAGGATTCATAGAAGTAAAAAAGTAATTCCTAATTTCAATTCCCAATTTCATACGATTTGCGAGGTTTTCACTTTTTAGTTCTCTCTTATGCCTTTTAATTCAAATAATCAGAGATCCTTTAAAACCTTGTATATGATTTGTTGTTTGGGTAAATTTTAACTTTTGTTTTCTAATACACACAAAACACAACACAAGAACACAACACAACATAGTTGTAAAAAATTGCAAACAATTGCCGATCAATCGCCGACTGTATGAATTACAATCATATTTTAATTATTTTGTATTTAAAGATATAAAAATACTCGAAAGCAGCAACATGTTTGACACTACATGAAAAACACGCGTAACTTTGACACATGGAATTCGTATTTCTAATTACTTTAGTAGCTCTCGTATATATAATATAATATTCCAGTATATACAGCTTGAGAACTTATGTCAGGTTACGGTTTAACAAAGACAACAAATAAATCCGCCCTAAAGTTTAACATTCATATATAAAATAATGGCGTCTCAACTCAGCTCAAAATCTCTAAACAATGTTGCAACATTGTTGCAACATGTAACAACACGCATGCGTCTTTGAATGTCAAGGGTTCACTTCGCACAGCAGTGCAAGTGACATGCAATATATATGAGGCTTGGAATAGAATATTTTATAGAGAGTCGAAGTCATGAAGGTCGTGCATCAACAGGAATGTTTGTATATAAAGAAGACTAGTTTCAGTGGAGTGAAATCACTGTCCTATTGTGTTGCATACTCAGCGTAACCATGAACGGTCAACTTAACAGAAAATTGAGAACATGTACAAAAACGACCTTGGTGACTATACCTGATTTTGAAAATGAACCACAAGCGTAAAGGCCATTGTTGTCTGGAGAAAACGCTATGCAGGAGATGATTCCTAGTTGGCCATACTTCTTGGTTACTATAAAATCAGGAAAATATTGGCATTACATTTGAGAATATACAAACAATTTGTATAGTTATAAGGTCACCAAGCCATGGTGTGCAACCTAAGCGTAAAATAATATTGCATTGGGCAGTACTGTATGTATCTATATATAAGCAGTCACTAATGCAGTGTACCAATAAGCATTCCGCCAGAGGCAGTCCTAGCTCACAGTCACAAGGTGAGCGAGAAAAACAGTCTTAACACAAAGATCGACAACATCATTATAAACAGGTTATTTAAAAAAAGAAAAGAAGAAAACTTATTATTGATATATTCATCATCGAGTTTTATAAAATAACATTTTGAAAACGCAAGCGGTGATTGGTTAAAAGCCGTGTTTCTATAACTCTATGGAAAACATGGATAGATTACTCCATCCAATACGCCATCATTCGAATTAAAATGTGTACAGAAACACCATTATACGCCATCCACTACGCCATAATTTTAACGTTTAATCTATTTTTGATGGGTTGTTTTATAAAGGAAATCGAAAACATGTTTTCCGTGTTCCACTTGTGGAAGTTTGGAAGAACTCGAAGTGAATCCCACTGTAATTTCTCGTTCTACCAAACTTTCACTCGTATTTCTGTAACTCTATAGAAACACGGAAAATGTTTTCTATTTCTTAAATAACATTCCTGTTTCAACTTGTTACTAATTCATTGCAGCATTAATTGATAGTTGAATGTTGTAAGAACTGAATGATTATGATAGCTGAAAAACTTTATTGACAACATTCATGTGTTCATGCTGGTCACCTCAACATTGCTCATGCTGACCAGCTCAACATTGCTATAATCTTCAATAATCCAGGCACACATGTTTGAGAATATCGGGCAGTTTGGTCTACCATTGACAGAACGACCTAACATCATCACTTTGAGCACATTCTTCGTCACTCAAAGATAACTCATGCAGTCCAGTTATATACTAGCCTGAGAAAACAGTCCTCCCTTCTCGCTCGCCCCCACGCGGAAGAGGGGCGGGGGGGAGTTATATACTAACCAATGGTTTTTGTATAAGGATGAGATGTTAGTGTCAAGATAGATTGGATAAAATGTAGTCTACACTAAGTCTGGGAGGTCTCAGCAATTTTTCACTCACTAAATAACTATAAGAAATCACCTTAACTTACCGAGAGGAGACTGAACAATACTTTACCTGTTGGCCGTTGCTGACACTGTCTGCCAGGTCGGGATGTATCAAACACTCGAACCATTTTGTTAAATCCACAAAATATCTTACTTCCATCCAAGTTAAATGCTACACAATGAGGAGATGTGATTTCATCCTGTAAGTATAGGTACAATACATGGTTTCAAATGCCACAATTTATTTCTTACAGTTTTCGAAGATTAACAAAAATTGCAAGACTTGAAGGATTTCAGAGCTATTTTTAGAATGTTCTAAGTTTTTGAAAAACTAGTTCGGTTGAGTGGAAGAATTGCACTCTAAATAAGTTATACTGTATATATGAGAGTTTTTGAAATTTATTCAAGGTTAGCATCGAGTCTAAGCGTGCTTGTCATAGCAGTCAAGTTTCAAGTTCAAGTTTTTTTATTAAGCACTATTTTTTAAAATTAAGTACAAAGGTTAGGTGTAGTTAATTATACAACGAATAATAGAGATTATAAAAATCAATACAGTGATAGTGCGCAGTGATCAAAGGAGCATAGCTTTCTAGTTGACCACTGCCTACTATTTCATGAAATTAGTTGAATGAGGTTTAAGCCAAGAAATTATGTATGTGTATATACAAGTGCATATACATACATTCCAATATATAGTATACAATCAAGACTATTTACAGACTATATTTATCATTAGAGAAGATTGAGTAGAGTTTGAGAAAATCCATATCTGAGCAAAGTCACTCACAGTACAATAGAAGAAATACAAGAAGACACAAAAAACTATAATTGTATAATTTAAGTTTGTTTATTTAAGAGGAGTAGCTTATATGTCTATTAAATATGCTAATTGGATTCAGAATTCTTTATAGTTAAAGGTATATTTTTCCCAAATTTTTGAAGCAATATATTTAAAATTATGTATTCCATAATTTGTTCTTACTTTAGGTCTAGTGAAATTTCATTTCACTACTTGTAGCCAATGTGAGAATCAAGAAAACAGAAGGGACATCCTTTTTCTATGTGCAATTATGTAACTCAATGTTGCAATGCGTAATTTGAAAATCTTAACTAATTTCAAAATCTTAAGTAATTTATAGTATATGGAAGCATTTTCTCTGCTGCTATGTGCAAAGAAAATGCTTTTGATACACTTATTTTGTTTTGTGCATAGTTTAGTTAACTTGGATGTATATGTATTGCCCCAACTCATGATGCCATAGTTCAAATATGGGTATATTAGTGTATAATAGAGTTGTTTTAACATCTTCAAATCAATGTAATATCTTAGTTTATTAATTATACCTAAATTTTTATTAATCTTGACATTGACATGTTTAATTTGTTGATCCCAATTCAAATATTCATCTAAATAAACTCCGAAATACTTAACATAGCTTTTTTGTTCAATATTATTTATATGAATTTTTGCAATTTTCCGTTTTGAAGATGTTATTAACAAAAAATTTGGGTTTTTTTAAATTTACTAATAACTTATTAACTGCACAGTATTGAAGTAAAGCTTGAAATTCTTCATTCATTACGGTTTCAAGTTCATTAACATTATTACACGAATAAAATACATTTGTATCATCGGCAAAAATCCGAAAAGAAAATTTTGTTTTAACAGTTAGGCATATCATTTATGTAAAGCATGCAGAAATAGTAAAGGTCCAAGAGTTGATCCTTGTGCATGGTACACCACAACGCATATCTAATTCATAAGATTCAGTATATCCCACTTTAACATATTGTTTACGATTAGTGAAATAATCAGTAAACCATAAAAGAGGAACTCCGCGAAAACCATATTTATTCAATTTAGAAAGCAGTATTTGGTGATTAACTGTATCAAATGCTTTAGAGAAATCGAGAAAAATACCACATGTTTTTTATCTATAGCTGTTTTTAAATCATCAGACATTTCAAGAATAGCTTGTTCGGTTGAATAGCCTTTTCTGAATCCAAACTGGTAGGGAAATAAAATATTATTTTTTTCTAAAAACAAGACCATTTGGTCATATACAATTCTTTCCAGAACTTTACTAAAGGGGGACAATGTTGAAATATGTCTATAGTTATTGGGATCAGTTCCCTCTGGCATCCAGCGTAGAATAATACCAGATCTAATAGATTTGTTGTAAATATATGTAAAAGGCACCGATATTGGTTTACATGCAATTTTGATCAGCTTATTTGGTGATATACTAAATATAGTGAAGCTTTGTTTGTTTTCAGTTTTCAAGACATAACAAAACTTGACAATGGTGAATTATGGATATAATCAGTTGGATTGGAATTTGCATATTCAGGTATTACATTGGATAATAATGGGCCAACATTAACAAAATGATGGTTAAATTGATTAGCTATGTCATATGGTTTAGTAAAAACTTGGTTGTTTTTTACTAGCCTAATAAATTTGGCTGTATTTGTCCTTTTGTTTTGCGTTTAATCAAAGATCCAATTAATTTCCATGTATCTTTCAGATTGTTTCTACATTTTTAAAATTGTTTATTAAAATATTGTCGTTTGCTTAGAGACTTGATGTAATTGAGTTTGTTAGCATATGCCTTATATTTATTTGCCTTATCAATATTGTTAGAAAGAAAATGAGTACGGTACATGTGTTGTTTATTTTTTATATATTTTAAAATACCATTAGTAATTCAAGGTTTGTCAAAATGTTTTTGTTTAAAGTGGCAGTCTATGACATCATGACTGGCGACTTGTTTCAGCGGCAGTTTATGACATCATGACTGGCGACTTGTTGATATACACCTCGTGAGTTGTGTGCATATAGCGCACTGATCTCTATATACCACTGGATTGCTCATCCTTTATGGTCAGCAGTAAATATTTTGAAGCACTGGCGGCCATACTGGTACTCCAGGTCCAGTGTACCTTGCGGGCTTAAGAGTAACAAGACGCCTGCTCGGGCGTTCATTCGGGCTACTGATTTGTGAAAGCTTCGCGTAGCCTGTGCGTACTCTAGCAAGACTACATGGCAATGGCAATGCATAATTGCATAAATTTTCACAAATAGAATCTATGGTCTGATATGAACGGCTGCGGTGCAGGAAGCGCCGATGGTTTGCTAATGTAGTATAAATGTAAACAAGGCCGTTTTTCTGAAAATTAAACAACAGATCTAATATATTTAGTAGACAAAACCTATAGTGTCGGATTCGGCAGATTCAAGCGATCATTTTGATATAGAATTTATTTATATTCGGACAAACAGAATGTATTTGAACATGTTTTGAAACACACGTTTCCAAATGTAATACGACACGCGATATCTAGACATGCACTGAACAGTTCTTACCGGTATTTGCTCTATTCGGTGCTTATTATTATACTTGCATTTTGTAGTTGTCGGACTATAAAGTAGCAAGGCCAGAAAAACATCGATGAAATGACAAAAGCTTCGTTCAAAAGAGACAACCACTGATCATCTGCAGACAACTCAGCCAAACCTCGGTTTCGCAATTATTTAAAAACATGACTGTTCTCTGACGTCCTTCACTCCTTCAGTTTAAAGTTTCCAATTATTTTTAATACACCTTGATTCGCTGACAGTCCGACTACTCTGACATCTTTGTTTGAGACGACTCTGTGTAGTGTGCCAAGAAATGTCGTGGAAATAATCAAAAACATTGATAAAATGGCAAGAAAAGCTTCGTTAAGAGACAACTCGCCATGAAAGTGAAATCTCGGTTTCGCAAAGCCTGCTGGAATAAGAGTTTACCGGGGGAGTCGGAAAAGCCGTAAAACAATTGTCAGATGGCAATTTACTGTTACTACCAAAAAACAGAAGGGAAATACAAGCAAATACAGTCCGAAATTGTCAACTACATATTTCAAGGCTTTGTAAAGACTTATGCTTTACTACCAAAGGTATATTTAACAGTTATACCATGAGCTCGAGTCGTATATGAGCTCATAGCCAACGAGGCGCTTCGCCGAGTTGGCTATTAGTTCGTATACGACGAGAGCGAATGGTATAACTGTTTTATTATATAGCAAAGCACTGTACAAGAGACAAAATTACAGCAAAATGTTTCAAACGACAAACTTCCAGCATAGGCAACTAATACTTCCGCCATGCGTAATGATGCATGCACATAGAGTTTCTCGCTGAGCTGTTCGGTAAACAGCTTTGAAATGTTGCATAAATGTTGCTCGAGAGGCAAAAAATGTGTCAGAGCAGATCAACAAAAAAGATTAAAAGGTACCTTTATGAAGTCAAAAGGTGGGTCAGTTGTTTATATTAGCGTTCCTGTCGTGAAAAAGGTTTTGATTTCATGCAAAAATGAAACTGAAACACCTTCGGCAGTGAAACTAAATTACTTAGTTGGTTGTTTTTGAAAAAGCACATGCTTTTTACTACTCCAAATGCTTATGTAAATAAAAAAAGTTTCTTTACTGGTGATCTCCTACGAAATGTGTGTTGTAAGCTTGATTTTAACCATGAGTTTCTTTGTTTGGCAACAAATTAATATCAACCCGTTAATTTAGTCGGGTTTTTGAAGAAAAAAGACGTAATTTCTAGCTGAATTTTACCATTTGACATGCTAAATTGTGTATTTGTTAATGTATTTTTACACAATGTTGTTTTTTTATACATTGGTTTGAGGGTGTTGATGTTTTTCTGTATAAAAATCCGTCAATTTTAACTCTTTTCGGCAGTTTAAAAAAACATGCCGCCATCTTGTTTTTCCTCTACTAGTAGGATATGAGCTGATAGCCTGGTAGTAGGGAACCAATCAGATTACGCAAAAGCTCATATCCGATAGCACGCTATATAATAAAAATAGTTTCGTAATGAAGTTATTTACAGTTTTCGTTGGTTTTCTACCAGTTTTGTGATATAGGCAAGTTTATCGATTACCGGCCAGAGTAAAAACTACGAAATAACACGTTTTACTGTTAAATAATACCAACAAATGCAAAAACTAAGCATCTAAACCTTTTACAGTGTTCTTTTTTTTATACCAATGGCAGAAATATTTTTAATGTGGCTTTTTCCCGTCTCTTTTCCTGCTACGAAAACATACAATTTTCCGTGGCGGCCATCTTGGTACTCCAAATTCGTCATGATTCATCATCTCCGCTGGTTTCATTTTTGGAGCCGGATGAGCAATCCAGTTATATAGAGATGAGTGATGTAGCGTGTCGGCATCTTTGATGTAGGTGTCCTCGCGCATGTTGCCTCGCGCACGTCAAACGTCGTCATTCTACGTCACCATGGTAAGTTCCACCGGCACTTTTTACCTTCGCGGCACGTCAGTCGATCGTCGTCACTGTGTCGCCATAAGGGACTTTAAGATGCTAGGACGATGACGGCGGTTAAAAGCAAGATACGTTTTATACAATTTAAAGAAGTCACTGATTATAATATTTGATATTTGAAGCTAGTTTAATGACTTCGAAAACGCCCCAGTATTGCTAAAATGATTGTAGTGTCTGTATTGAAGTCAATCTTAAGCAACAGTTCTCATATTTTGGCCGTTGACGTCTTTCCGAAGACGTGAAAATGCTCGAAGTGGCGTTGTATAAAGAACGAGGACGGTGTTGAGATTACTCTTGAGACTGAACATTATTCAGTTTGGCAAAAATAATTATTTTGTGTTTAGAGGACGTCGTCGTTGAGGTTGACGTCGTAGATCTTATAGTCCTATTACGTGTCATCTTACGCCATCCTGGTAAGTTCCACTGGCAGATTGGAGTCATTGGACCCTACAAAAGTGCCGGGGAAACCATGGATAGTAAAAAGACTGGATAGGAAACTTGATGGCGTGAGCATAACAACCTGGTTGAAATTGACAAGCTTAAAAACCCCTTGTATATTCAAAGTTTAGGATCAATACAACTTAAAAGCCACAATACAATAAAAAGCCACAATACGATAAAATTCCCATCTATTCTTACTCATTTTAAAAGAAAATATCAAGGTTTACTAGTTAAAATATGCATCCCAAATTCCAAGCAAAACAAAGTACTATTTTGGGACGCCAGTTTCTTTGAAACAACACAGAAAACAGAAAACAAAGATCAACAACGTTTACCTCGAACACTCGATTGTGGCTTAGGCAGGTTTGTAGGGCGGTAGGATCATTTGAAACGTCAACATAGTCATCTGAATGTGAGAACATGAAGAATTTGAAGAAAAGTTCACTTAAAAACCTCAGTAAAACAAGCATACTCACGCCATTTGTGACATCACAATTTGCAACTACATGTAGGTTTCAACCATTTTGCAAACTGAGTGAATGCGATTTAACCAATCAAAAGGCTCAAAACACCCACATGACTATTAGTTTCCTATATCCAGTCCTTTTACAATCCATGGTGAAACTTACCAGGATGGCGTAGGATAGCGTAATGCTCATTGAGAAAAGGAGGACAAGTTTTCACGCGAGTTGGATTTCTGGTTTCTCTTTATTCTGTGTCTTAGTTACGAGACATATATTTTACTGTCACGTGCCATCGCATCTTCTGCTTGCTTGATATATGCACGTGACATGGATAGAGTACTGCGACCTGAAGGGTCATTTGCTTTTGTTACCTTTCTATTGGGAGACAGATAGCTTGCTGTGATGTAGCGTCACATTCTCTCATTGGTAGGTATCTACGTTTTGCTTGTAGATTAAACCGCGGCCATTATGGCAAACGTTGCGTCTCTATTGCGAGATAAGTAGCCTGCTGTGACGCAGCGTCACATTCTCTCCTTGGTGGATATCTGCATGTCAAATTGTGGATCAGATGGCGGGCAGAATTAAGAATCAAGCTAGTCGACGTTGCGTCCCAGATGAGACTGGTAACTATATCTGTGACGTATGAGACTGGTAAGTAGCTGTGACGTTTGTCACGTGCACTGTGGATAACTGCGTTGCATTGTGGAATGCATACAGCTTGGGTTGTCGCATCTCTGCTTTAAAGCTGTTCGGTTGTTAACCGAGAGTGTGGTCATTACGGAGAAATATTAGACCGTAAGACCGAGGTCTGATATTTTCCGTAATGACCAAGCAGTCGAAGTTAATAAGAAGTTTCTCATAGGGTTTTTTGAAACAACACACCTTACATTATCTTACATAATACGTACTTATAGTTATGTTCTTGATGTTATCGCTTTCGGAATCCTAAAACTCACTTCCAGATTGCTCATCGTCCCACTCATACATGATTTAGTCTTTAGGTTATTTAATTCACAAATTTTCGGTTTTCTTTCGTGTAGCTTTTGTAAGCAAAATGGCTGGCAAAACCCGTAATCGACCGGTCCATTACGGAAAATAATCGACCAGCACGTGACCGTCTCAGCCAATGAGAACGCACGATTTCAACGGAAGTAACGTGTACCATATAATAACAATGTCTTAATATACTTACCATGTGATCGTAAGCTCTGTATGAGCATCTAACTTGTCCCGTAAAGGCATCCCACAAGTGTGAAGGGTGGTCTCGACTACTACTGAGAAAACTTTAAAAAAAAACATGTATACGTTACTGTATAGAAACAATAATATTGAGATGAAGTGTTTTAAAAATGAACTTCTTAAATTACCATGCCCAAAATATTACTTTATAGCTTATTTATTCTCTCTTTGTAATAACTATGAGTCTATGTAAATAACGTAATTTTATAATATTTTCTGTATAATATTTCTTTCTATTTTTTTCCTTTATTTTTTCCCTTTATTTGTTTCTCACAAACCTTCTGAAAAACACTGGTCTATTTGTAATGTTAAAAAGTAGAGTGCTGCATGCGCTGTGCAGACAGTGTTTTAAATAAAACAAAGTGAAAACGGGTTTTAAACCCTTCATAGATATTTCGTTCGATTTGTGTCGGGTACTAGAGTGCGTACCCGTTCGTGAATTTAAAACATTTAATACTCGCAAATCGACAATCAGAGTACAATTACACAGTTACAGAGCGGTTCTACATAACTACATTGCTTAATAATTGCTTCTGAGAGTTTTGTACTTTTTAACAAACACTTAATATGCACACGTTGTTCCGCAGGTTTTCTATAGATGTGCGAAGGCTACGCCAATTGCAGAAATCAGTGACAGTAGCCCGAGTGAACCCATGAGCAGGCGTCTTGTTAAATTTAATCTCGGCAGTTCACTGCCTTATCACTTTGCTCTATTTGTAATGTTGGTTTTAAGGTGAATAAATATTATAATCAATCAATCAAATAAAGATTGTATGTTTCTTAGTAAAAAGGTATATCTAGAATAATTAGTACCCATGACTGTACAATACACGCTGTCACCGTCTCGTACGTTGCCCATACCTTTGTAATTAGATTTGTTTGTGCAGGTTTGATTGTACAGTCTATGTAATTCCCTAGCATAAAGCAGTTAATAAGCCTGGTTTCCATATAGCCGCAAGAGCCGCCGGTATGCCGGCGTTCTGCCGACCGCAGTCATCGCCGGCAAAGTTGAGAATGTGACTGCGGTGCCTGCGTCTGGTTGGCGAGTACCTCGGCGGCGTTGCCGGCACGTGGCGGGACTTTTAAAAATGCCTGTTATGAACAAACGGTTGTTGCTGCTCTACCAAGTTAAGCTGTTACTTCTATACCACAGGTATCGTCAGAGGAAATATAAGGCAAAACGCAAGCATAAATTTTGGGTAAGGGAAATATTTCGGCAAAGACAGGAATATGGGCAATATCATACTCTATTTCGCGAGCTAGAACTCCAAGATCGAGAATACTTTTATAGGTAATTATATACATTTGTGTTATCAGTATTTGGTACAATATGGGAATTTGTTTTTCTTATAAACTTTCACATATACAAATTGTGTTAGCTTTTGTTGACTGATTATGTTTTAGCTAATCAACATTTCTCCCCATACACATATTTTGATTGGCTAACACTGATCACATGATGTTAGAGCGTCCTCGCCGGCATGTCGGCGTCAGACGTTTCCATAAAAAATTCGTAGGTCGGCGGCACCGCAGGAACGTTGAAAGTTGAACCAAATTCAACTTTTCTAGTGCCGCCGTCGATGTGACTGCGGCACCGCCGGTATGTGCCGGCATACCGGCGTAATCTGTTCCCATTAAAAATTCCTTGCCGGCGTTAGGTCGCAGGTAAGTCGCCGGCAGGACACCGACAAACCGGCGGCTCTTATGGCTATATGGAAACCAGACTTTAGCAGAACATCGTACATGACTTCAGTCCATACAATATACTAGATGTACCGTACTTTCAGATCACATGCTTACCAACAAGTGTCAGGATCGTAAGACGACATCTTAGGATACCAACAATAGTCGTATACTGTCTCTCCTTCCCCCATAGAAAGCACTGCAGTCTTAAAATATAAAGTTATTAATTATTATTATTATTAATCTTTATTTCAATACGGTACTATTTCACGAGTAATTAATAATAAGATTAAAAAATTAGGTAATATTTAGGTAGTTAATTTTATAAATAATAGTCCTTTATGTTTTTGTATATATACTTTTTATTTATTACTACTATGCACGGTCTATTGGAAGAACACTATTTTTCTTTTATTTATTTGTAATAAATAAAAGAAAAATAGTGTTCTTCCAATAGGCCGTGCATAGTAATAATAAATAAAAAGTATATATACAAAAACATAAAATTAACTACCTAAATATTATTAAATTTTTTAATCTTATTTTTAAAGGTATTGACAGTAGCAGATGTTTTAATATCTATTCCAGACCAGTGGGCCCCTATAGCCAAACGATTTTTCCATAAAATTAGTCGTTGGCTTTGGTAGTGTAAAATTGAATTGAGATTGTCTAGTATTGTGATCATGTATAAGGTTGACTTTATTAGGTACTTATTGTTTGTCAACTTTGTGCATCGTTACTGATAGTTGATGCATTCTTCGTTGGTGAAGATTTGAAAATTCTAACGCATTTAATAAGTCAACCGAGCGAACATTGTAACCCTGGCGGGTTATAATGCGAGCAGCTCTATTTTGCAAGCGTTGAAGTTTTTTTGATAAAGTTTTGCCCAGACATCCCCAAACTGGCAAACTTGAGAACAGTAAGTTAAAGTATGGCTGAATTAAAGACTTGTAGACCATAATTAATGTGTTATTGTCTACAATATCATGCAAACATTTAAGAATATTAAGACCAGAAATAACTTTTGTAGTAATATGGTAAGTTTGCGCACGCCATGCAGGTAACTGACTCGTCTATCATTAAACCAAGTGATTTTATGGCCTGAACACTTCGAATTGGCATATCTCCTATCTTTCACGATGGTTCTTGTTGAATAATGGCAAGATCTATATTATTAGACCTGCATGTAAAGTCTACATATGCAAAGACGAGTTCAGATCTGCATGTCATGAACAGCTTAGACGCAAAGGCTTTGTTCATTATCTCTGTTTGATTTTGCCTGGAATACTAACACGCAGAGATATTGGATTTGAATATCTTGTCCATCCCTTTCTATAATTCCCACTCAGAAATAGTTAAAACCTTCCAATAATCGCAATTATAGTGATATAAAAGTAAGGTAATGAATAGGAAGTGTAGAAATACAAAAATATATACAGTTTGGTGTAAATATCGAGTGGAGGTCTAACGTTTCAAGCGACTCTATCGCGCAGTGCAAATATGCTCTGCCCCACAAATACTTTGAGAGAAAACAAATGTTCCCCTGTGCATAAAATATAATTCGGTGGTGTTTTCAGCTGCACTTGTGAATTTCTTTCATCTTAAAGCATGTATTGGTCAAGCACAGGTGGTCAACTACATGTATAACAATAGTTCGTTAGAGATGCGTTTATGCACACTGCAATGACCGATCTGGTAGGGCCAAAGCATGTGATCATTGCCTATCTTGGCTCTTGAAGTCCCGAACTAGAAGATTACTATCCTTGTAAACGTTAATGCTCAGCAGCAAACAAAACACTTCTCTCTCGCGAATATATAATCATAACATGCACAGTTGGCACATACATAGCGAATAATACATGGATGTGCGGAAATATGAAATTTATTTTGAGTGTTGACCAGGATATCTCACGAGTGAGCGAAGCGAACGAGTGACATATCCTGTTCAACACGAGAAATAAATTTCATATTTCCAAGCATCCATGTATTGCTCTGTTTATTATATAAAAAAATTGTCCTATTGCCTTGCAAAAATTGCATTAAACTATAATGCTGATTCAGCGATAATCGTCACATGTGCGATTACCATAAATAATCGCACATGTGAGATTATCACTTTTATTAGTATATAAAACACTCTATTTTATATAATAAAAACAAATAACGCATATATGTATTATATTTTTTCTTCCAAGGTACCACAGAGAAGTTTAAAGTTAAATATTTTCACATTTGAAATATGATGAAATGTAAATATGATCTCATCTGTTCTGGCTGTAATTCCTTAAAGCAAGCAAACTACTAGTAGCTGCATAAATAAACAATTGTACAAATTGATTAAATTAATAACTAATTAATAATTAATAAAAAATAAGACATAAAGCTCCGTGTATACATGTACATGTATGTACTCTTATAAAAGTACGTTTGACGTCATTTAATAACGAAAGAAGTTGCCGGTAGAATCACGAAGCACGCTTCTTTTGTGTTCAAATGATTGCCAGGTGATGCATAGCAAGGCCATTCCATGCCATATTTTATGTCATTCATAATTTCCATTCTCTTACAAGTGCACGGGCCTAGCCAATCAGAACGTGCGTAGAAGACACTTTATTTTAAGGTGATGTTACACGGGACGATTTTTCGTCCAATTTGCAATGCATTTTTTTCTAAAAAACATATTACTAGTTGCTGTAAGATTTCTGATGTATGCAAGTTGTCTTGAAGAATAAAAAGGCAATTTTTCCTGTAATGTACAACTTGAAGCTCTGTTGCGTTGCAAGTTGGACGAAAAATTGCCTCGTGTAACAGCGCCTTAATAATGTAGAATAAAAAATAAATCAATGACATATCTAGCACCTACCATTTCAGGGAGACCATTACAAGAGAAGCTGTCAGAATATAACTCAATGGGTAAATTATACAGTTTAAGAATATTGTCATCACTACAAGTGAGAATACACGTTCCATCTGGTGACCTACAGGTAATAATTAACAAAATACATTTTATTTCACAACAAAACTATCTGCTGTTATACGATACAGTGATTAGTGAGTGGATCATAAACAACAGTTATGTTTTCTTTTCTTTGGGGCAGAGAGAGGCAGAGGGCAAGGGCATTTTCACTTCCAGACCTTGTGGCTGTTAGCCTGCGTGCAGACGCTTGGGATTACACCAATTGGGAAGGCACCGATGGTACTGGCCGCTGTAGCTGTGGTAAAATTTAAGGCCTGATATTGCTCAAAATATGTTGGTATACATGTACATATGTACATGTAGTGAGATTTTGTGATTTCGCATTCTGGCCCTTAATGCTCCAACTGATGTTTTCTCTCTGGCCAGCTTTTGTAGAAAATTAATTGAGAACCTCTTATCTACTGTATGGTATACTATACTGTACACAAAATTAATGGTACCAGTAAATTCTTCTACCCCAACACACTATAATTACATGTACATGTATACTGTACTGTACCATTTGCATCCTTTTAAAAAATTTTCAGATGATATTTCAAAATCCCTCCATGACCCTGTAAGCTGAACTGGAGAAGTACTGAAGTCTAATGAATATTGTTCCCTACAAAGAAAGTATCATTGGAAGTTGGTAAAGACCTGCACATCCTTTATACCTCTAAAATAGAAGTTGCCAAAAAAAGGGAAATGGGGGCACGTGTTTGAGTGGCACTTGTTGGGGTGCAACACTTTGGGTGATCATTGATCATTTTGTTACACAATCACATTCAAATTATGTATACTGTACCTTTAATTAGAGTAAATACATCTATTTTTAAAAGGCTTCACTCAAAATAAAATAAACAACAAGTTTCCTGCAAACAATTAAGTTATCTGAAATATTTCCCAGCAGTGGTGCTGCCAAACATTATCATCCGGCGCTGCTGGCACTTCAGCTGTTCATCTTCTGATCTCTATATATAACTGGATTGCTGTAAACATTTTGAAGCCACTGGCAGCCATATTGGTACTCCAGGTCCAGTGTACCTTGCTGTACCTTGCAGGATTAAGAGTAGTAAGGGTTTACCAGGGGAGTTGGATAAGCCATAAAAAATTGCCAGGTTGACAATTTACTGTTACTACCAAAAAATGAAGGGAAATACAAGCAAATACAGTCTGAAATTGTCAACTATATTTCCCCTAAAAAGCATGGGGCCCCAAAAAATCGCGGGTGGTCAATAGTGCAGAGAGCCTTCAAAAAACATACCCAACAGATTTTGAAGCCAGTCTGTCTGACGAATTATTAAAGTTTTTCCATTTTCTCAACACAGAATTTGTTAAGAAATCATTAAATGTGACTGCTTCTCCAGCAATCCCTGCTACTTCAGTCCCTGCTATGACCGAGGTATCTCCTCAATATATAATGGGCAGGTCAAATAAAAAACTGTAGGGAACCTACTTAAGTAAATTATATAATTTATTACTGTTGTAGCAATAGAAGCATTAAAATGTTGCTGCAATACTGTATATTTGTCAAGTTGAACAATTCATTTGATAAGATTCATTGACAACTTCCTGTTCTGAATTCTGTTTTGAATTTGATTGGTGTTTGGCAAATAATCCTGTTTCTTATTGCTTGTTTAAAACCCAGAAACCAATCAAATTCAAAACAGGAAGTTAGCAATAATTTTCATCAAATGCACGATCGGAAATGGTGGCTGTTGGGGCTTGCAAAATATCGGCTGACCCATATTAGCTACGCATGCATAGAACAAATATCTTGCGTGTAAACATCATCAATACATGGCCAACAACTCACTTGAGCCAGCACGCATGTGGACTGCGAACTGCCCCATGAAAGTGGCTGATTTTCTATGCAATTTCCAATCATGAATTGGTCAACTTGAAGAATATATTGCAATGATATTTTAGGAACACTTCTATTGCCACGACAGTTTTAAATGCTTGTCACTTGACAATACCTTACACAGTTTTCATTTATACATGTATTTTCATTAGATGTGGTAGCAGGAGTGCATGTTTGCATACTAGAACCTGCATTGGTTAATGGTTCAGTCAACTGTTCCACAACAAGGCTTTCTGTTTGGCATGTTAATGAACCTTCATCTGAAGTTAATATTGGATTCTCACATATTGAGGAAGGTGCATGCCTAGATTTGACATCCTTAGGTTGACAATGTAAATCGTTCACAATTTCTGCTGACTCTTTGTTTAATGGTTTATTGTCTGCCACTCCTGGTTCCAAATCAGTGTCAATATAGTCATTCTTTTCGCAGTTATTTGTCTTATCTCCCTGTACTTGATCCTCTACCTCCATGACTAAACACATTTCAACATTCTTAGGTTGACAATCAAGATCGCTCACAGTTTGTGCTATGTCTTTGTTTGATTGTTTATTGTCTGCCACTCCTGATCCAAAATCAGTGTCAATATAGTCATTCTCTTCGCAGTTATTTGTCTGATTTCCCTGTACATGACCCTCGAGTACCTCCATGTCCATGCCAGTTCGAACGGACAGCACAGTGCCCACAGTATTCCTTGCTTTTTGACAGCGGGACGCGAAAGAATCGCGAGTATGCGCAGTGCAAGCGAGGTGCCCGGGCAAAAATAGCTGCAAAAGTTCACAAAAGCCAATGAAAAGCTTGAAATAAAAGGTTAGATATGCTGCCGAAACAGAGAACGTAAGCAGTCTAACGTCGTTTCAAGCGAAGGCCCTTTGTCAGAGAGAAACGTAAAGAGTGTAAACAAACAATGAGCTTATAGAAGAAAAATTAGCCAATCAGATATTGAGATAAAAATAACAATAACAAATTAATAATGAGATGCGAAAGACATTTGCTACTCTCACCGTCGATGATCAAAAAAGAGGGGGTGTAAAAAGGATGAGTGAGAGTCAAAAATAGATAAATTAATTAAGTGAAAATACTCAGTCTACGTCCGCCCTTGCTAAACACAAACGGCATCTTCAGAAGTAAAGAAAAACGTTCGTTGAGTGACTTGAGTCGACGAAAAGTTTAAAATAACAACATTGAATCGGGGGGGGTGGGGGCTTCACTGTTACAACTACTTTTGTGCAAGATTGTCTAAGACCCAATTTCACTAATCTTCATCACGTAACTATTTCTTGTAATACGGCAGTGATGAACCAAGAAAGTAATATTCAGTTCTAGAACTTTTTACATCAGTTTTTCGTGAAAAGTGCAGAAAGGCGAAGCATTCTAATACTTGGCCTATTACTCGTTCTAGGCTCCTTTGCGGGAGAAAACCCTGCCTCCTCCGCAGGCCCTCGTTGCATCATGGACAGGTCACACACGCCGAATTTAGGGCCTGCAAGGGCTAGCCTAGCCTGGTACCCTGGCCCAATCAAAGAATATGGGCCAAGTAACCACTAAAGACTTCTGCTTTCCTATTGGTTGAAATTTCGCGCGTTTTTAGTGGCTATGAGTAAAATAGCCGGGTACCCTGGCCCAATTTCAAAAGAAATATGGGCCAGGTAACCACTAATCTCATTCTCGCGTCATCAGGGCTAAATCCACTTATGACGATTGCAGTTTTACTCATAGCCACTAAAAACGCGCGAAATTTCAACCAATAGGAAAGCAGAAGTCTTTAGTGGTTACCTGGCCCATATTCTTTGATTGGGCCAGGGTACCAGGCTATGAGTAAAACTGCAATCGTCATAGGATACCAGGCTATGCAAGGGCCTGCAAGATCCTGTAAAAAATTTGGCAAAACTTGGCACGGAATAAATTTGCATAATTAACTAACATTGTTAATAGCCATGGCTATTTCCGAAGATTTTGAAGGACATTGAAGACTTACGACATACGAATCCTAGCTTCAAAATGAAGGAATTGTTGAAAAAAGCAATTACGGTTGAACTTTGTCAACTTTCGGCCGGAATAATCAACGAAAATGCACTTTAGTCTCCCCAGAGACTCTTGGGTTTATATTTTTTCGGTTTCCACAACAACTGAAACTTGAATTACGCTACACTATAGCCTACAATTTAACAAAATTAAATCTCATTAACTCTTGGTCAGTTGACAGTCTTTGATAGCTAAATAAAGCAAAAAACAATAAGAAAAACCTGTACTTTCCTGACCGTCGAATTTGCTTTTGTTTGGCAGATATTTTTTCCTTCAATTCCTTTTTGTCGCTAAAAATATTATTGGCAGAAGGTCGGTAATTCTAAAACATACTGGTTTCTTCATTGTCATGATCTGTAAGAAAGTTTAGACCGAATTTCCTGGTGGGTCACAGTGTTAAAAGAACTTGGACGTACGTTTGTCGAACAGCGGCCGGGAAAAAATTGCAGGCCCGCTCAAAACTGTCGCCTCTGGGGCCTAGCCTCGCTGTGCATAATGGGATCAGTCCCCATTTTGTTTACAGGATCTGGCAGGCCCTCTCAAAAGTGTGACCTGTCCATGATGCAATTAGGGCCTGCGGAGGAGGCAGGAGAAAACCCTGACAAACGTACGTCCAAGTTCTTTTGACACTGTGAGCCACCAGGAAATTCGGTCTAAACTTTCTTACAGATCATGACAATGAAGAAACCAATATGTTTTACTGAATTACCGATCTCCTGCCAATAATATTTTAGCAACAAAAAGGAATTGAAGGAAAAAATATCTGCCGAACAAAAGCAAATTCGACGGTCAGGAAAGTACAGGTTTTTCTTATTGTTTTTTGCTTTATTTAGCTATCAAAGATAATGCAAGTTTCAGTTGTTGTGGAAACCGAAAAAGTATAAACCCAAGAGTCTCTGGGTAGATTAAAGTGCATTTTCGTTGATTATTCCGGCCGAAAGTTGACAAAGTTCAACCGTAATATCTTTTTTCAACAATTCCTTCATTTAAAAGCTAGGATTCGTATGTCGTAAGTCTTCAATGTCCTTCAAAATCTTCGGAAATAGCCATGGCTATTAACAATTGTAGTTAATTATGCAAATTTATTCCGTGCCAAGTTTTGCCAAATTTTTTATAGGATCTTGCAGGCCCTAAATTCGGCGTGTGTGACCTGTCCATGATGCAACGAGGGCCTGCGGAGGAGGCAGGAGAAAACAATCTCCGAGAGTCGTACGGCTGCGCAATCTCGTACCCAGAGCCTGCGATTCTTTTGGTCAGTACCAAGGAACGGAGGCTCTGGCTCCGATGAAACTTGTCATCTGATTGGTTAGTTTAAAAACAGTAAAATTTCAAATAATGTGCACGTTGCTAACTTGTTTAATCGATTTCTCGACGTTGTGTAACACATAATTATACCAGACAGACCCAAAATATAATTGAACACATGAAATTAATTCAAAACAGTAAAAATCCCGACAATTTACAAATTAAAACTTTATTATTCTTGCTTCGTCGCCAATTAAACAAACATCCATCGTCTGACTCGTCTCACAATTCTTCGCAGTTTCGTCTCAGAACTTTAAAATTTTATTAGAGAATACAAAGTCGATGTAGTTTAGCCAAAATCCCTGACAGAAAATACAATTCCTTACCTGAGCTGCTGAATCGATCACCGCCGAGTGCCGACGGCGACGCGCAACGCTTTGTCAAGAGCTTTGTAAAACATACTGGGCCATTCTTTATCGGTAAACAAATATTTTCCCTGGTCTTCGAACAAGCTAAAGATCGTGGATGACATAGGGAACTGGGAACCAGAGGACTGGGAACAAAAACCCAATTTCGGATTTTTTTTCATCCACAGAATAGGAACATGAATGTCGTTCAATTTTCGAAGTGATCGAAGACTCGAAGTCTAGGCTCCATATATGGGAAGTATTGCGCAATTTTGCCATTTTGTCAGGAACCCCACAAAAAAAAGAAAAAAAAGAAAGCCGAAACCTAGACTCGGCCCGAGTAATTACAAATATTAATGTTACCTTAATATGCGTCTCGAGTCACTTTAGGCAATGTCGTCACAGCATATTTACCTGTCCTTTGCAAGTTCTCTCCGTTCATAATTGTGTTTCTTTCATCTTGGATTGTATTTGCAACATTGTTCAGGTTTAGAGATTTTGAATAGCATTTTGCAGTGTAATTCAATGAGATTTTTAAGTAGAATTTTTCGGTATATTGTACGAGAGTTTGTACGGAAGATTTTAAGCAGCTTTTTGAGATCGCGGACCAACCCGTTTCGAAATTGCCCATCATGTTTTAGTGTAGGCCTACCGCGATCGGCGTGTGCAGTTGTAAGCCACATTGGGACCGACCCTAACAACGGTTGCGACATTCTCGTCCCCAGAGCCTCTCCCGTGCTGGCGCGCTGAAAAGCCAGGCTCTGGGGAAACCATATATCATCGCGATCTGATTGGTTGTTCAAATTCAAAGGCCTATATAACGACGGAGCTTAGTGAACGTTTATAAATAAAATAAACAGTATTTGACAACGAAGCACAATTCTAATCATAGTTCTAATCCGAACAATTTAATTGAACGTTTTTCAAAGCAATCAACCCGTTTCCCCTTATTGAATCGATAGGCGATAGACGATATTAGACAGCACACTGCTGGCTGTTCGTGCATGGTACATATTAATAAGAATCTCATTGAAATATACACGTCAAATATAAACGAACGGTGCAACATATTAAAGAGAACGACCTTCACTAAAAGAAGCCGTAAATACGAAGAAATTCCGACGCGGCTCTATAGTATTGCCAAGCTCTGAAGCGAACTCGTAAATTTCAATGCCTTTTGCCCCGCCGAATAAAAGCGGCGATGAGCCACACTCAACAAGGACTTTCTTCGAACGGAATATACCACAATCAGAATTGTTCCAAATTCAAACGAGTCAATACGAGACAGCCAAACCGCCAGAATCGAAAACGAAAGGAAAATTATATTCCAAACAACTGTCGTCTGTCGATGATCTCGTGTCCAACTCCCAAACCGCGAACTTAAACGCATGCGCTTTAGAAACACCAAAGAATCTTGGTGTTCCGGTTTTGGATTCCCCCAGAGCCTTTTCCGGGGACGAGAATGCTGCGAGGGCAGGTCGACCTCACTCCAAAATTAAGGATTAGCCTTAATTGTCAACTCGCCTAGAGTTAAGGATAATCCTTAATTTTAAATGAAAAGTCATCCCCCATACCCCAACCCCGAACAACAACCCCCGGGTTGGCCTAACCTAATCACAACCCCCCGGACCCTAAACCTAGTCACAACCCTCCGGAAAAATAGGATTTTTAGCTTTATGTGTTCAAATTTAACATCCCGCTTGTGGAACAGATAAATTAAGGCCATGTCTTAATTTGAGCCCTATTTTACAATTAAGATATATACTTAATTTTGGTAAGAGATCGTGTTGGCGAGGGAGACTAGGAATATTGCATGCTGTGTTTACATCAGTACATTTTATATAAATACATAAGGAAGTTGACCGGCCTGAAGAGGTACAAGAAACAAACGCCACAGTACATCAAAAACGTATATGCAAAACGTATATAAAAAACGTATATACAAAACGCAAGTAAATAATGCAAAATATGAACATGTTGTAGATTTCATGTAGCCTGTGCTCCCTCGTCCCCAGTCGCTTTTCAAGATTGAGATCTGGTCGATCATTGAGGACATTTGAGAGGGGGCGAGGGAAGGGGGGGGGGGCGTATATGGGTCCGCGCAACCATCAACCATTGCGCGCGCTCTACGCTAGTTCCCTGGCTTCACAAATGCGATCGAGTTTCGCTCAACATGAGAAATTTAACTTAAACAATATTTTCCTAAAAATTATAAGAAGAGTCTGCGGAGGAGGCACTAGCCTGTGGATGTCGTATTACATTTGATAGTGATTTGGAAATGTGTGTTTCAAAACATGTTTAAATATTTTCTGTTTGCTCGATATAAACAAGTTTTGTACCGAAATGATCGCTTGACATTGAATGTCCCGAATCCAGCACTGTATGTTTTGTTGCTGAAAGTATTTAGATCGCCGTTGTTATTCGGGAAAACGGACTTGTTTACATGCATCATGCATCAGTTATGGGCTATTGATATGCACATTAAAGAATTTTAAAATGTTTGCCATTTTGGAATAAGGTCTATTGCCGTAATTTTAAATTTTAATACTTGCAAATCGATAATTAAATACCTCTAACCGTACAATCAAAATAGCTTTCAGAGTCTCAGTGCAGTTCTACATTGCATAACTTCATTGCGTCTGAAATTTATGTACATTTAAATTCCGTGCATGGGCTATGGCATGCCAGCCCGAATGTACGCCTAAGCAGGCGTCTTGTTACGCGAGCTACCTGTGATAGCCGCGTCCAGGTTTCGGCTCTGTTATTATTATTATTTTTTATTTTTTTGTGTCGACAAACGGCACTTCTGTCGTCATCTGACGTCATTCTCTCCGGGTGGAAACTGCACGCAGGCTAAAGGCAGGCTAAGATTTTATGGCGGATTTTCAGGCACGAGTGATGAGTTATCAGTAACACCATTATCCCCAATTAATTAATCCCCCAACTATGTAACCTCATGTAATCCTGTAACCTTCTGTAATCCTGTAACCCTCTGTAATCCAGTAACGTCATGTAATCCTGTAACCTTATGTAATCTTGTAACCTAATGTAATCTTTAACCTTATGTAATCCTGTAACCTTCTGTAATCCAGTAACCTTATGTAATCTTGTAACCTTATGTAATTCAGTAATCTTATGTAATCAATCATGTAACCTCATGTAATCATGTAACCTCATGTAATCTTGTAACCTTATGTAATCTGTAACCTTATAATCCTGTAACCTTATGTAATCCAGTAACCTCATGTAATCCTGTAACCTTCTGTAATCCTGTAACCTTCTGTAATCCAGTAACCTCATGTAATCCTGTAACCTTATGTAATCTTGTAACCTTATGTAATTCAGCAAATGAAACTACAATTTGGTTATTAGCGATATATAATCTCAGGGGCGAAGCCCGAGGAATTTATATCGCTAATAAACTAAGGGTGACGTGCTTAAGTTATTTATAACATGATCAAATAGGTTTTCTAAATAATTCAATAGGAAAAGAGCTTGTGACGAGGTTCTATTGTTATTGCGAGGTTTATATAAGGTTGGTAGGTTTATAACCTGTACTTAGTATAAATTTACAAGTTTATAATGCAAATCCTCGAATTTCATTGGCTATTGGAGGAGTTTATAATTGGTGATATAAACCTCTGGGATAAACCAATGAAAGTCATTCTTTTAAAAAAATTGACCAATCACAAAATGCGTAGTATAGCACGAACAGTGATCATTAGAGCCAGCGGTTGTTCTGTTAAGCAACAATGGCGCCGAAATTATAACGGAGTGGGCAAATGAAAGAAGAAATTGAACATTTAGGCGAAGCAATACGTTCTACAGAAAACAAAAACGGCTACAAAATGGTTAGAATGGAAATTATTAATAGTAAGATCGTTAAATTGTTTATCTGTGTTCGTTTAAAACGAAATAACTGCAAACAAAACACATTTCAAAATTACGCTAGCTGTTGACAAGATTTCGTGATGTAAACTATATGCTAAATTGAATGTTTCTTTCAACGTTTTGTCACTTTTACAAAACAAATGAGTGGATATATATTGTTTCAATATTGTACATGAAAATCTATGCTAAATTATGCAAGAAAACGTTTCTTTTCCATCAATTGCTGTACGGGCCAAGAAGATGTCCGAAATGACTGTTGAACGTTTGTTGTTGGCTGTTAAAAAATGTATTAAACGAGCCTCAAAGAATATGTTATGGTCGAGAATTTATTTAACTTTTGTTGGTAAATTTATACTAAAACAATTAGACAACTCGCCCTCGTTTTCTATGAGCGATAGTCAACTCGGCTTCGCCTCGTTGACTATTCGCTCATAGAAAACTCGTGCTCGTTGTCTAATTGTTAATTATTTAATTATTGAGTGGGTTTTCTTTCATGTACCGCGGGATGTATATAGCATACAATCCTTAGCCTGCGTAGCTGGCGGGGGCGCCCGAACTCCCTAATACCGCCAGCTACGCAGGCTATACAATCCTATGAATACTAATTAGATAAGAAATGAAGAAAAATCTAGGAAAATCTTTGTCCACGGTGGAAAAAATTGATAAAATTTTGTTGAAAAACCTCCTCAATAATTAAATTAGTCGGATATAAAATACCTCGAACGTCGTATATAGCATATATCCCTCGTTCTCGGTATTTATCCTATACTTTCAAAAACTCATTAATAATTCATGAGGAAAATACAAAGGAAATCAGTACCATGTCCGTGGTTTTATATCAGATAAAAAATCCTCATGATTTACATAAACTTTAGCTTTGATTTTCTCGGCTTAGGCAGCGTTGTTTTTCAAAATTACTACGCCAATGAACTTACGATTTTCGGTTTTGAAGCCGTTCAAAACATTCGCAGTACGTGTTTATATCAGATCTAAAACACTGCTGCTCATGTAGTTTAAACAGTAGCTACTTATCAAATTCATTAATAATTCATAAGGAAAATTCAAAAGAAATGAATGTTTAATCAGGTATTTGTAAATACTGTTAAAACATTGATTAATAAAACATCAATGTAAAAGTTTTATCAAAGTTAATAGGCACTAGTGGCTCTTCTGAGTTAAAATGATCTTACCTGACGCTTCTTGCGACTCTTAAACAAAGTATTCATCAATCATTCGCGTATTGTAAATGGCCATAAAGATCGGCCCGCGCGCTCGCTCATATTTTAACTACTACATAAACCGCGGTACATCAAAGAAAACCTACTTGGTCATATTATAAGAAATTAAATATTACATGAACCACTCGGTCTTGGTCCACTAGATCAAGATCTTAACACATCACTAAACACTGCCAGCTCACTTAAACAATCTTAAATTCAATTTATTGCAGTTTATATACAGCAAGTTGTTAGATCTTTGGTAACCACTAGAAATTGTCATGTAACGTTTAATGACAATATTGTATATATACAATTTCAAAGCAGGTGCTAATGTTACAAATTAAACTCTAAAAAACCGTAATATGTGACAATTTTAGTCTATAACTTTAAAAGAAAATTGTGTATATAGCTTGTAAGGTATAAATAAGATTGCATTGTTTAAATCTAGTTTTAATTTTTCCTAACTCGTTTGACATCGACAGGCACTGTTTGGTCTATAGAATGAAAGCCAGCCGCCGATCTCATCTCGTTCTCACTCCTGAGAGTAGCGTCTGAATTCAATAGGCGATAATGCCATCCAGTGACGTCACTACCAAGAAACCTGGTAGTGAATCTGATTGGTTGACATGTTTCTAATTTGGGAGAATTATAGAATTATATAATATATCTGAATTCCTTCCATCTTGTCAAATATACGGCGGCTTGTTTTCAGACGACAGAATACTCTCAACTTGGTAGTTATTTAATGCAGGGCTGTGATATTTTGGACCCCGATGCCTATGGACTTTCATGTTGACGACTTTTGAATAGTTCCGAGGGGAAAAGCGGTGAGTATATCAAGTGGCATTGCATATTGCGGCATCTTGTCAGTTATGGAACAAGATGGCTAGTAATTTCAGAACCCTACTCATTGTTAAAATATATTGTGTACGTATGTTATCAGATGTTGAATAAGCTTTCATTCGATGTATAGTTCAAATTTCTCCGTTATGTGAACCTTGTTAAAATGTCAAAAATTTGCGGACTGTTCTCCGAAATAATATTATACAAATAGACAGGAAATTGACTACCCTGCGAGCAGAGCCTTCTTTTCCTTATTTCTTCGTGGAGAGAGAGGGAGAAAAGTAGGCTCTGCTGTATTCGTGTTTGGCTTCGTCCAAGATTTAGGACGAAGTAACCCGTTTAACCGGTCCTCGTTTTGTTTTCTGCTCTGATTGGGACTAGATTCGAGATTGTAACCAAGCAACTGACATGCATGCGCAATGGAAACCAGTCACGAATACAGCAGAGCCTACTTTTCTTCCTCTCTCTCAGCGAAGAAATAAGGAAAAGAAGGTTCTGCTCGCAGGGTAGAAATTGACTTCTCACAAGTGTTACAGGTAAACTACGTCAAGTGTTCCTTCTTTTAGTTGCAAACTTGATTGCAATTTTGATTTACTTCCTTTGCAAATTTGCAAATTTACAATCAAATTTGCAATATTCCTATATAGGAAATTCACTTCCTGTTAAATTTTCCTAAGTTCCTGTTACATTTTCATAAGTTCCTGTTTTAATTTCCTAACTTCCTGTTTTGTGTAATAGTCTTTTATTATGTTTTAGCTTTCAAAAGGTTGCTCAAAAATAAACATTTTATATATGAAGGCTATATATACATATTATTTCGTATTCGAAGAAGCAAATTCAAAACTAAAACACATTATTTGGTTTGACAAGCTTGTTTATAGGTTCGAATCGCCGCCACCCCCCCCCCCCCCACCCCCACACCCCCAAATAACGTAAACAAAGGCGCCTGGTTTTTAAATTTAGAGTCTGTTGGTGTTTTCATTGTAGCTTTAAATTTTAAAAACCTTGCTGGTCGCTAGCTTGATTTATGTAATATTTGTATGATGTTACGCCCTAAACGATTGACTTGCAAACCCGAGTGAAATTAGTATTCGACATGTATCATGCAGCAGGCATTTTGTAAAATATTAAGTGAATCACGAGTACTAAATATTGTTCGGGTTTGCAAGTCGGTTGGTCAACCAGGAAAATATCACCTGTTGCATGATTTAGTTCGCAACATCTTAGAAGTATTTTAAGTGTAGCTAGAAAACATCAACGGACTCTATAAATTTTAAAACCAGGTGCCTTTGTTTACGTTATTGGGGGGGGGGGGGGGTTGGTGGCGGTGATTCGAACCTAACAAGCTTGTCAAACCAAATAATGTGTTTTAGTTTTGAATTTGCTTCTTCGAATACGAAATAATATGTATATATAGCCTTCATATATATAATTTTTATTTTTGAGCAACCTTTTGAAAGCAAAAACATAATAAAAGACTACTACACAAAACAGGAAGTTAGGAAATTAAAACAGGACCTTAGGAAAATTTAACAGGAACTTAGGAAAATTTAACAGGAAGTGAATTTCCTATAGGAATATTGCAAATTTGATTGGAAATTTGCAAAGGAAGTAAATCAAAATTGCAATCAAGTTTGTAACTAAAATTAGAAGGAACACTTGACGCGTAGTTTACCTGTAATACAGAATTTTAGATTTTTTTTTAAATACTTAACGCGCAACAATGATCGAGATATATATCAAACAAGCTATTGAAAAATGCTATTTGGGGTAGAAATTTCTAGTTTCTAGCTAAATGGAAAATATTTTTAAAATGGGGAAACGTCTTCCATTTGATTCATTGCGTGAATGTGTGCTTATAATTAATAAATATATAAAATCAGTGGTATTGTTGACTTCGAATGCATCATGATCTTATTGAAACGTTTGCGGCTTTCTAGCCAAAGCAGAAAAATTTCTGGAACTTCACATTTGAATTTATAGCTTTTATTTAACCCTTTCAATCCATCGGCCTCCCAGGCAGGAACGCGTAACTAATCGCCTGGTGTAGGCCAGTGTGTAAAAAAATAAAATATAACAGCCTCAGCGGTCAGAGTAGGTTTTGGTATAACCGTAACTCTTTGACCTTAGTGGCCTAACGACTATAGAATGGTTTGCCGTTAATAATATAGCCAGAGTGAAATACTAAAATACGGAATAAAAGTGGATTTTAGCGGTCAGTAGGTTTACACTGTAATAATTCGAAGTCAACAATACATTCACACAATGAATCAAATGACAGACGTTTCCCCATTTTAAAAATATTTTCCGTTTAGCTAAAAACTAGAAATTTCTACCCCAAATAGCATTTTTCAATAGCTTCTCTTTGATATATATCTCGCGATGTTGCGCGTTAAGTATTTAAAAAAAATCTATAATTCTGTTTAACACTTGTGAGAAGTCAATTTCCTTTCTATTTGTAATATTATTTCAAACAACGGTTCGCACATTTTTGACATTTTAAAAGCAATTCATCACATAACTACTGAGATCTTAAGTATCGAGCAATATTTAGTATTCTGTTTACTTCATAAATATACATCAAAGCCCAACGTGTCAGTGCATTTCGATTGAAACTTTTCTCTAGTCACTTTAACACATTCTTCTACCTTATAGTACCTAATGTGTTCGTAATTTACCAATACTCCCATTGTTATTTAGGTGTAATTTCGTCTGGTAGTTAATTCTGCAACTACAACAGATCTAGAATGCAAACAATCAATTCAAGTGCGGCGCAACAAACATTGTTCTTTGAAAACAGTTTTAAAACCAAGACGGTTTCGTGAAGAAAACTTCAAATAACACATTGGAAGGTACTATATATAAATCAACTAATAAAAGTTGTGATTATTGTGTGATTATTCCGCGGTGTACAAAATTTGTACAAAAGTACAAATCCTACTAGTCCACTCCTAGTAAGGCTGCGTGACATGTGACCAGCCCAGACCAGGGTCTTTTCGCAGCGGCGGGCGGGGGCGTTGGCGAGCTGCCTCCTCCACAGGCCCTATTGCATCATGGACAGGAGACACTGTTTAGAGGGCCTGCCAGATCCTGTAAACAAAATGGTGACCGATCCCATTATGCACAGCGAGACTAGGCCCTATATAGAGGCGATAGTTTTGAGAGGGCCTGCAAATTTTTTCCGGCCGCTATTCAACAAACGTACGTCCAAGTTCTTTAAACACTGTGACCCAGCAGGAAATTCGGTCTAAACTTTCTTACAGATCATGACAATGAAGAAACCAATATGTTTTAGAATTACCGACCTTCTGCCAATAATATTTTTAGTGACAAAAAGGAATTGAAGGGGGGGAAATATCTGCCGAACAAAAGCAAATTCGACGGTCAGGAACTGAGTAACAGGTTTTTCGTATTGTTTTTTGGTTTATTTAGCTATCGAAGACTGTCAACTGACCAAGAGTTAATGAGATTTAATTTTGTTAAATTGTAGGCTATAGTGTAGCGTAATTCAAGTTTCAGTTGTTGTGGAATTGTGGAAACCGAAAAAGTATAAACCAAAGAGTCTCTGGGTAGACATGGGAGGCGGGACGGGACGTTTGCCGGGATCTCACCATGCATGTATATCTCTCTTATTTATCCCGTTCCGTTTATATGGAAAGATGTTTGCCGGGACGTTTTTCATCCCGGTTCGCTCAGCCGGGATCCTGGCAAATCCAAGACAATTTTTCTCATGTAAACACTCCGTCCCGCTTTGCCGGGACGATATTATGCTGACTTTGCAACATTTGTCATGTGATGCGAAAACAAAAATGCCTAGTCGTTTGCCACTCCGAACGTTTTCTCAAGAAATAGTCCACTGTAGAAGCTATGAAATATACTGGAAGAAAGATAATTCATCTGGCTACAAAATACGTACAGTTTATCCGACCAAATAGCTTAGTTTTCTTAAAAAAGCGAAATACCGAACATGTCCAAATAATAGCGGCCGCTATTTTGAAATTCTTTTTCGTATGTATTATAATCTGTCTTCTTCGAATGTTTTCTTGAGAAATAAACCACTGTAGAAGCTATCAAATATACTGAAAGAAAGATAATTCATCTGGCTACAAGATACGTACAGTTTATCCGACCAAATAGCTTAGTTTCCCTAAAAAAAGCGAAATACCCGAGCATGTCCAACACGAACTAGAGATGCTTGTTGAACGTCCCGGGTGGTAGAACTCATGTAAACCCGGGATGAAAAACGTCCCGTCCCGGCAAACGTCCCGTCCCGCCTCCCATATAAACAGCCCCTATTTTCGTTGATTATTCCGGCCGAAAGTTGACAAAGTTCAACCGTAATTGCTTTCTTCAACAATTCCTGCATTTTAAAGCTAGGATTCGTATGTAATAAGTCTTCAATGGCCTTCAAAATCTTCGGATATAGCCATGGCTATTAATAATGTAGTTAATTATGCAAATTTATTCCGTGCCAAGTTTTGCCAAATTTTTTACAGGATCTTGCAGGCCCTAAATTCGCGTGTGTGTCCTGTCCATGATGCAATAGGGCCTGTGGAGGAGGCAGGTTGGCGAGGGAGATAAGACCCTGGGTACGAGGTTGTGCAAAAGAAAGATCTACTTCAAAAAAGTGCAGAAAAATACAACTCAGTGGATCCTATGCAAAAGAAAGATTTGCTTCAAAAAAGTTCTGAAAAATACAACTCAATGGATCCTATGCAAAAGAAAGATCTACATCAAAACAATACAGAAAAATACAAGCATAAGCCCTTGATACATGATATAGACTATTATATATCTAGGTTTCACAATAAAATAAATGAAGGTCCTTATTACATATGTTGTGTCTGCAACCGATTATTATACAGAAAATCAGTCCTTCTGTTACAAAAAAATAAATATAGCAATGAAAATCTGTTTACTGACACAAAGTCATTTGATAAAAAAGAATACATTTGTAAAACCTGCCACTCAAAGGTACAAAAAGGCGAAATTCCATGTCAAGCAGTATATAATGATATGTCAGTGTCTGTTGATAAAATACCAGCAGAACTTGCATCTCTAGAAAAGCTTGAACAAATTATTGTAGCACAGCGAATAGTCTTTGAAAAAATAATAGTAATGCCAAAAGGACAGCAAAGAAAAGTCAAGGGAGCAATTTGTAATGTGCCAGTTAAATGTGATGAGACATGTAAGATTTTACCGCGGCCACCTGAAAGATCAGGTATAATAAAACTTAAACGTAAACTAGAATTCAGAGGTCATGTTTATTTTCAAGCAGTACGTCCTCAGTTCATTCTTGATGCCCTTCATTGGCTTAAGATAAATAATACATTATACAATAATATAACAATTGATATAAACAATATCAGTGCAAATCTTACAAGTTTAGGACAAGAAGGCAGTGCTTCAGCCATAAACTTTGATAAAGATGAAAATACTCTAACAGATACTTGAAAACGCCATACAACTAATGACGATACTGAAGAAAGGGATGACCTGTTGAACGAGTAAAGACAACCAACTAATGAGACGTGTTTGCAGTCAGTATTACCAGATTATCCTGAGTAGTAATACCCCCCACTATAGCGCCCAAAGGGATGCCGCCTTATTAAATATTCAACTTATTATTTATTCATTCTCAGGCTCCTGTGGGACCCTCTAACCCTATTATGCATACGTCATTATTTCTCAGGCTCCTTTGGGACCTTCTAACCCTAACTTCCCCCCTAACCCCAACTTTTATCCAACCTCCCGGTATTCATACGTCACTCCCGAATGGTCTCCGACTAATTTCCGAAGACCGTCTTATCAAAAGGCACTCGCCTTATATCCTTATAAGTAATAGTAATTACCTTTTCATTTATACACTTTACCCTACTGTCAGTCAACACTTGTGGGACACGTGGACGTACAGAGCATGCGTACAGTAAACTTTAACAAAATAGACGTTCTTTCCAAGGGGAGAGACAGAAATTGATAGAGGCACTTTATATTTTTTATCTGAAACCTTGTTTGGAGGAATATAGGGAGTTTTGAACAGCCTAAATGTCTGAATTGGTAGAGATAAGATATAGACTTGAATTAATAGCATTCATGAATATCATATTACGTGTGATAAGCTAAACGGCCAAACAGTTCTTTACCCCTTTGCTTGGAGATATGTGCCGAATTGTCGCTTATTTGGCTTTAGTTTATAGAGTAAACGATGCCTTGAATGAAGAAACGTTTGGCAAGCTGTTCGAAAGACATTGAAACACTTTCTTCAGAGGGGTTTGCCAGAATATAAACTGTCAGGCGTTGCCGGCTCCGAGCTGCTCCGAGCCCTCGGCTCTTGGCTCCGAGCGACTTCGAGCCCTCGGATCCTGGCTCCGAGCCCTCGACTCCTCGCCTCTTGGCTCCCAGCCCTCCGCTCTGGGTTCCGAGCAGCTCCGAGCCCCATAGTCCTAACTCCTAAGACTATAGTCCTAAGTCCTAAGACTATATAGTCCTTATAGTCCTAAGACTATATAGTCCTTATAGTCCTAAGACTATATAGTCCTTATAGTCCTAAGACTATATAGTCCTTATAGTCCTAAGACTATAGTCCTAAGTCCTAATACTATAGTCCTAAGCCCTAGAGACTATAGTCCTTATAGTCCTAAGACTATAGTCCTAACTCCTAAGACTATAGTCCTAAGTCCTAGGACTATAGTCCTTATAGTCCTAAGTCCTAAGACTATAGTCCTAAGTCCTAACTAAGTCCTAAGACTATAGTCCTTATAGTCCTAAGACTATAGTCCTAAGTCCTAAGACTATAGTCCTAAGTCCTAATTGTACACCGATTATATTCAAACACTTAGAAGCTAAATATTCAGATAAAGCTAGCACAGAATCGTTGCTAAGCTAAAGCGTTTATAAGCGAGGAAATCGTAAGAAGATAGAATGAGGAATCACTCTGAGATGGTAGCGAATCGTTATTTGGGGTACCCCAAACACCCCCCTGGGGTACCCTGGGTTAACTCCATCACACCCCGAGGTAACCCCAAACACCCCCGGGGGTAACCCCAAACACCCCCGGGATACCCCAAACACCCCCGGGATACCCCCAAACACCCCCGGGATACCCCCAAACACCCCCGGGATACCCCAAACACCCCCGGGATACTCCCAAACACCCCCGGGATACCCCAAACACCCCCGGGATACCCCCAAACACCCCCGGGATACCCCAAACACCCCCGGGATACTCCCAAACACCCCCGGGATACCCCCAAACACCCCCGGGATACCCCAAACACCCCCGGGATACCCCCAAACACTCCGGGATACTCCCAAATACCCCCGGGATATCCCCAAACACCCCGGATACCCCAAACAACCCCGGGATACCCCAAACACCCCCGGGATACTCCCAAACATCCCCGGGGGTAACCCCAAACACCCCCGAGGGTAACTCCATCACACCCCCGGGGGTAACCCCAAACACCCCCGAGGGTAACCCCAAACACCCCCGGGGATACCCCAAACACCCCCCTGGGGTACCCCTAACAGCCCCGTGGTACCCCCAAACACCCCCGGGATACCCCCAAACACCCCAGAGTGTTTGGGGTTACCTCGGGGTGTGATGGAGTTACCCCAGGGGGGTGTTCGGGGTACCCCAGGGGGGTGTTTGGGGTATCCCCGGGGGTGTTTGGGGTTACCCTCGGGAGTGTTTGGGGTTACCCCCGGGGGTGTGATGGAGTTACCCTCGGGGGTGTTTGGGGTTACCCCCGGGGGTGTTTGGGAGTATCCCGGGGGTGTTTGGGTGTATCCTGGGGTGTTTGGGGGTATCCTGGGGGTGTTTGGGGTATCCCGGGGGTGTTTGGGGTATCCCGGGGGTGTTTGGGGGTATCCCGGGGGTGTTTGGGGGTATCCCGGGGGTGTTTGGGGGTATCCCGGGGGTGTTTGGGGGTATCCCGGGGGTGTTTGGGGTTACCTCGGGGTGTGATGGAGTTACCCCAGGGTACCCCAGGGGGGTGTTTGGGGTACCCCAAATAACGATTCGCTACCATCTCAGAGTGATTCCTCATTCTTTCTTCTTACGATTTCCTCGCTTATAAACGCTTTAGCTTAGCAACGATTCTGTGCTAGCTTTATCTGAATATTTAGCTTCTAAGTGTTTGAATATAATCGGTATACAATTAGGACTTAGGACTATAGTCTTAGGACTTAGGACTATAGTCTTAGGACTATAAGGACTATAGTCTTAGGACTATAAGGACTATAGTCTTAGGACTTAGTTAGGACTTAGGACTATAGTCTTAGGACTTAGGACTATAAGGACTATAGTCCTAGGACTTAGGACTATAGTCTTAGGAGTTAGGACTATAGTCTTAGGACTATAAGGACTATATAGTCTTAGGACTATAAGGACTATATAGTCTTAGGACTTAGGACTATAGTCTTAGGAGTTAGGACTATGGGGCTCGGAGCTGCTCGGAACCCAGAGCGGAGGGCTGGGAGCCAAGAGGCGAGGAGTCGAAGGCTCGGAGCCAGGATCCGAGGGCTCGAAGTCGCTCGGAGCCAAGAGCCGAGGGCTCGGAGCAGCTCGGAGCCGGCAACGCGGTTTCGCTATGGTAACACTGTTAATGACCTTCTCGACAAGACTTGCCCAAGCGCTTAATCCTCTTAATGACCCCTAAATGAGTTTCTCTTTTGTCTCCTGCAACGTGCACTGAGGATAAATATGCAAATATCAGCCTTAGTAACATTAACAAGATGCTTGACGACGTTAATAAAATAGCCGAGTCATCCATTTAACCCCTGACAGTTTATATTCTGGCAAACCCCTCTGAAGAAAGTGTTTCAATGTCTTTCGAACAGCTTGCCGAACGGTTTCTTCATTCAAGGCATCGTTTACTCTATAAACTAAAGCCAAATAAGCGACAATTCGGCACATATCTCCAAGCAAAGGGGTAAAGAACTGTTTGGCCGTTTAGCTTATCACACGTAATATGATATTCATGAATGCTATTAATTCAAGTCTATATCTTATCTCTACCAATTCAGACATTTAGGCTGTTCAAAACTCCCTATATTCCTCCAAACAAGGTTTCAGATAAAAAATATAAAGTGCCTCTATCAATTTCTGTCTCTCCCCTTGGAAAGAACGTCTATTTTGTTAAAGTTTACTGTACGCATGCTCTGTACGTCCACGTGTCCCACAAGTGTTGACTGACAGTAGGGTAAAGTGTATAAATGAAAAGGTAATTACTATTACTTATAAGGATATAAGGCGAGTGCCTTTTGATAAGACGGTCTTCGGAAATTAGTCGGAGACCATTCGGGAGTGACGTATGAATACCGGGGGGTTGGATAAAAGTTGGGGTTAGGGGGGAAGTTAGGGTTAGAAGGTCCCAAAGGAGCCTGAGAAATAATGACGTATGCATAATAGGGTTAGAGGGTCCCACAGGAGCCTGAGAATGAATAAATAATAAGTTGAATATTTAATGAGGCGGCATCCCTTTGGGCGCTATAGTGGGGGGTATTACTACTATCCTGTTACACTACAACAAAAACTACAACAAAAACTGTTCATTAGGAAACGAAGTATATAATATTGCACCTCAGTGGAGAAAATAGACATCCTGTATCACTAATGACTGATAAGCAATGTGAAGAGCTAGCATTTCCAGTGTTGTTTCCACAAGGACGGTTTGGGTATACTCAAGATAGAAGTTATCACCAGTAAAGTACTTTAATGCTCGACTTTTCATTACAGTGGAAGGTTTGCAACAAATCCAGAATATCTTTTCTTTGCACAATTTATAACAGAACAAAAAAACATATCAGAAGTGTTAAACCCATCAAAGCCAAATTATGATGCAACTCTAAGTGATGCAAATATTCTTAATTCAATTGGTATTACTGGGCTCTATCAATTTCACCAGATTCTGATTTTGAGTTGCACCTTAAGGTGGCTCCATACAATTTATTGAAAAATGGAAAATACAAGTTTGAGAGTCCAAAACACGTGCATAAATAATTCGGAAAAAGAATAAATGTTCTTCATAGTTAAAAGGTCTGACAATCAAAAACTGTTACCAAATAAATAGCCACAGTTGTTGCTAGGAAACAATGACGTTTCAAAATGGCTGCCAATTACCCTTCAAACTAATTTAATTCGAAAAAAACTTTGGTGACCCCCAATTGTTTTTCATTAAAACTATTCTTGAAGTATGAGTAATCAATATGCCGATTTAAAAAAATTCTGTAGAACGAATAATTTTTTTTCTCGGAAAAATCATAATTTTTAAAAAAATTGGGTCTACAGAATTTTTTTTAAATCGGCATATTGATTACTCATACTTCAAGAAAAGTTTTAATGAAAATAAAATGGGGGGTCACCAAAGTTTTTCTCGATTTAAATTAGTTTGAAGGGCAATTGGAAGCCATTTTGAAACGTCATTGTTTCCATAGCAACAACTGTTGCTATTTATTTGGTAACAGTTTTTGATTGTCAGACCTTTTAACTATGCATAACATTTAGTTTTATTCTTTTCCAGAATTGTTTATGCGCGTGTTTTGGACTCTCAAACTTGTATTTTCTATTTTTCAAGAAACTGTATGGAGCTACCTTAAGAGGCCAATAGACAGCTGTTTTATTAACAATTACTTTGTTGCTGGTATTAAGGGATTTGCAGCAAATGTTGATTTGCAACCTGTATTCAATCATAACAAATGCATAACATATGTATGCTCATATTTTACTAAAGATGAAACTGAATGTTCTCAGGCTATTGCAAATGCAGCAAAAGAAGCAAAAGCTTCCAACATGAATATAAGAGATGGCTTGAAAAAAATTGGCGCTGCTTTTTTGTCTACAAGAGAAATGAGTTCACAAGAATTTGTCTACAGATCAATGCCAGTACTTTGGTTAAGAAAAATATTTCCAGCAACAGTTGTTGTCAGTGCAGATTTTCCAGAAAAAAGAGTACGTGTTACTAAGAAACAGTATGAGCTTGATGAACTCGATGATGAAAGCACTGATATCTATAAATCAAATATAATTCAGCGTTACAGCATTAGACCAGTATCGATTTCTGCTGTTGCTAACTTATGTCTGGCAGAATTTGCTGCATACTACTATAAGGATTATAAAATGGATTCTAGTGAAACTAGAGATTCTCAACCAGATGTTCTTCAAGATGACTTAATTGAATCACAACATGCTACAACAGATACAAAACAATCTCTTCCCAACAAAATAAAATTAATAAACACAAATGAATATATGAAATGTAGGAAAGTTAAGGCTGTTATAAGATATCATACGCCAAACAAAAGAAAAGAACCAGAATCTTATTTCCATCATTTACTCATGCAGTCATGCTCTATTATCCATGGCGACATGAAACTAATCTTGTTGGTTCAGATCAAACATATGCATCAAAATTTTATGAACATGATGTTCAAGCCATTGTTGAGCAAAACAGAGCAATATTTTAACCTGACGCGGATGCTGTTAGTGAGGCACTTGAAGTACTAAAAAGCAATCAGGGCAATATTATTCATTCATATGATTCAATTAATGATCAAGAAAATGCTGATTTACAAGGTCAAGTGTACGATGAGTCTATCCCAAATGAGTCATGTAATGAGCAATTACCATCACATCTTGATCCAACCACACAATCTAATCAGCATACCTCTCCTGGAATGATTACTTACTACAACCAACCAACAGATATTTCTGATGATTTACTACGTCAGTCTGTACGTTGAACAACGTCATGCATATGATACAGTTCTCGCATGGTGCCGAGATACAATAAAAAATATGAACAGCTTAAAACCTGTTGAAGTAAAACCAATATATCTTTTTATTACTGGTGGTGGAGGTGCAGGAAAAAGTCACTTGATTAAAACAATATATCACACAGCAGTTAAGACTTTTAATCCTCCTATTAATCCTGAACTACCAACTATTCTTTTACTGGCTCCGACAGGTGTGGCTGCAATAAACATTGACGGAACAACAGTAAACACTGGTATTGCAATTCCTAAAGAAACAGGTGACAATCTACCTGCAATGTCAGACCAAAAGAAAACACAATTTAGATTATCATTATCTGACCTGAAGCTTATAATAACAGATGAAATTTCTATGGTTGGAAACACAACCTTACTTCATATCCATCAAAGATTGAAAGACATTTTTGGTACATCCAATTCTCTTTTATTCGCAGGAATTAGTATCATAGCCGTAGGTGGCCTATACCAACTGCCACACTGTAAAAACTGACTGGTTGAATCAACCTATTTCAATTGGTTGTCTCAGACTCACGTTTTGACCAATTTTTAAAGGTTAAAACAACTTAAATTATTGGTTGAAACAACCAAAATATGGTTATTTCAACCAAATGTTTTGGTTGTTTCAACCAATTAAAATTGGTCTGAGTCTGAGACAACCATTAAAATTGGTTGTTTCAATCAATCAGTTTTTACAGTGCACCAATACGTAAGAAAGCTGTTTTTGACAATTACAAAAATGATGCATATAACCTATGTCATCCATGGAAGGTCTTCAAAATGATAGAACTTACTGAAATCATGAGACAGAAAAATGATCAGCCATTTACTGAACTTCTTAACAGGATAAGAACAGCTTCTCAAACAGAACATGACATTACAATAATTCATTCAAGATCAATAACCCAATCAGATGCTAATTATCCATCAGATGCTATTCATATCTGGGCTGAAAACGTTCCTGTTGATGAATATAACAACAAAAAGCTAGAAGAAATACATGGATCCTTATTTTTTCTTAAGGCTAATGATCAATATCCAACAAATGTAAGTAAACAAGACATTGATAGAGTTTTAGCAAGAGGATGGTCTGAAACAGGTTGACTTGCTTATGAAATTTTGATAAAAGAAGGTGCTAGGGTAATGCTTACAACAAATATCAGTATTCCAGATAGACTCATCAATGGACAAATGGGAACTGTGTTTAAAATTGATGTCAAAGAAACTACTCAAAAACCAACTGTTCTCCATATAAAGTTTGATGATGCAAAAGCTGGTAAAAACTTGATGAACACTCATGCTAATTCTTTTGCAAAAGAACACAAAGTAGTTCCTATTGAACCTGTACTAACAAAGATTAAAATCAGATCAGGTAAAGCGTCTTCTCCAGAAATGCAAAGGGTACAATTTCCTGTCGCACTTTCTTGGGCTTGTACTGTACACAAGATTCAAGGTCTAACACTTGAAAATGTTGTTACCAGTTCCGAACTAAGAAGGCAAAGAACGTTTATGCGTAATCTCAATCCCTTTAAACTGTACCATCAGGATCACGATACTGATAAATACTCGAGTATGACCCTCTGCACCAGAAATACTGTAGAAATAAGAGAGTGTGAATACTTCACTTCAATAAATGCATTAAAGTTTAATGTGATAAATAATACCCAACCAGGAGAAATACGATCTTTCCTATTGCTCTATCGAAAGCACAGTTCCAATATCTTACAGTATGTCGATTGCTTGAAACATATCCTTAATAGTTATGCAGTTGACATGATTCTTAGCGATTTTAATATTAATTATTTCAATGACAGTCAGGTTGAACCACTCAACTCTTTAATGGAATCTTTCAATTTCACTCAGATTGTAACAAAACCTACGTTCGTTTCTTCTGGAAGCTTATTATAAGACTGTATGTTGCGCCAACACTATATTAACGCAAATAACTGACAATTCTGTAATTAATGTATATTATTCTGATCATGATGCTGTTAAAATCTCAGTACAATATTGCAGCTAGTAACATTTCAATCACATTCAGTGTAAATACATATGAGTTAAAATTTCAATTTTTTGTTATTAAATTATTAAATACGCTCATGACTTCTATCTCTTATAAGCCGACCGATTCACATAGTTACCTTTTATTTTCATCCTCTCATCCCAAACACACTAAACAATCCATTCCATACTCTCAATTTCTGCGACTTCGCCGCCTATGCAGTGATGACAAAGACTTTGAGACCAAATGTTTGGAAATGAGATCCTTTTTTGTCCAGCCTGGCTATCCCACCACCTGTTAGACACTTCTATTAGACACTTCTAGTATTCCTCGTCCTGACACTTTAAAACAACCTTTAGAAAGAGTTTCTGATAATAAAATACCATTAGTTCTCACATTTCATCCTTTCAACTACAAAGTTAAGGATATCATTAGCCGCAATTTTAATATCCTAAAGAATGATCCTGAAACGTCAGCTATTTTCACCGATAACCCTTTAATCTCTTTTCGGCGTAATAAAAATATTCGTGATGGTTTAGTGCGTAGTGCCCTTAGAAAAAATCTACTGGCACCAGCGGGTACCTTTTCTTGTTCCCGTACACGTTGTTACACGTGTTGCTTTCTTAACTCCGCTACATGTATTTTGAGACCTAAATCTAATTTTGTTATTCAGCATAATTTTACTTGCATCTCTTCCAACATCATTTACTGTATTTCTTGCAATAAATGTTGCATGCTTTACATTGGTGAAACTGGCAGACGTTTATCTGACAGGTTTGCTGAACATCTTCGTTCCGTGAGGAACAATGATGTTGACAAGCCTGTTGCCCGACATTTTAATAATGCCAACCATTGTATTTCAGACATGAAAGTTTGTGCCATTTCACCCATTTCTGGCGGTAATGTCAGCCGCAAAAGACTAAAAATTTCAAAATTGGTACCATTCATCCTCACGGACTCAACGAACGTTTTTCTTTTATTTAACACCTCTGAAGACGTTGTTTCTGTTTAGCAAGGGCGGACATAAACAGCGTTTTCACTTTATTAATTTATCCATTTTTACTCTCGCTCATCCTTTTTACACCCCCTCCTTTTTGCTCATCGACGGTATGAATGGCAAATGTCTTTCGCATCTCATTATCTATTTGTTATTGTTATTGTTATTTGGCTTTGATTGGCTAATTTTTCGCCAATGATAATGATAATTGATAATGATATCAATTTGTTATTGTTATTTTTATCTGATTGGCTTATTTTTGGTCACATGATTACCTTTCGTATATAAGCTCATTGTTTGTTTACACTCTTTACGTTTGTCTCTGACGAAGGGCCTTCGCTCGAAACGTTAGACTCCTACGTCCTCTGTTTCGGCAGTATATCTAACCTTACTATATTTATATATATATATAGCTTCGGTGCACACCGACTAGACGACCACCTATACTGTATTGTATACCTTTCATGCATTCGTCTGGCCTGAAAAGGGCTGAAATCTGCTGTCCTGGTTTGACAACCACGACAGCTCCGAGGGGAGATCATGGACATGGACAACAAGGTAAGACTGTAAATCAATTTCTCTCTCTTTAGTCCCCTTCAATGTAAAGTCCTCGTGCGTTGATATGCTTTACTAAATCAGACTTTCTTTGTACTTTATATTTTAGACTCTTCAACTCCTCCTATATCGTTAAACGTCTCCCCGTTTCAGCGATAATCCTTCGGAAAAGCTGTTGGACCAGGGCTATGGTTGGACTTGCCGCGTCAACCAGCACCCACTTAGTTGTGCAAGTTATTAATAACGAAGACAAAATAATCGCCATACTTGTGAACGGTCCTGCAAGTCAACCATGAATTTACGGAACAGCAGGAAAAGACCGATGGAGATAAAATAACTATAAGTGACAAATACACCATCAAAGGAATATTTACAGGAAAAAACGTATATTCCTCGTGTGTTTCCAGTGAAAATCCGTCTCAGTGGCGTCTCACCACCTCAATCCTGGTTTTGAAGATAGAGTTAAAAAGCAAGTCTATTCTGACGCCAGCTAGTAAAGAAGAATAACAAACTAAACCTTCTGGATCCTTATATTGCTACTGTATACACTGGCACACCATGAAGTTGCGATCATCGTTGCAGTGGTTCGACTCACGACTTAACAATTTGTCGACAGTCGTAAACAAACCATCATTTTCAAACTTAGGATATTCCAAGTGTCGTTACACCTGTTCCTCAATAACCTCCTACACCTGTAGTTACTTCAATGGCTGATGAAAACAAGCCGAAAGACGGTTGGTGCTTTGGCCTGTGACTAACGTGCAATCAAGCCATAGTTGTGACAAAAGTTGTAGAACTGGATGAAAATTTGGGTAACTGCATCAAAACTATTAGAGGAAAACAAAGTCAACAACGACGTTATTCTGCAATGACAATATTAGCATTCTTTGTCATTTGCCATCGCTTATTTTACAAGACTGTCGTTTCACCATGACGTGTTTTACTATAGCAGATGAAAGCATTGCAAAGTAAGATTATTAATGGTCTTCATAAAAATACTTCCTGGAATGCCGATCTCCATCAAGCAAGCATGAACCGAATAACAATTGTATTGGAGGTGGTTCCGCGCTGATTCGAACTGAGTATAATAAAAATAGGTACGCAATGCGTACATGCGGATACTGGTATTTATTTGACGTGAGAGTCTAAGATAACTAATTGTGGATTGTAAATTCAATTTCATGCAAACATACCGAAACATACTGAAAATACTAGAGAATCTTGTGACATATATAAGGGCCCAGCACAAAACTCGAGGTAGTTGTATTATGCAAAATATTTGTTTAGACGTAATGTTTGGTTGTATTACTAATTACAACATGTTCAGAGGCTAAATTACTATTTCAGTGAATCTAAATATTTAAATTTTCATGACATTCAATTACCTATCTATTATTATTATTATTATTATTATTTTTATTACTCGGGCTACCTGTGGTAGCCGAGTCTAGGTTTCGGTGGCGTTTCGGTATTATTTTTCTGGTCGACAAATTGCAATTATTGCATCATCCCGATAGGCTTTGCGAAACCACGCGGTGTGCTATCGATCTGGTATTGCTCCGTCTTCAAGCTTTTAGAAGATCACAAGTGACTTTAGAACACTGTTATTAATCAGTCATGTGGCTGAAAATTGTGCTCAATACGCTTACAACTGCATATCTCGATGGCGGCAAATCTACACTAAACGGTGCTGAGCTATTTACAGTATATTTAGATCTGGGTTAATATTCCGCTGTCTCGATCAAGACAAACTGATTATAAAAGATTAATATGATTTATTGAATTTTAATACTGAAAAGTATTACTCATGCTCACAATCTGATAACTTGCTGACTATTGAAAACTATCTGCAAGATGAGCGAGACATAAACAACGTTGAAAACAGAATTGACAAATTGACAACTTGCAAAGTCCCTATAATCGCATTAATTAAAAAATATGATACTTATATCGCTTAATTAACATCTCGGCCCAGCGCTTATCGTGTTAACACTTCAAACATTAATTCAAAGGTTATTCAGGTTTCAGAAATATTGATTCGAACGGTTTAACACTCTTGTGAGTTGTCTGAGCAAAAACGCTATAAATTGACTGCACCCTTCTGCCTTCTTTTTCCCTTCAACATGTACTCTTACGTCTCACCTATAGAAATAACAATAATCGTTAATTTCTAACGATTAACCCCAATCTCTAACGCCTAATACTAAAATATTTGAACTCACGTTTAGGTAAATCGGCAAAAACAGGAAACGCGGACGCTAATCGCATTTTTAAACAATATGATATTTTTATGTTTTATATGTCTATGATTTAGACTCTAGTAACACATGCATTTTTGAGTAAGTATTGAATACGTCTACATGTAACATAAAAAGTCCCAAGCACGGTGGATTTCTGCGTGTAAACTTATAGCTAAAACATCTTGGCCGAGCGCCTAACACGTAAACACTTGAAACATTTAATAGTTAAAAGGGCATTCAGATTTCAGAAAGATCTTTAATCCGAAGCCAAACAAGCGCTCACACTGTTTCTTCGTCCTTGGAAAGCTTGTCGTTTAGGCGACAAAGTCGAAACGCGTTACGGAATTATTATAGTATAAACACCTTGTATGGTTTGATTATGTGATGGTGAGCTGCACGCTTGTATTTATAGTATAAAACAACAGTACATACATACATAAATGTCTACCTGAAGCAAAACTCAACTTTCTATCTTCCATTCGTTGTTCTGGTACACGTTCGTAAACCCTTCGAACATACAAATAAGACTTCTGAAGTATGCTGATTCGGATCTAACCTGAATGTCAGGCCTTTATTTGTTCCCCCTTCCGCCAAACCCGGCAGCGCGGGCAGAGGTGCGGGCGAGCGAGAAGGCGAGAAGGCCTGAGGAAACTCTTAACAAAACTGTGGGGACTCCGTCCATCTCATGGACGGGAGCTCTGATTGGCTGACTAATTGAAGTTAGGATTTTGATTGGTTCATTCAGATAAACAACTTGCCCAAAGGTGCACCGTGACAAGGTCATCGCCATTTCTCGAATGTGTTTATCGTGTACGATTCTGTGACCAATTCATTCATTCATTTAATCATTTATTATGTCGGAAATCAAACCATAGAAGGACTTTTCGAAACCGCTTTGTTAAATTCACTGACACATTTCGGCAATGAGTCTTTGAAACCAGAAAAAACGGCGTGCATTCGAAAGCTCGCTGTTGCCTGTTGACAGCCAAGATATCTTTGCTGTTTTGCCCACTGGTTTTGGTGAAAGTCTGATATATCAGATATTGCCAGTTGACTCAGGGGCGGATCTAGGGGTCGTCAAACCAGTCACGCGACTAACGTAAAAATTGCGGAGTTAAATAGTTAATTAATTAAAATTCGAATGATAGTCCAGTTATGAGTTATCTATTTTCAAATTTCAAGCAGCGGCACCATTGTAGTCCATTTATCAAGTTTCATGCTGCGGCTGAGTTTCTGTAAAGTAATATTATCAAGTCAACGAACAGCGGACTTACGCGTGAGTTTTGATCGATCTGAGTCAGATTCTAGCCATCTGATTGGTCAATATGCTCATCTCCATGGAGATCAGCAATTTTGACCGATCTGTGGGGAGTTCTGACCGATTTAGGAATCAGGGGCTCGTATACAAGCTATCTGATTGGCTAATTAAAAAAATATTCGTATTCTTATCGGTCACATTTTTTGACCGATCTTGACCGATTAGCCTGCGAAAACAGACGTGTATTCCTTGCGTGAGCCCGCGCTCACGCAAGGAATACACGTCTGTTTTCGCAGGCTAGCTTTAAGCCAGTTAATTTTTTATTTAATACTGAATACCTGGTCTGTTCTTATAGATCAGAATCACGAGTTTGTCATATATTATGGTATTAGCTATGTGTTCCTAGACATGCTGATGAGCAGCCCTGATATGGGGCGAAACAGCCGCTTTTTTTTGAGGGGGGGGGGGGCGTTATTATGATGAATCATACAACCCCCCAAAAAAATCCCCCCCTGAGTGTTGACAACTAAAATTTTGACTAACGTATGAAAATTCCTGGATCCACCCCTGCAGTGAGGAATAGCAGGTGGAGACCTACAATCATGGCCAAAGGTTTACGGGACACAGTCGGTAAATGGTGCTGTGTTTATATTTGTTTTGTTAACTCGTTATTTCATTATTGTAACTTTAGTTTTACTATCTTATAGCCCCTCCCCCCTCCCCCGTGCAATGTTGGGTGTTTAAGACAGGAAAACATAATAGAATACAATGTGGTGAAAAATATTATTGCTACATTCACTTTCACAAAAAATTTGCTACAACTATAAATATGACTTGATAGTAAGTTGCGCAGCTGAGAGCCAAATATTTTGGCGTTGCACTATTATTTCATCATGTTTCATGTTCTTCACATTACCACGTTAAATGTGTGACATGTTGCCATATGAAACATGAGCGAAATTACACAAATCACAACATTGCAGGGGGGAAAGGGGGGGTTTTCAAATTCATACCAAAACGTATCGTCAGTGGCCCACCACTTTTGGCCATGATTGTCTGTGTAAGGGTCCAGAAAAAAAGTACTGATTTTTGGAGCAATTTAAGGGTTCTGAGGCATAATGTCATTCAGGTTAAGTGCCAATTGATTTTTCACAGTCTTGAGAGACTTCAGTTCAGAAGACAAACATGATGAAGTCACCCAAGAACCGGAAATATATTGTTATTTACAGTATAGATATTCGTGCGAAAACATATGTCGTATTTCAGTAGGCAAACGCCAAGTTATTCTGCGATGGAGGTTTTTTATTTTTGGAAACAAATCCCCGAGACCACGCAGATCAGACTAAGTCCATGTGCTCATTGTTTCGCAACATTCGTCTTGGAGAAGAGAATGACGTCATCGGAGTGTGACGGGCTATTAGTTAATATTTTGACATTACTCACGCGCATTTCTCACCTAACATTTACCAAATATCTGCGAGTAGTTGCATCAAACTGTTATGTAAATTGTAAATGTTGATACAAGGCCATATGCGTAAACTGTTTCTCTTAATTCCCCTTTCCCAATCGCTGTTTTTCATGCATTTCCAACAGTACTCACCAATACTACGATATAAATATATAACTTATTTATAATTTTTAAAGAGAGGACTTGGGTGAGAACGGTTGGAAATGGCATTTGTAGCAAGCTGTCCGTATTTCTAGTGATAGGTATATGTAGACAAACAATGCATGAGCAATATTTCATAGTTTTAATGTCTTCAACGTCTTTCGTGTAAGAGTAAAAGACGTGTTTGACAATGAGAACTGTTAGTGAGAACTGTCGTATATGTTACCCAACTCCTTTGTTTTGTCTACAGTGTGATGCCTAATTAGGACAATGACATAATATAACTGCTTGTGTTAGTACTTTGTGCGGTACCCTTTCGTTAAAATAATCTGGTTAATTCTCTTCTTCATCGCACATTTCTCATTTAAAGATGGGCGAAAGTGCTGTTATTAGGCAATCGGAAATCAGACAATCATGGCCAAAAGTTTACGGGACACAGTCGGTAAATGGCGCTGTGTTTATATTTGTTTTGTTAACTCGTTATTTCATTATTGTAACTTTAGTTTTACTATCTTATAGCCCCTCCCCCCCCCCCCCCCCCCCCTCCCCCGTGCAATGTTGGGTGTTTAAGACAGGAAAACATAATAGAATACAATGTGGTGAAAAATATTATTGCTACATTCACTTTCACATAAAATTTGCTACAACTATAAATATGACTTGATAGTAAGTTGCGCAGCTGAGAGCCAAATATTTTGGCGTTGCACTATTATTTCATCATGTTTCATGTTCTTCACATTACCACGTTAAATGTGTGACATGTTGCCATATGAAACATGAGCGAAATTACACAAATCACAACATTGCAGGGGGAAAAGGGGGGGGGGGGGTGTTCAAATTCATACCAAAACGTATCGTCAGTGGCCCACCACTTTTGGCCATGATTGTAGCTTGCGAAAAGCAGTCTACTTGGGTCCTTCGTTCGTTGATCAGGGACGATGGCTACTCAGTGAACGCGAAGCCGATGCGAAAGTCCAAGTTGTTTATGGCAGTGCTGAACAATAGTTGTCAGAAAAGTGGACCCATAAGTTGCGAAATGGGAATCTCGGAGCAGTTAGTCTTAGTTGTGGATGACTGAGTTTATACGGTTGAGACGTGTTTATAATTTAATATGTATCAATATTAATATTAAATGGCCTACCTGCATTCTAAAATTTTAATTCTAAAACTGTATAAAATAATTCCAAACTATTGCGTTTGTTTTTAATATAAAATATCAATATCCAGTCGATTCTTTTCTCCAACGTTCTAGCCTGTGCTACAAAATTATATATTTTATTAATTTAGTCGAAACTATATCAAGGCGGCTATCAAATCGTGTTTATCTTTTATTATGGTGGAATTTTGAATCAACATTTCTTCAACTTCTTCTCTAGATCGGGTCTAGATACCATGGACAAACGCTTTCAATTCGAGCTCGTGTATTTATTGCAAGTCTACCTAGACTAGTCTGGACTAAAACCAGACGCGCAGAAAGACTATATATTTCTGTGGGATGAAATCAAACAATACGCTTTGTTCTTTTGACAACTCATATCAATCAACTCGTTCATGTTTAAAAATAGCAAAGTGGGCGGAAGAGAGTTTTGTTAAGAGTTTCCTCAGGCCTTTATTTTTCTCGCCTTCTCGCTCGCCCGCACCTCTGCCCGCGCTGCTGGGTTTAGCGGAAGGCGGGAACAAATAAAGGCCTGACATTCAGGTTAATTCGGATCCGCTATTGGTTGTTTCCGTTGATCACGTGATTGACGAAAACATTCTTACACGCACACAAACACACAACCGCGCTCACGACATAGCGGATATGGTTTAACAACCAGTATCCGCAAAAACTACAACTATCTCGTTCTTACAATGCTGCAAATACAGCGAACAAATCTTGAAACAAAACTTGAATTTTATTTATTATCTAGTATATGATGAGCTAGTTTATAATCTGAAGCAAGATCACTTTTAATATAGGAGTTGATTTACCATGTATGAATTCAACGTTTTCCATGCTCATTGATCAATAAAAATAACACACTGTCATTGACATCTGTAATTAGTGTACGAGTAAAATGGGACTTGATGATGGACTATTCGAATTTTTATCTGCAATCTACACCTTTCTGTTGAGGAGCTCTTTCACCGCACATGCACACTGGGTATCAGACGTTCGACGCTCGTGAGGAATAACCGGGGCACGCGAGGAAGTCAGCCGGTGAAGTGGTGGCTTTCTTGCGTGCCCCGGTTATCCCTCAACCCTACCCTTGAAGTTTTCTGGAATACCCAACTGTTCTTTGTCTTCTTCCCTTTTCTCTCCCGGTCAGTGAACTTTCTTTCAAGACTAAATTATTTTCGATTTCTAGTCTCGTACGCAGGCAGTTGTGTATTGAGAATAAGCCATTTCCACGATGACGTTTGATGGCGTTGGGTGACTACAACTACCAGAATGCTTTGTAGTATAACCTCTGTTTATCACCACTGGGAGACTGGCAAAACATTCTGGTAGTTGTAGTCACCCAATGCCATCCTACGCCATCGCGCAAATGGTCTATTCTTTTTGTGTATCGGGCATTGACCATGCAATGTGTTCAAATTGTAGTTCCGTTTATCTTTGTTACCTTCGTGCGCTCATCCTACTGCAATTTTGCAAAGTAATCAATAACCCGAGTGAACGCTTGAGCAGGTGTCTTGTTAAATGTGAAATTATGGTGGAAGAGCCTGGGCCGAGAAGACTGTCTCCACAATTTTAAATCAAAATTATAACTCTTTTTCTGAAGGAAAAGGTCTCAAATTTCACAGCTTGTTTCTTCACTCTATTTTATAAATGAAAAACATGTTTTACCGCTATTTTATGCAAAAATAAGTAAAATCAACCAAAGACAATATTGGACAATAATGTTGTAACACCCCCGCCCCCCAAATCAATGTTGTAACGTCCTTTCTCCCAAAATCAATGTTGACGAAAAGTTTAAAATAACAACATTGAATCGGAGGGCGGGGGGTTCACTGTTACAACTACTTTTGTCCAAGATTGTAGGTCCTGAAATAGATGTAGCAGACTAGAGAAAAGAACATGTGTAGGCACTAGCATCGTGTCAGAACAATGATACGTAATTGCAACAAGCCGTAAACAACATCAGTTTCCAAGTGTTTGCAAATAAATGAAATGTGATTCCAAGTTTGTTTTTGAGAGTGCAGTATGTTTTGTGACTTATTTAAGACAAAAATGTTGAGAAAAATACCTGCTCGAATTCAGTGCTCTTTAGTCCTAAATTACAGTTTAATTTAACCCAGCAATATTTAAAAATATTGTAAATCACATTTTCTTAACGATTTGTCACTGCTAAATACTTTTTTGAAAAGTAATACAATTGTTGTTTAAGCATTGTTCTCACTAGCGACATAAACATAAAGCATCAGCTCCTGAGAAAAAAAACAACAAAACAACATCGGATGACAGCAGATTCAGGTTGAGCGTTTAACGACAACAATTGTCGTGTTATAGTTGCAACAATTATTATACTGTATGACGTTTCCAGGCAAAATGTAAGATACTTTACCAGTCTGGCATATATCCATGCAGGAGTTACATTTCTAAATCTTTGCTCCTTCCTTGACGACTTCGTTCCGCGTCGGTCCACGCGTGGGTAATTTTAGCTAAATATATTATCAAATTTGATTGGATAACACGAGACAAAAGGTAATACGTTACAGAAATCGAATCTTGGATCACGAGGGCGAGGAAATATATGGGTTCGCAGGCTAGTAGGATCACCATGCACGAATAAAAATAGTGCTTGCATGTATATAGACCTTTTATATAGAATTATTTTATATACATACAAATTAGTCCTTATAATGAACTCGTTTTCATATGGGAAATTCAAAATAATTTTTACTTTAAATCGAGGTGTAAGGGTTATTCATTTATTTGCACATGAAATAATTAATTGTAATTCGGTGGCCATTTGAACTGGTAGCCTGTCGGAACTCGGAACAATTCAAAATATATAGTTTTAATTCAAGTAAAACATTTTAATAGTTTCTTTTTAATCTTTCTACATAATTTTTTTACATGTTTTTAATTTGCATGCAATTTCTAAAGTTTGCTTGTTTGCTTTTCCTACTATCCTACTGACTGTCGCGTACATTCACCAATACATCTAGTCACTTCAAAAGTCCCGGTAATCAACTTGTTTTTAGCGTCGCGCGTTGATATTATTGTCTTGGTCACTCGTCGAGACCTTATAGAACAATTATAATATTTACATGGACATGCTGTTAAGAAAATCCAGTGGTTTTCAAGGTGCTTAAGAAGTGCTTGCTCGTATTTCTTGTCTTTGTCGTCCTGAAGATGTATCATAGTGGTCTTCAAACTCACGGGCATCAACACAGGTTTTGCACAACTGTAAGCAGAGTTATTGTACGACCGCTCTGCGTATACGTATTTCCGAAGATATGCTGTAGAAAGAATAAAATATTATTTTGATTTAAAAAAAATTACTAACGTTGACATGCACATGTTTATATACAGACTGCATGAGATTCACATACATGCATGCATGCATGCTCACAGATTCCCAGATATTTCTCAGTTCCCAAACACTTGATAATCCCCAGATAATCTTGAATATTAATATGTAGACAAACCTTTGTTTCTTTTGTGAATTGCAAAAATCCCCTCATGTCTTTTGGTTGAAACAGTTTAAGATTAACAAACATACATGTACGTGCACGTGAAGTGCCGTGCCTCGTTATTTAGACGAAAACCTAAAGCATATTCCACAAGCAACTATGTGCAGTCTGTGGCACAAGTATAACACTTTCTTGCCCACTCCATGCAGTAACTCCCACACGAGTTTGCGCACTCCACTTCTTTTATGAGAAGAAAATAGCTAAAAAAATAATAAATTTAAAACTTTTAAAACTGAACATCTTAAAATCTTGCTTGTATAGTTTTTGATATTAGAAAAACATTTGGGAAAACTCAAAATAGCTCAAGAGAGTTGGACTCAATTTCTGGGTTATTGTTTTCATGGTCATTTCTCGCTCTCCCAAACTTTCTTCCGTGTTTCTATTTAAAACTGAACTCACATTTTCTTCATGTGGTGCCATATTCAGCTTCATTATTTCTTCTTCATTATTTCATAGTCTTGTCAACGTAAATTATGAAAAAAGATAAAGAAAAATGAAACAAAGTTACAGAAATATTGTACGCTTATAATATTTATGTCGTAAAAAACAAATGTTGTAATCAGTTATGAAAATTGATTTCAAAGAAACTTAAAATATAAATGAGCAAAAATTAGATGTTAAACACACGCCACAATTTAATCATGTTTTGTATATAAATATGCTTCATGAAGTCAAATCTTATTATTTGATTTCAATAAAAAAGTCTTTATAAAACTGATCGAAAAGTTTTTATATATACCGAGGCCTGGAAATTAGTGCCGGTCACCGCGGTCCGCATTGACCGGAAAATTTATCAAGTTTGTCCAGCAAATATTGTTGCTTGCCGGTCATCCATGACTGGTGAATTAAAAATAAGTTATTTTCAGCTGGAGAGTGTTGCTATTATAATCATTGCACGTAGCTCAAAATCCTGCAAGTGGATGTCTCTGACTATACTGTCCTACCTGTACATCAAACTTCACCAGCATTAGTTAGGCAAACTCGCCGAAATGCGACACCTGCATTTCAGGTTTGTCTTATTGTGACACCTCGTGGCACATACTATGGAAATCACCGAAGTCTGAACTGTGATTATAACACACATTTAATACTTTTTCTATTATACTCATTAAGCTCATGGTATTTTCTTCTTGTTCATTTTTTCTTAACAAGTATTACCGTGTTGTTCAGTGACTGGTAAAATATCCTCCGTGAACGGTAAATTTCATTTTTTACTGGTCACAATGACCAGTAGATTTCCAAAATTTATTTCGAGGCTTGTATATACCATAAATTCCGTATACTTGTTCATTTTTGTCGTTTACAGAATAAGAATTATTTGTATTTTGTGTTGATATCAAACCTGATTCATGAAATAATTGTGCTTAAATTGTAAATTATGAATAGAAATAAACTATGTGATGATAACTTAATTGTTATTTTAAAATGCGCAGTTTAGTTATTACCTTTCAGGAAATTTTCACCATCAAAAAACTTTGTAGCATCGATTTCAGAAAATGCCAAAATTGCCAAAGCAACAACAACAACAACAACAACAACAACAACAACAGCAACGCCAAAGCTTTTAGCCATCATAACTAAATTTAAAATACAAAATTTTTATTAAATACGTTGTTTTACATAATAACTTACTTGCAGTTGGTTCCCTTTTTTTTCCATATTTTACAATACGTTATATGTCTGCATGATTATACTACAGAGTTGGAACTATGTGATAAACGTTTATATTCATAAAAATTACTGATATAAATTTGGTACCTATAGTGTACAATAACTGCTATGTTATTATATATAGCAATTGAGAATAGCTATGCAAAATGACTATATTCTTCACCTGAGTTTGCTGTCTCACAATAATTATTCCAACAACATCAGATAAAAAGTTTCTTAATATTGAAAACTGAACTAGACTTTAGTTATCAAATGTGAGTACTGTATATCATTCCACGATCTACCCCCAACTTGACCATGTAGCTCAGTCGGGAGCATCGAACTAGTAAACCGAAGGTCACGGGCAGCGGCGAGGCCAGCATAAACTGAGTGGGGGGGGGGGGGGTCCACGAAGCGCGGAAGGCGAGAACCATGAGGTGGCCCGCCCCCCAACAGTTTCTCATCGGATTTGGAAAAATTACAAAATTGGTCCCCATTCCCCCCCGTGGCCTCGCCAATGGTCACGGGTACGAATCCCAGCCGCGGTCGCGAAGTAAAGTTTTTTCTATTAGTAAATATAATGCCTCAATCTTGAATGCCAAAAGTTACAAGACCTTATAGGTAAAAAGGTAAAAATGATTAAATGATGTTGAACCAATGTGGCATTGATAGAAAGAACAAAACTAACTTACTTGATAGTTGTACTTGATATAAATACCAAACTGTTTTCCACCACAAGATATATAATTCAGTCTTTTTATCAAAGTTATCGAGTTAACTTTTGTTAAACGTTTTTGGCAAAGTTGCTTAAATATAGACTTTGAGATGGCCAGATGGCCAAGTCACATTTTCAAGTTTGACAACCAGCTGTTAAAAACTAAAGTAGTGGTTATTTATGACCTATACGTCGGATTATGACAAACAAGATGCCTGCTTAGGCGTTCACTCGGGCTACTCATAGCAATGCAGCTTGGCATAGCCTATATGCACGAAACAGTGCAACAGATTACTGTCGTGGCAACAGAGGCGTTCCTAAAATATCGTTGCAATATATTCCTCAAGTTGATCAATTCCACGTGTCTGTCAAACTAAGAAAGATAAGAATTGAATTTGGTCGTAAAAGTTTTAATTTTATGGCAGCTAAAATTTTTAATGAAGTCCCGCTTTCAGCTAGAAAACTCGAATCTAGGGTTTTATTTAGAACATTTTTACATGAACATTCCCAACCACGTTGCTACGATTCGTATAACTTTTATTTATTTATTTTTAATATATTTGTTTAATTAGATACAGGACCCTATCCTGTGTAAATATTCATAATTATTATTATTATTGGGCTACGGCCCGGTTAACCGGGATGCGTTTACGAAACGATTACATGGAGCGGGCTAGCCGCCAGGATGAGTTTCGGGAATTGACGTGGTTGATTTCAGGCCGAAATCAAGTAAATAAGGGCGAAGTTACGTTAGTTTTACTTCAGTTTTACACTATATACACGTAATTAGTATTTATTTTGTAAGCCTATCGTTAATAAAAAGATTGTTATAGTCCACGAAAGCGTCTTCGCGAAGACTAATTAATTTATTAAGTCTTCGCTATGATCACCTAACTCGAACAAGGTTTTGATGTTCTATTTCAGTTCCTTTCAGCACTATATTTATTCACACAGTCAAGTAAACGAACGCGTATCGAAGCGAGTTCAACAGTTTTTCAGCCCAGTTTGCCGATATGAAAACGATTACATGGACATTTTCATCCCGCCGGTTGACGGCCGGGCTAGCGGGCTAGCCCGCTTGCCACGTAATCGAAATGTAAAATTGCAAAAGAACATGCGTTTTATATATAAAGCGGGCTATCCCGGTTAACCGGGCCAGCCAGATCATGTAATCGCCCCCTAACATATATGTTTGTCTGCTTTAACTCAAGTTTATTTTGCTCTAGTAACGCCAGACGATTTTACTCGACACAAGAAAAATTCACCAATGGCGGGAACGAATTAAAACCAATGCATCTAGTTATACATTTGAAATTTATATTGTAGCAAAGAATGAAACTCCAACTACGTATCCTTAAATCCCATAAGAAAACAACACGTTTTTTCTCAATCAATGGTTTCATCCTGGTACTACAGTATGACGAACCACCGTTTTTATGCAGGAAATTTATTAAACCCCGCTTATTACTGCATGAGATATCGGTAAACGCTCCTGATTGATATCTTGGCTAGTAGGCCACCACGGCGTGCTTATCATATGAACGCTAGGAAATTTTAGTCACTGATAGGGAAATAAGTATAAGACGAGTCAGTCAGTTTACCAGAACATATAAACAGATCCTATAATATATATATATAGAGCAAAGTGAAAATGTGGTAAACTACCGAGGTTTTTGGTAACAGATAGCTAACGTTTCGAGTAGAGCCATTTTTTCGAGCAGAGTTCTATAATCTATATAGACCTCTTACACATGAGTACATGATGTCAAAACACTGTGCATCTGGGGAACACTTCAAAGTCCTCACGTTCAACATTTCATTTTTTAGAAGCATTTGTCTTCCACCAAGAGTCGAATAAGTACTTGCACTTCTTCCCCGACTTGCATCGTCTATTATAACTGACGCCCATTGATGACGTTCACAAACTCTCGACCTTAATTATAGACGCCTTGTAATTAGTATAGAATACGTTAGATAAAAAGCCCGCGACGTAGTTCATTGAAACAAATTTTCGAAACACAATTTCGAAAAAGTTCCAAAACTTGTTTCGTAATATAGAACAGTGTTCTCAAATCGAAAAAACCTTGTTGCCGAAACAAAATTTTGTAAACTTTAAGTAAAACTCTGAAAGCTTTCCAATGAGAAATTACGTATGTAGGCATGTAGGCGCCAAACACCTGGCGAAATAACACTATACTCAGTTAGTTCGCAATTTTGAAAAGTATTGTATTCGACCATTAGTGCAGATGTATTGTCTATGTTTATGCTATTTCAGGAGTAATTTATTTAATCACACATGCATGTCAGGATCACAAAAGTCGCAGAAAAATATCGCCGGTGTAAATGGGCCTTAATCTTAATCTGTAAACAATTCTAGCCGAACCAAGTTGCGCATGCGCACAACAAAAAAGTCACTTATTTCCATGTATAGTCCATGTATCCGATGCACGTGAAAGAATAGCCTGCAGCAGAACGTTTGAAATTGAACTCCGACAACCAATTACGACGCCGACTAATTATGAATTAAAAACACAGCTGGAATATTCCATGCACCTAAGAGCAAAACCTCACACGTCGCAACGCTGATCGTTTTCAGGAAAACAACGACACTTTGTTACTAGTTTTTCCTACCTACATGTCGTGTTTTTAACGCAATTCAAGCGTTTAATATTTTGGTCTTGTGGATACAGTCGGTAAGCAGAATTTTGTAAAGTAGTTGTTTAGAACAGAGGTTGTCCTGCACTCATGTCGCTCAGAATTAAACAACATGTTGCCAAGTACTCGAAACCACGCAAACAGCATGCAGCTAATGATGCTAATATTAAAGCTAATCATGTCCTTGAATGACCATTAGCGGCGCAGCCGGAAGCATGTTTAATTAAGCTAAAGTACAAGACGCACAAACTTTCAATACTATATCACTCCGTAATCTTTTGCAAAAAGGCACAATAATATCAAATGAAGCTTGTTTTCACCTTTATTAATGCTATATGTTGTGTAAATGAATATTGTGACAAGACGTACGCAACTTGTTGAATGTAATTATTTATAATGGCTCGATATTGCGACTAAAGATAGTATAATATTTGTTGACTCAAAATAAGTCAAACGTTTTGAATAAAACAGAACAATGCAAGTGACGCGGCAATTGTCTGATAGATGATGTAGGTTTAAGAATTCTATACTTGAATGGCCCTTTTTTATACTACAGAGGCGTTATGCGTGTGAACGCATAATTCGTCTGCACCTTTATCCATTCCATCTAGTGTAAAGATGGGCGAATTGTAAGACGAACTAAAAGACGAATAATAGTGCGATTTGCGCCGCTAGCTAGCAAAGTAGGCCTGGTGCTAGCAAAATTAACAAGCGGCAAATTTCAGAATGGAGCTCTTGAAAGTTATCAGTCGGCAAAAAGAAAGGCACAAGAACAATTTTGTTTAAACCAAAAAATGGTGAAAAAGCGTTGTTTGATCTGTTCGAATACCCTCAGATTAGCTAATTTCTTTAAAGCTAACGTATCATGCAAGTTCACGAGCATACTCATATTTTTCGTCTACTAAGCTTAAACTAAAATATTTAAGTTCCACCTCTGTCCAGTTATACAGCTTTTGTATTGCAAGACGTCATCTTTAATTCACACGTGATGCGAAATGCCGCAGGCTTTAAGTATAAACGCTGTCACAGTTTCTTGTTTTCTTCGTTCGTGCATCTTTATACGGTCAGACGCATTATACGTCCAGACGAATTATATGATTTAGTGCGTCGATAAAGACGCACTAAAGCGTATAGTTTGTCTGGACGCGTAATAATGTGTCTAATGCCCGTCTTTATACAAGACGAAATTTGAGGAGCATTAAACGACGCGCTAAAAAACTTTGCCCAAGTTCGTCCAGACGCATAATACGCGTGTAGTATAAAAACGGCCAATCCTAATTTGTACACTATATAATTTATAATTAATTTAAAAAGCTGAAAAACACTTTCTTTGTATAGTTTGATCAGAGAGTTTGAGAGAACGAGAAGCCGCTTTATTCAAGGGGGAAGGGATCGTGCAGTTGTCTAATGAAGGCAGTCGTTCCGTGCCCGCGTTACGTATATTTTTTCAGATTTATTACTTTAGATGCAGAACAACATTCTAAAATTTGCTACAAAAGAGAACCGATTGCTAAAAAGCGTTAGATATAGTATAAATGTATGTATATGTGCATGTATATATAACACATGCACATGTTTGCAGCAGTGTTTTATCAGTGGCCGGATTATTTTTTACACGTTATTAAGAAACATAACTACTGCAAGTAATATTTTAGGTAATTTAGTTGCTCTTTAATGCTTCCGCATACTTTTCAAAAGTCAACAAACTTTAACTGTTATCAACTTTATTACTTTGAAAGAAGAATTATATTATACATGTTTGCTTGTCCTACCTATATTAATAGGAAGTCTTTAGGACATATGTACCGTTACATGTAGTGTTTTTAGCGTCATACCTGCATAATATATACCCTGCAAGTCAAAGCCCCTTTCCGACCTACGCATGCTTCGGGCGAAAGTGAGCTCTGCCAACAAACTCAATCGTCGCCCCAAGTTTGGAGCGAGTCAGTTAGGTTTTGAACTGGTCAAACAGTTTATTAGTCTGATATGATTTACATGTATATAAAAAAATTAAAATTCTATAAAATCCATATTATAAAATTCCAATTAGTCGGCCATTTTTGAATAAGGTCTTTAAGGTCTGATTTTATTATGTAAGTTAAGTTCTTAATGGTTTTTTACTGTTCTATAGCTGCTTGAGATGGATAATCTGTATTCGCGTTTTCGTCTGTCGGGCTATTATTTTGTCTCTGCGTGACAACGTCAACTTGAAATAATGAGCTATCTTTTTAAACCGTTAACAGCATGTAGTCGATTAACGCCATGCAATATAGTATTGTGTATGGACAGCTGTTAGACAACACATACGACACTTAGATAACCTAATAGAATCAATGTTTTAATTTGAACGAGCTGGGAAAACATTATTTGCAGCTCTGACGGTTCATTACTGACATTGGACTTAAACGTTCTGTTTCATAAAATTATTTGTCATAAAAATTCATGCGCATATAGGAACAAGTTTTTTAGTTATAAAAATATCAACATTCATGGTTCCAATCGCCGTTTTGGACCATTCGTCTGTTAAAAAAGAAAACGTGTCGCACTCAATTTTTGAATACAAAGCACGATTGTGCGTATTTTTACTAGCTTCTAATTTTGATTTTCCGTGTACTGTGTACTAGTCTATAACAGGGGCGTAGAAAGCGTTTTATAAGTGGGTAGGCCAAACTAAAATATGTGTGGGGAATTCTCTCTTGAAACTGTTGGACAAGCATCTGCATTTTTGTCAAGTAAAAAGAATGGTCATTGCCAAAAATGTGTAGCGGCCAAAACCGCTACAGCCGCAACATTATCGAAGTGCACAGACGTCGAATCTATGTTTGTCTGAGTTTGTAATTTATTCTTGCATTTCCAACAAAAGAAAATGGCTCAATCCACATTTACTTTATGCTGAAGTAAAAGCACTGTAATTACAATGACCAACAAAATTATTGCCTGCAAGCTAAATACTAAATGATTATTTCCTTATCGGAACCACAAAAAAATGTTGACAAACAAGTGGCTAATTCGATAAATTATAGTATATTAAACAATTCTTTGAGACTTTTTATATAAAGAATTACTAAGGTCGAATTGTTATATCTGCCGAATATTCACATGAATATCGAGAGCTTTAAATTAATCAAAATTTGGTATTATTATATACTTTGCAGTTAAAAATGTGACGCGGAAAACACTACTCCAAAACTAAGAAGTGACGCAGTTCAAAACAGTTCCAACGCTTCCTTTTTTCCTGCTCTTTTCTTTGTCTTGGTTTGCCTGGCTTTTCTTTGTTTGACAGGTCGTCATTTGTAGTTTATTTGCAGTTCATTTGCATTTAATCTGTAGTTTGGAAACAGAATGTGGTTAATTTTATCAATTATAGACCTGAAAGGATGGCATTCCACAAAAAATTACCCCGAGGGATGAAATACTCCAAGGGCAAACTCCGAGGGATGTTTCATCCCGATGGGTATATTTTGTGAACTGAGACTCCGAACGAAGGGTCTACAAATGATATATTATACTGAACATTGTATAATTATACATGTTTTCATCACTGATGTTTCCTTTCAAATCATGAAACTACAGTACTTCAATCTCAACAAAAATTACAGGGACGTAGGCAAGCGGGCTATTCGAGTTTCGAACCCGCCACCTTATATAAGACGCGATCTGACCCATTTACTCGGCGTTTTTAAACAAGCCGCGGCTTGTGTAAGACGCGAACATAAGTCTTTGTACCTTTTATATATACGAGTGTTTTGCGTCATGTGTAAGCCGTGTCGACGTCGTCTCATCAGGTTCACATAAACCACCCTATTCAAACAATGATGTTACAAAAGTATTTATAAAAATATAATTATTAACCGCATTGTGTCCCCACGTTACACAACCATCTCTTCAATTGATTTTTTGTTACGCCTCTGGGTAAACCACAATGCTTGGCAAATTCAATATGGCGCCGCTATTGATAAAAAAGTCTAATGTCCATCAACAGATGTGGAACGGGTAAGAGGCGCTCCACCGATCAGGGTCAACTTACCGTAATCCTAACCCCAAACTCTAACCTTAAACTATCATCATATTTAAAATTAGGATATATTTACCCTGATCGCATCTGTGGTATTTACCAGTTAAACGAGTATTGACATGCACAATTGTAAAATATATATAACAAACGGGCAAATTTGAGCGATCACTCTTTGGAAATATGCTTTATTGTTAAACTAGTTTCATTAACTGGGAAATATGGCGTTTTATCCAACCAGTTCCACCCCATGGTTCACAAGACAAAGAAGAATTCAACCGCGCGGAAGCATCTGCTTATTTCAGTAACAGACGCCAGGCCAAGTTTGATTGTAGGAATTATTTTCGTGAGAAAAATATTTTGAAAATTTCTTTACAGTTTTATAATATGAGTTAAATATGCGGCTTAGGTATATATCGGTATAATGTTCATAATATGCAGGTTTATTTGCAATAGAAAATTTAATAAAGTAACACGACTACCTATGTCATATAGCGAGCCTGATATAAACGCGAGAGTACGTTCGCGATGTCATCAGCATGCGAGAGTTAACATAATTACGCACTTATTCTTTCAAATAGTCTTTGCACTAAGTTATCTATAGTTTGTTTTTTACTATTAAATTTATTGAAACTGAGATGTAGCCTAACTAATCATATTCGTATAGTCTGGTGTAAAACTCTATAACGCAACAACTACACTGGATTGGAGTATTTATTTTATCAATTTTCAATAATGCATTATTTATTATACATAGTTTTTCTTCCGTCAGTTTTCGTCAACTCCATAGGCTGAAAATTCTTCCTTTTTCTCCTAAAATTAAGTGTGGATAAACATGTATGAGGACGTGTAAGTGCAATGGGGGTAATGACACTGACAAATTAGTTATGTTAATCAGTAGCTATTAACTGGAAGATGTCATGCAGAAAGACTATTTAAACAACTTCCCCAACAAACGCGTTTTACAGAAGTAGATTGCAATTTTGATGAAAGAGTGAGTTATCTTGTGGAGGAAATCAATTTTGTATTCATATCATATCAAGTAAGTTTATGTTGGTTTCATTCTTAATTTGTGTAGTACATGCATTGATGGTGGTGATCATTTCAGGCTATGTGATACGGGTGGATGAAACTGTATAACCAATTTTACTAGGTCCGCTGCATGGGCTCTTGTATCGCCAATAAAAGATTATAAGTCTTCTACTTTTAAAACTTAAAACACCAGCACGTCACTTATAGTATAGTATAGCCGTATATAAACATTTGGTTAAGTCAAAACAGTTTATTTCGTTCCTTACTTTGTAGTATAGTATACTTATACTCTGCCTTGATAGAGCCTTGTAAGATTGGTAATGTATATTTTTCTATGGATTGTATATCCATTGTAAGAAGGAACATCTAGCATTAATTCGGGATTGCGGCATTCAACGAAAATGAAAACAGACGCAACTACATTAGAGCTATTCATATATGATTTAGCTCTGATGGTATGTATACTTTACTATATATATATTACCCCGCTTTTTCCAAAATTACTTTTAATTATTGTGGGAGAGCAAAATCAGCTGGTAGAGAATATAATGATATTAGATGCTACGCCGAATGGCGAACCAATACCAGGTATTTTATCACACTAAAATAATGAAATTATATATATACAGTAAAATATCTAATTTGTTTGTAAAACTGCTATTTATAGTAAGTTATTGCATGTGAAGCAACCTTTTTAAAACTATTCTTTTTAAGTTTAGGTATGATTACCAAAGCTTTTGGTGTTGCTGTTGTTTGTGCTATTTTGGCATGTGCTCAAATTGCAGCCACAAAGTTTTCTGATCGTGAAAATTTTGTAAAAGGTATAATAACTTAAAACGCATATTAAAGTTACCACATAGTTCTTAATACCTTTTATTCATCATTTAGTATTTATGGACTGCATCAATACAATTAAAGGCAAATAATTTTTATTTTGAAAACAGAAAATAAAGAACAAGTATACACGAACTTTAGACTATAAAGAGTTAACTCTTTTCCTTTAGTGTTTATATTTCATTTTGTAACTGATAAATTTTGTAACATTCAATATCGTAACTGATAAATGATATTTGACTTTATGCATATTTACCTTGTTAAGTTAGCGACACTAAACTTTTGGTAGGTGCGACACATATCAGTGGTATTAAAATGCTTAGAAAATTAAGAAGTAATTAGGTTGTAAAAGACTAATATTAGTTATGTTAATCAGTAAATAGCTATTAACTGGAAGGTGTCATGCAGAAAGACTATTTAAACAACTTCCCCAACAAACAAAACTTTTGGTAGGTGCGTGTTTAGCATCTTATCAAACTTCAGCTCAGACTCATATTTTGAGTTTCCTTGAGATACTTTTCGCAACTGATGCTCACATTATTTGGTTTAATTTCTACGATATCAATATTATAAGTGTACCAAGTTTATTTAATTTTTTCCCCATGTTATTACATAATTTACGGACAAGACTACGATGGACAAGACTACGATAGACAAGACTACGATGAAGAAGAATCTAACTTTCTGGAAACAATAAACCTAAATATGGTACCACGTGAGAAAGAGGTGAGTAAATAAAGCAAGATATTACGGTATATAGCCTGATTTATCCAACAGTATATACGTTGTCGTCGCTTGACGGTGGGTTCTATGACGGTGGGTTCTTTCTTTGACATGCTAGTAATAAAAAACGTACAAACATAGCCGAAAAGAACATCAAAAGACTGACGACGTTTGACGAGATTGCATGCATGTCGAGTATATTTTTCTCATATTTATCTCAGTCTGTTTAAAATGAGATAGAGAAAGTGTTTGCCAAGACGTTTCCCCCCGTCTCGACTATCCGGTTTTGCCAGGATACATGCACTATAATCTTCTCACGTGACAGTGAGCTGCTTATCAAATTATTTGAAAAGAGAATAAGCGAAGACATGTGCAACCAGACACATTCTCGAATAATGTCTTTCTTACTAAAAAATATATGAAACAATAAGACAATAACTGCACAAAATAACAACTCAAACTTTCCTATTAAAGATAAATGTATGTTAATTGTACATGGCTGTTATTCCTATAGATTGATTCAATCAAAAGAGATAAGGGAATTTTTGCCATTCAGAGAAGAGAAGGTTCGTATGTATATCGGTGAAGGTATAAAATATAAACAAGTATTCTGATTGGCTATGAGTAACCAATCACATTGTCAATTACCAATTCATTCCCATGCTCGTTACCATTGACCTATATATAACTGGACTGCGGGTGCTGCCCAAAAATGTGTGACCATTTTCAGATTCAAAATGGTGGATTCTGCTAATGTAGCGACCACTGTAATGTATAGACAATTATTGCTGTATGTGTAGCTCTGAATTAAGACGTCCTGGGTGTACGGCACGAATAATCAGCAATAAAATAAACAATTAATATATGGAAGTTGTACAAACATTTTGTTTTATTAAGTCGCCAGCTCTATAAAGAAGGGCAAGCACGGGAAAATCGTAAAGAAGCGAGGCGTAGCCAAGTTCTCCTTAAAGTGTCTTTATCAATTAACCTTTTCCAAGTGTCGTTATAACTCGATAAAGTCATCATTTTAGAAGACGAAAGGCTTCTGACTGACGGAATTTGACGGTCTTCCACTGTCCCAGTCTGGACCGTCTGGTAGCTTGTCGTCCGGCTTTCTTGTTTTAACGACGGGAAAATAGATGGACGATGGAAATTTCTTCGTTTACCGAACTCCAAAAAGCTAACGAGTAACGACGAGTTTCTTGTCTAAAGCATGCAATTTTAAATACCTGTATCAACAGTTCGGTCCTTAGGTATCGGTCAGCGACCATGAAGCAGGGGTGGATTAAGCCTACATGGGGACCCTGGCTGTGAATTGTTTTGGAGGCTCCCACTGGAGCGGTTTTTCACAAAAAGAAAACAATATGGCTTGATAAAAATTAAACTAATAGACTTTAAGTTTACCGTTTACATAGAGAGCATTCAAATAATGGCACACAGAGCTTAAACAACTTATCTTATCCGATTTGCAACGATAGATGGTTTCTAATTATATCCTCTTTCTACACATAACAAGACGCCTGGGTCAGGCGTTTACTCGGGCTACTGGCAAAGTGCGGAGGTGCTTGGATAAAAGATACTGATTGTAGTGTTATTACAGCAAACACAAAATCGAATACTGAATCGAAGACGATCAGGCTTTAACCGCGATAGCAAAGGTGCATGGGAGTGGGCCGAGGAAGATCAGAACGAGGGCTGAATGTGGTGAACTTTACAGAGGTGAACATATTTACGATCGAGACAGTTGTCAGCCACGTCTGATCGCAAAGGATAGTAAGGTGTCGACTATGTACATCTTGCAAGAACACCTTGATCAAATGGCAAAGCTGCTCAAGTTTTTGTCCAACGTTAACTCTAAAAGCAAAAGGAGAAAAGACCTTACAACATGCCTCACGGACTCACTCCATCACACGGCTAACAACTCACAGGACGTAATATATAAGTATAAGTCATGGACCCGTCAGAGCAAGCTCTATACACTGAAGGCTAGACAGATATACTGGGATACCTAGTCATACAAGATTCTATCTAAAGTATAAGAAATTTTATTTTGCTCTAAAAAAATTTATAAACTATTTTTTGTGGGCCCTGAAGATTGGCGACCCCTGGCTGCAGACCAGTCAGTTAAAAACGATGTTCTCCAAATCATTTACATTTTATTTTATCGTTATCTGAGAGATGAAATGTGACGGTTTACCTTCGTAAAAATTGTATTCAATTCTAGGTAGAGAGAAAATATTGAGTCACCACGATGTTTTTCATCATGTCTTGTATAACATCTATATGTACTATTTACAGAATGAGTGGCCGTTCTGTATCGGGGTATACAGACACGAGGCGAAGCCGAGTGCCTGTATCCCGATACAGAACGGACACGAATTCTGTAAATGACTTCTAAAACGATCCGATTTGGTTAGTTCATTGGCGTAGTAATTTTTCTAAAAAAACGTTGTCTAAGTCGAGAAAATCAAAGCTAAAACTTATGTAAATCAAGAGGAATCTGTATCACGTATACAGACACTCATTAAACATGGATTTTCTTTGTGTTTTCCTCATGAATTATTAATGAGTTTTAGAAATATATTTCTAAAACTCATTAATAATTCATGAGGAAAACACAAAGAAAATCCATGTTTAATGAGTGTCTGTATACGTGATACAGATTCCTCTTGATTTACATAAACTTTAGCTTTGATTTTCTCGACTTAGACAACGTTTTTTTAGAAAAATTACTACGCCAATGAACTAACCAAATCGGATCGTTTTAGAAGTCATTTACAGAATTCGTGTCCGTTCTGTATCGGGATACAGGCACTCGGCTTCGCCTCGTGTCTGTATACCCCGATACAGAACGGCCACTCATTCTGTAAATAGTACTTCTAAAACTCATTAATAATTCATGAGGAAAACACAAAGAAAATCCATGTTTAATGAGTGTCTGTATACGTGATACAGATTCCTCTTGATTTACATAAACTTTAGCTTTGATTTTCTCGACTTAGACAACGTTTTTTTAGAAAAATTACTACGCCAATGAACTAACCAAATCGGATCGTTTTAGAAGTCATTTACAGAATTCGTGTCCGTTCTGTATCGGGATACAGGCACTCGGCTTCGCCTCGTGTCTGTATACCCCGATACAGAACGGCCACTCATTCTGTAAATAGTACTTCTAAAACTCATTAATAATTCATGAGGAAAACACAAAGAAAATCCATGTTTAATGAGTGTCTGTATACGTGATACAGATTCCTCTTGATTTACATAAACTTTAGCTTTGATTTTCTCGACTTAGACAACGTTTTTTTAGAAAAATTACTACGCCAATGAACTAACCAAATCGGATCGTTTTAGAAGTCATTTACAGAATTCGTGTCCGTTCTGTATCGGGATACAGGCACTCGGCTTCGCCTCGTGTCTGTATACCCCGATACAGAACGGCCACTCATTCTGTAAATAGTACTTCTAAAACTCATTAATAATTCATGAGGAAAACACAAAGAAAATCCATGTTTAATGAGTGTCTGTATACGTGATACAGATTCCTCTTGATTTACATAAACTTTAGCTTTGATTTTCTCGACTTAGACAACGTTTTTTTAGAAAAATTACTACGCCAATGAACTAACCAAATCGGATCGTTTTAGAAGTCATTTACAGAATTCGTGTCCGTTCTGTATCGGGATACAGGCACTCGGCTTCGCCTCGTGTCTGTATACCCCGATACAGAACGGCCACTCATTCTGTAAATAGTACTTCTAAAACTCATTAATAATTCATGAGGAAAACACAAAGAAAATCCATGTTTAATGAGTGTCTGTATACGTGATACAGATTCCTCTTGATTTACATAAACTTTAGCTTTGATTTTCTCGACTTAGACAACGTTTTTTTAGAAAAATTACTACGCCAATGAACTAACCAAATCGGATCGTTTTAGAAGTCATTTACAGAATTCGTGTCCGTTCTGTATCGGGATACAGGCACTCGGCTTCGCCTCGTGTCTGTATACCCCGATACAGAACGGCCACTCATTCTGTAAATAGTACTTCTAAAACTCATTAATAATTCATGAGGAAAACACAAAGAAAATCCATGTTTAATGAGTGTCTGTATACGTGATACAGATTCCTCTTGATTTACATAAACTTTAGCTTTGATTTTCTCGACTTAGACAACGTTTTTTTAGAAAAATTACTACGCCAATGAACTAACCAAATCGGATCGTTTTAGAAGTCATTTACAGAATTCGTGTCCGTTCTGTATCGGGATACAGGCACTCGGCTTCGCCTCGTGTCTGTATACCCCGATACAGAACGGCCACTCATTCTGTAAATAGTACATATATATGCAACGCTCACTACCCTTGTGGAAGTTTGAGCACTCTGGGCCCATGCGCACTTCACGCTGTCTGAATGTACTTCACCGATGCTATCCCACATGCGGTTGTCACCGACGATCGCATGTGTATAAGTAATTGATGAAATTCATTCAGATTGTTCCAAGCTACACTGATGAGCTGTTGTACAGCGAAACACCGTGTCTGTAGATTGAACTATATATATATATATATATATATATATATATATATATATATATATATATATATATAACAAAGAAGACAAACTTGAGTCACTTCATTTAAACGTTTATTCACTACAAACTTGTTTCGTATGGCAAGCAAAGCTTACCACACTCATCAGGTGAAATCGCGTTTGATGTTATACTTAGGAAACTTGAGATGTTATATATACATGTTTGGCGTCATAGAAATAGTATTATATTACATAGGTTAGCTATTGGTTGCAAAGCAGGAAGTTTTTCCTGTGTCTGCAGGCTGACAATAGTTCGTTTCTAGAGTTCAAGGAGCTGAGTTGCGGATAATAAATAATTATAAACTTTTCATGTAGGCATAGGTTGCATCGCTTAGTTTTGTTCGAATAACTCTTGCATTTTTTGATGATTTTCCACTTCATAGAATATTGTACGTCTGATTCCTTTAAAAGCCAAACGTATTTGCTGAGTGCGGTAGAATGCTTATGTTTAACGTTTCTAAAATAATTAGTATGGTTATTAAAGCGCGTTTTGAATTGGCCCCCCGTATGTCCGACATAGGTCTTCTCTTCTGCGGTATCTTCTCTCGTCACCGTCGCTTGATAAACTACACTCTCTGTCAGGCATTTACCAGAGAGTGGGCACGAAACTTTCTGGCGGCAATTGCATTCTTTGCTTGCATCGGTGATGTTGGTCTGGGGCTGTTTCGCGAGTATAGCTTTGTTGTGGGCTGAGATAACGTTCTGCATGTTTGGCATGCAGCTATAACTTAGCTTCAACGTGTTGCGGTTTAGTATCTTGTGCAAGGGATGGCTTTGCGGGAAGCATTCGTCTATGGCTTTAAGAAATTTGTGCCCAATGATCGTTGCAACATTGGCGCTATAGGGTGTGTCGAACCATATAACGCTTCTCCTTAACGCTTCTTCTATATATATTTATAGAAAATATTGAGTCACCACGATGTTTTTCATCATGTCTTGTATAACATCTACTTTTTGTGGGCAGCCACGCAGCAGAAATCCAGCGTAATATATGCATGTGGTATATATATATATATATGTATATATATATATATGTATATATATGTATATATATGTGCATGTGTGTAACTTTTTTATAGATTTTTTAGCTCTACATAATATCTTTAATTGCTAAATATATAGCATGAACGTTGAAAATCCTCTATTTTTCAATCAAAATAATATTTCATTATTTTTACAGAATGCCCTTTGAAATACGTCCACGCTAAAAGATCGGCGAAAATCGTCCATGCTTATACGTGTACAGAACCTGTTTTGATGCCTCTGCGTTTGAGGAGCCACACCGCACTACTTGCATTAAATGAACCAAAGAAGTATGCGCAAACTGGTGTTAAAGAGCTTAAAACGCAATGGGTTTTACTTAAAACGTGTCCATGTAATTATACATGTTCTAACCCCATTAATCAAAAGAAGAAAATATCATGGTGCTACAAAAATAAAGTGCTTAACGTAACTTTCAATTTGACTGAATGTGAGGGTGTATGCATAAAGTGAAACTAGAGTGCAACTAATATATATATAAAATTTACAAACATGTATTTGTAATAAAAGTAATAAAACATTAAAGTTTGCAACAAAATGACCTGAATTTTTACATTTTACTGATATTCTGATATGGCGAGTCGCCTGATGATCCCGTTTAGGGTGAAACCTCTGGTAGCGAACACTTTAAGGTAACTATACTTTATGCTTTGTATTTTGCTCTATCTATATATGGTATTGAGCACTCTCTAACATTTCGTGAACCAAAACTCACTTATATATATATATATATATATATATATACAAAGTATAAAGTGTAGTTTTACCTTAAAGTCTTCGCTACCAGAGGTTTCACCCTAAACGGGATCATCAGGCGACTGAAAAATATCGGTTAGTGGGCTGCTTAAATGCGTTAGTTGGGGCGTGGGTGTGGGCGTCGAAACGTCCGGCGGATTCATTTGGAGCGTGGGTGTGGGCGTCGAAACTTTGCGCGCATTCCTTTGATTGTTTAGGTTGTTGATCCGAAATCTATTTTTGTGCCGACACGTCGAAACTATTTCTGATCTTTTGTTTAGTAAGAGTTGTTTGTCTGCCTTCATGATGAAAAGTTTTTCGTCCAAACATAAATTGCATCTTTTTGATCCTCCCGTGTAGGAAATTGAGTGTTTTAGTATAGACCAGGTTATGTCGAAACTTTGGTTTTTTTCTTTTAGATTCCAAATGTATTTCGAAAGTTCCGTCTCATTTGAATACTTTTTATTCTGGAAAGATTTAGTATGGTTACGATATCGCTCTTTAAATGTACTTGCTGTCATGCCAATGTATTGCTTAGTGATGTTCGTGTTGCTTATGGAAATAGATGCCTTGTATACTATGTTGTTTGTCATGCATTGCCCACGTAGGGGGCAATTGTCCTTAATCCTGCAATTGCAACTGCTTGTAACTATGCTTCGTGGCTTGCTTTTCCTGATTGTGCGTGAATTATGTTTCGTGATAATGGACTTGACGTTGTTCATGCAACTATAGCTAATCTTGACTGTGTTTCTGTTAAAAAGTTTGTGAAGCTTGTGTCCTGTTGGAAAGTGCTTGTCAATAAGGCTAAGAAAATTGCGTCCTATGTTTGTTTTGACATTTTTGTTAAATGGAGGGTTAAACCAGATGATATTGCGGTGTCTATTTCTGCGTGTTTGCTGTGGTGTTTCTTGTGTGTAGTTTAGCTCATGGTTGAAATTGCTGCGCCTTAATGCATCTTGGTAAATTGGTGCGGTTTCATGGAATGTCTGCTCGTCAGACGAGAGGAGGGAAATGCGCTTGTTGATTGATGTAGGTAGCTGTCTTAAAATGCTTGGTGGGTGGTTTGATTGCTTGTTTATGTATAATAGATCGTCATTGGGCTTTCGAAAAGGTTTGTATTTTCCATTGCTTAGGTCCAAAGTAACGTCTAAAAAGTTTACTGAAGTTAAATTTGCTTCTGCCGTGATTTTTAAGCCAAACTGTTCGAAACTTTTGTGAAGATCTTTTCTTGTTTTGTCTGCCAATCGTGCGGTCTTATTTTTTAGTACTGCCAATCCGTCGTCTCTATATAGGCCAATGTTTTGGTTGCCAAACTTTTTCCCTAGGTCGTTTAGAATGAAAAGGCCTACTAGTTCGCATACTTCAGCGCCGTCATAGCTACCCATGGTAACATCAAATAAACTGTTGCTGTCTTTTTTTATCCACGGTTTTTCGTTGTTGAAAAGGAGCGATTTTCTAGCGTGTTTTATTATTGAAATGTCACTTTCGGTAATGATAGCCAAATTTCTGGCCCAAGATAATGCTTGGTCCAGAAGGTCTTCTGAAATTGAAGGGTAGAAATTAACAATGTCAAACGAAATGAAGGTATGTCTGTTTTTCTCTTCAATGTTGCCAAACCATTCGATTACTTCTTGTGTGTTTCTCCATTGATTTACGTTCAAAATGTTCCTTAACTTAGAGTTGATTTTATCAAGAATTACTTTGCTGAGCTTTACGGACTCACTTTTAGCAGGATTAATTAATCGGCATGTTGGGTTGTTTTCGAAATTATCCTTATGATCTTTGAGCGAAATAAATGTTTCGCGTTTTTTCATGTGTTCAATACGGTCGCCAATTCCCAAGTTATTCGAAATGTGTTTCAGTTCATTGTCTATCTGTTCTAGACAATTGACAACATTGAAGAGAAAAACAGACATACCTTCATTTCGTTTGACATTGTTAATTTCTACCCTTCAATTTCAGAAGACCTTCTGGACCAAGCATTATCTTGGGCCAGAAATTTGGCTATCATTACCGAAAGTGACATTTCAATAATAAAACACGCTAGAAAATCGCTCCTTTTCAACAACGAAAAACCGTGGATAAAAAAAGACAGCAACAGTTTATTTGATGTTACCATGGGTAGCTATGACGGCGCTGAAGTATGCGAACTAGTAGGCCTTTTCATTCTAAACGACCTAGGGAAAAAGTTTGGCAACCAAAACATTGGCCTATATAGAGACGACGGATTGGCAGTACTAAAAAATAAGACCGCACGATTGGCAGACAAAACAAGAAAAGATCTTCACAAACGTTTCGAACAGTTTGGCTTAAAAATCACGGCAGAAGCAAATTTAACTTCAGTAAACTTTTTAGACGTTACTTTGGACCTAAGCAATGGAAAATACAAACCTTTTCGAAAGCCCAATGACGATCCATTATACATAAACAAGCAATCAAACCACCCACCAAGCATTTTAAGACAGCTACCTACATCAATCAACAAGCGCATTTCCCTCCTCTCGTCTGACGAGCAGACATTCCATGAAACCGCACCAATTTACCAAGATGCATTAAGGCGCAGCAATTTCAACCATGAGCTAAACTACACACAAGAAACACCACAGCAAACACGCAGAAATAGACACCGCAATATCATCTGGTTTAACCCTCCATTTAACAAAAATGTCAAAACAAACATAGGACGCAATTTTCTTAGCCTTATTGACAAGCACTTTCCAACAGGACACAAGCTTCACAAACTTTTTAACAGAAACACAGTCAAGATTAGCTATAGTTGCATGAACAACGTCAAGTCCATTATCACGAAACATAATTCACGCACAATCAGGAAAAGCAAGCCACGAAGCATAGTTACAAGCAGTTGCAATTGCAGGATTAAGGACAATTGCCCCCTACGTGGGCAATGCATGACAAACAACATAGTATACAAGGCATCTATTTCCATAAGCAACACGAACATCACTAAGCAATACATTGGCATGACAGCAAGTACATTTAAAGAGCGATATCGTAACCATACTAAATCTTTCCAGAATAAAAAGTATTCAAATGAGACGGAACTTTCGAAATACATTTGGAATCTAAAAGAAAAAAACCAAAGTTTCGACATAACCTGGTCTATACTAAAACACTCAATTTCCTACACGGGAGGATCAAAAAGATGCAATGTATGTTTGGACGAAAAACTTTTCATCATGAAGACAGACAAACAACTCTTACTAAACAAAAGATCAGAAATAGTTTCGACGTGTCGGCACAAAAATAGATTTCGGATCAACAACCTAAACAATCAAAGGAATGCGCGCAACGTTTCGACGCCCACACCCACGCTCCAAATGAATCCGCTGGACGTTTCGACGCCCACACCCACGCCCCAACTAACGCATTTAAGCAGCCCACTAACCGATATTTTTCAGTCGCCTGATGATCCCGTTTAGGGTGAAACCTAAAACTATACTTTATACTTTGTATTTTGCTCTATCTATATATGGTATTGAGCACTCTCTAACATTTCGTGAACCATAACCCACTTATATATATATATATATATATATATATATATGTGTGTGTGTGTGTGTGTGTGTGTGTGTGTGTGTGGACGGACCACGCGCGGTTAAGATTGTGGGGCACTGGAAACAATATAGTTCTTGACAAAAAATATTTGAACTAATATATATTCTTGACAAAAAGACTTGAGAAAGGAGTTTTGGGATACGTACATCCCTTTCAAAAGAACAGAAACAAATCAACGTTTACGTATAGAGTCTTGACTAGAAGGAAACCTGTCAAACCGAAACACAAAAGAAGGAAAAAGAAATAGTCAAAATAGAAAACCAAAGAAGATAAAGGCCGAATCGTTTAAGTTACGGTAAAAATATAGAGCAGCCGCTCTTAGTAATCACGAACATTTGCTAGCAAAACTGTTCGAGTTTCCCCGTTTACATCCTATCACTGTCAATTTTGTTTTCTACATTGTGTGTTGAAATATTTTAAAGTTTAAACGTATCATATCCATGGCATGTTTTTTCTTGCCAATGCCCGTTGTATTTTTTACCTGTGGCTGCCGTCTTATCTTCTTTTAAATAATTTTCTTATTGTAAAACTTGTGACTTTTAATATTATTATACTTCGCCATTAGTAAATAAACATACAAAATTCAAATCTGGCAGGGATACCACTACAGCTTACGCCAATAACTGTGGGCCCGTGTAAAATAGAAAATAATAAATAGATACGATTATATTTACATAAATATGCAGAGTAACTGGTGAGAAGAAATAAAAAAGAAAACGAAAAAGAAAAATTAAAGAAAAAAGAAAAAGAAAAGTAGTAACAAATCAATAACAACAAGTTAGGGATTTCTCAAGGTGACGCCCCGAGTTACGTTTTAGGCAGATTGATTTCCAAGTCCGGGTCGTCTTGGTTATAGATTGTGTAAAGAGCGTTGTAGTAGTGTTCAAGTAGGGCTTTCTTAAATGAATTAAAAGTTAGAGTTTTTAGCCTTAAAAAGTCTGGTAATGCATTCCAAGTTCTGGTTACTCTGACCATAAAGGATCGTTCATAAGTTACTGTTCTACATGGGTAAGGAACAAAACTTATGACATTGATGTTGCTGACATATCTGGTTTGCGGTACAGGTAATTTTGCTGCTGGTAACATTTCCGGTCTACTATAAACAAGGCCATTAAAGAGCTTGAAGAAAAACAACAGATCAAGGTATTCGTGCCAGTACGACACTGGAAGGAGTCCTGTTAGCTTGAGTCTATCTGTGTAGGACGTTTCGCATCGAAAGGGTAGGTAAAGAATTAGATGCGCGCCTCTGGACTCTCTCTGCACGTTTTAACAAATCAATTGATTGTGGTGTCCAAACCTGAGTAGCGTAGCCGAGATGAGGTCTGACAAGAGCCAAGTACAACGTACGGCGAGTTCCAATGTCTTTAATTTCGGTGGATGATCTGCGCACGGAGCCAAGAAGCTTGTTCGCCTTGCTGCATTGTTCATGCACTTGTTTCGTCCAGCTGAGGTCGCTAGTTACCCAAACACCGAGATCTTTTTCTTCAACACATGCAGGATTTGAGCAAATCGTCCTTGATGAATTGTAAGGGAATTCTACATATTTTTTCTTCCGAGTAATCCGCTGGCTCTTGCATTTGCTCTGGTTGAACAAAAGTCCTGTCTTTTCCGACCAATTAACTAGACTGGACAGGTCATGTTGTAAAGAGGCTGCGTCTTCTACCGAATCAACTTGTTTGTAGATTTTAGTGTCATCAGCAAAGCATGCTACTTTAGAGGTTGTAACAGCTTCAGGGAGGTCGTTTACAAACAGAAGGAACAGCATCGGTCCGAGGATTGACACTTGCGGAACGCCTGATGTTACAGTTTGCTCTTGAGATGTTGCACCGAGTACCGTAATTCTTTGCCGACGGCCACGTAGGTAAGAGCTAAACCAATCGAAAAGTCTACCTGTGATATTGAAGCGGCGTAATTTAGCAAGCAAAAGAGCGTGATCTACCTTGTCAAAAGCCTTTGACATGTTCAGGTATAGATAACGTCAGTTTGCTTGCCTGCATCTAGCTCAGAGCCAATGTAGTCCAGAACTTCTGTTAGTTGAGTAACGCATGATCGCCCTGCAATAAAACCGTGTTGGACAGAGCTGATAAAACGGTGGAGGTGGTCTTTCATTCCAGCAAGAACACAGCGTTCCAAAACTTTGGAGAGAATAGGGAGTAGCGAGATGGGACGTTAATTTTCAACATTATCCTTTCTGCCTTTCTTGAACACTGGAACTATGTTGGCCAACTTCCAGTTATTAGGGTACACACCTTGCCTGAGTGACTTATTAAAAAGAATGGTCAAAGATGGGGCTATCTGTTCTGCTGTTTCTTTTAATAGACGGGCTGGTATGCCATCAGGACCAGTGGATTTAGTAAGGTCAAGCTGCTTTAAAGATGCCGAAGCACTAGTTCGAATGGGATTTCCAAATCAGCAAGTAGTAAGTTAGAAGTAGAGGAGTTTACATCGCTACAGAGATCTATCAATTCCTCAGCAGGATCTGGTGATGACGCCGGAGGTGGAGAGGAGAGCTCTTCCAGTCGACGTGGGCCAAATACCGAAGTGAAATGTTCATTAAACAGTTCCGCAATGTCGTTTGGCGTTAACGCGAAACGACCAGTGAAACTGTCGGTGGAATTAAGAAAGGACGTTTCTACTATCAATACTACCCAAGGTCATGCACTTAGGAACACTGGCAGATTTGCTGTTTATCTTGAAAATCGACCAGAATCGTTTTGGATTTAACCTAAAGTCCGAGTCGAGGGAGTTGTAGAAGTTTGTGCGGCTTTCCTTAATCATACTTTTAACCTTGGTTCGCAAATTTTTTTAACTTGCGACGTGCTGCTTCTTTTTGCTTCAATGTATGAATGATCTCGCTATTCATCCACTGTGGTGTGTTATCTGCCCTTTATCTTTTTGGTTGGAATGAAATTTTCTACAGCAGCCAGGAAAGCGTTCTTCCATTGTTTCCAAGATTAAGATTAATGAGGGGCCTGTACCAGGCCCCAAAATCCCGCCATCCCGACCAATTTTCCCTTCAAATCCCGTTATCCCACCATGCTTAATCCTATAATTTCCCGTTCCCGCCATTTTTTTTCTGATATTGTTTAAATGACAAGATTAATTCCGTGAATTTCATCTGCTCATAATTCACATATTCAAAATTCTATAACATTTGAGAAAAGTTCAGTTCGCATTGATGAGCAATGGTACGAACATTTTGAACATTGATAACGGAAAAACGTGAACTATATATCAAATGAAAGCTTATGAAATTGTTAACAACATAACTACACGATGTCTTTCAAAAATGCGTAGTTTTGAAGCTATTTCAGCCATTTTCTTCTATAAACAAATATGGTGGGAATGGTGACAATTGCCGATTTATCATTTTATAGACATTTTTAAACAAGTTACAGATGATGCAGAAACTTGAACTATACAATCAAATGAAAGTTTATGAAATTTCTAACAACATAAATACATGCTGTATTTCAGCAATGCGTCGTTTGGAAGCTATTACTGTTTATTAGCTATCTCTGGCCAGGGGGGTGAAGCTGACGCTTGCTAGGAAAGTGCGGGAAAATCACGAATATTTGCTATTCTGTGACGTCACTCAGCAAGCGTGCCACTGACTTCGGCCTCACCCCCCTGGAGAAATAGATGCGCGAGGACACTTACATCAAAGGTGCTGACACGGAGTTGGGTGGTAACATCGTCGGTCTGCATGCAGACGAGATCGAGTTCAAACCTGGGATGCGACGTGCTATTTTGTTCATCTCAATATTTTTACGAAATATCATCCTTAAATTTTTCTTTGTTCTTTGTTACTTTTTCCTTCAAAAAAAAAAATTTTTGTTTTTTTATTTCAAATATTCTACCAGAATTAAAACCATATTTTCATCGTTCCGACAGGAGTGGCTATTTCCACAAGTGCGCAAAGGGGGTTGCATTAACGTTTACTAATCAGGGGTATTTGCAAAAATGCATGTAAAAGCGGGCGAGGGGTAATTGCATTTATGTATTTCTAGTGTATTATTTAAAGCGCTACTGGACTTACGTCGGTACGGCTTGGACCTACCCGGGCCCAATTTCAAAAGAAATATGGGCCAGGTAACCACTAAAGAGTAAATATTTCTGCTTTCCTATTGGTTGAAACTTTCGCGCATTCAAGGCATGCGCAGATGTACAAGTGGATTTAGCCCTGAATGACGCAAGATTGTAATTAGTGGCTCCTGTTGATGTGTTATGAGAACCTAACATGAAGTACTCACTCATTTGGCCAAACGATTCGTGGGCTGAAAACGAGATTGAGTTATTTGAGTAATCAGAAGATGGAGCAATTATCCGACGAAGTTGTCTTGCATATTGCTGGTTTTCTGAATTTTAGAGGCGTGATGTCGATTTCCTGCGTCAATCGGAGGTTTAACAAGCTTTCAAAAGACAAATCGCTGTGCAGGTTTAAAAGTAAAATTATTTCTACTAGAAGTACAATATAAACAAACAACCCCTCGTGTTTTATTTTATATATGATTATTTATATCATCATCATCATCATCATCATCATTATTTATTATTATTATTATTAATATTATTATTTATCGGTGATTTATCAGCTCTCTCAATGTTATACTTTCCACACGTACAGTTCCCAATGGACTTTTCAAGCCACGTTGGCTTGTCTGCATTTATATTGATTTCTCTATTATTATTATTCTTATTCTTATTCTTATTATTATTATTATTATTATTATTATTAGTGTACAACTTCTGAGTACTCAGTAAATCAAAAACATCAGTTGGGCACGAATGTAGCCAATTGTTGCGTTAAATATTAAATTAGAAATTCTAAAAGTTAGTTAAAAAAAAGGAAAAACAAAAAAACCCGACAAATTAACTATCTAAACATTAATGTACTATTCCACTAGAACCTTAAAAGAACGTGCTATGTTCAAACTGTTGCAGAGTACTTCTTTCTGCATGCGCCTTAGGGTCTCTCCACTTCTTACACCAATCAGCGTCTTTACTCTCTTATCAACTTCCTTAGAGTACCCTCCAAGTACGTCTATAATGATGTTGTGTTGGATTATTTGGTATCCTGGAAATTGCCTCTTCAACTCCCATTGTAGTGGTCCATACTTCTGGGTCTTTTCCTCATCTTTCAGCTGACGATTTTCTATCTATGGACAGCTCATTTCAATCACAATCACCTTCTTTTTGATCTTATCTATTATCCTTGCATCAATCCGGTTGGCTCTTACTTCTGTGTTTTCCGCGTACAGTGGTATATCCCAGAAGGCTTTTGCGCATTCGTTTTCATACACAGGCTTAGGCTTTGCAGGCGAGTACCAAGGTGGGACTGATGATATGAACTCTCGATCCCTTAGCATCTCAAAAAACAGCACCTTTAAAGCTGCATTGTATCTGGCTAGATACTTTGTTTGGGCCAGAGCACTACAGCCTGCTAGGATGTGAGACAGGCTCTCCAGTGTTTTACCATATAACCTGCATTGCACGTCTGAGCTGGTATTCAATCGGATTTTCTTCTGATGGTATATTTTTGTTGGTAGTAGCTGTTGGTAGAGCTCATGCACACCTGCGATTGTATGCGACGGTGCTGTTCTCCATCCTGACATCCACCCAAAGCACTCATTGCTTATGTCGTCATCTTCCCATCTATTCTTAAACAACTTCCCTTGCCATTTCTCTTCTCTCATTTCTTCAAAGTGTTTCTTCTGTTGAGCGGTTCTTGCCCATACTCCAATCACTCCAATCTTCCAACCACTAATCTCTTCACCATCTCTTATCTGACACTTCGGCTCTGGGTACTCCAAACTCAACATCATATTTAGCTCTTCTGCATATTTGATCGCATCTTTAGTCAGTGACTGGCTTCCCACTCATTCTGCAGTCATGAACAGAGTCCCTCATTGCAGTCATGGTTTTGTCTGTGTTGGCGTATAATTTGACAGCTGCCTTGATCTTTATTAACTTATACTCGTGTTCTACTGATTTTAAACCTCTTCCTCCACTTTTCCGAGGAAGATACATCAGCGCTGTTGATCCTAGTGGATGTTTTCCTCCGTTCTCACTGGTCATTTTACGAGTTTCTCTGTCCAGTCTTTGAAGCTCTGCTATGGGCCATACTTGCATCCACATTAAGTAACTGAGGGTAGGAAGTGCAAACTGGTTTGTCGCCAAAGCTTTGTTGAAATCTGATAGTGGGCTGGACCAAATCACCGATAACCTTTGTAGGTAGACTTTCGCTGCACACTTTAGCACCCGGGTTGTCATCCTGTTTCACATTTTCCATAACCCCTAGGAACTTGTAGTACACTCCCTCCTTCAGGCTGGTAATCACATCCGATTCACCTACTTCCATTTCTGCTGATCTTGTATCCAACTCACCTCTCTTGACATGCACCACCGAACACTTTCTCTCATTCCATTGTAAGCCGGCATCTGCCATTTCTGACTTAGTTGACCTTAGCACTCTTCCAAGTTTACCTGAAGATGCTGCGAAGACCTTTAAATTATCAATATACAGCAGATCGGTTATTTTCTTACTAATGGGTGTAGAAAGTTTGTATCCTTCTGTAGCCTTCAGCTTCCACGCTATCGGGTTGATACATAGCGTGAATAGCCTTGGGCACAGTCCATCTCCTTGTGGGAGGCCTTTGTTGAATCTAATCACCTCCGAGGTTTCATCACCCTGCTTAGTCCTTGCTTTTATTCTTATGTTCCACCGTGTGCTAAGTTTCTGAACCACTCTACCAATCCACTCGGGGAATCTGTGGAGGATCATCATTTCCCTCAGCCACTCATGGTCTATCGAATCATAGGCTTTCTTCACATCAATCCATGCCATACTGAGGTTGCGCTTGCCTCGTCTGCTGTCTTGGCATACCATTCTGTCTATCAGTAGGTTGTCGATTGTTCCACTACATTTTTCCTTCGCACCCCTCTGCTCTCCTTGCATCAGACCATATTTATCCAGGTGTTGATCCATGGGTTTCAGTATATAGTATTTTCAGTATATTTATTATTGTTATTATTATTATTATTATTATTATTATTATTATTATTATTATTATGTATCAGTCAGTCAAATCCAAGCATGCCTAGGCCAACCCCACCCCCCCCCCACCCCAAGGCCAACCCCCAGGCATATGACAATTTTTTGAAAAGTGGTGCTACATGTAATTCCCTACAGTGGAGATGAAAAACAGGTGAAAATGCCCTGTGGTGGGGCCAAAAATCTGTGGCAAATTTCCCACCTTGGGGAAAGTTGTACTTTATTTTTATCTGCTGCTGAATAATTTACAGTATAAAAATCAGCATTTTATTATGAGTACATATCCCAAACACCTCTATTAAACTCTACAGGCATTTGCTTCTCAACCAAGATTTAACAAACTCAATATCTTTCACTTTAAACTCTTCCATAGTTGAATCCAACAAACAACAGACAGTCCAAACCATGTGTTGAATTAATTGACAATAATACTAGAGCTATAGGGAGAGGGATGCAATTCATTTGCCTCTCCCCCCAATCGCCTTTTAGTGCTGAGCAAATTAAAGGACCAAGGCTCAGAATATTGGAATAATATTGTACAATCTAATGTCCCACCACCAGGCAAACATTTGCTTCAAAAGTCCCACCCCTGGGAAGGTCCAATGCATCAAATGTCTGGGGTGTTTGGGGGGGGGGGGTCAAGGATATCTAATGAGTGAGTGAAGTGAACGAGTGAGGTATCTTGTCCAAGCATCCATATATTGTTCTGTTTATTATATAAAAATAGTCTTATTGCTCCACAATAATAGAGCAGTAAACTTTAAAGCATTTCATGATAACCGACACAGGTGAGATTATGGATTTTATTAGTGGCAGAAACATTAATAAAACACTGTATTTTATATAATAATAAAACAGCTCTGTATCACATTTACACACACTGATGTTTTATTTTAAAATCAGTTCTGTATCACATTGATGTATACCCAATACAGATTGGCCACTGGCCCAGTTTTATATAGTACTTTTAAAACTCATTAATAATTCATGAGATAATTCAAAGGAAACTAATATTTAATCAATATCTGTAAAATCCATAAGAGAGTCATCCTGAATTACATATTAAACTTTTCCTTTGATTTTTTCAGCTAAAACAATTTGTATTTTTAAAATAACTGATAAAAATTAATATTTCTATGCATCAGTTTTGACTTGCATTGGTATATCAGGTAAATATTGGATGCAAATGTTTATCTATTACATATAAAATATACATGTACCATCTATTTTATAAAATAACTTTTATAAAACATGTGTGCTGATTGGTTATGAGCTGTGTTTCTATAACTGTATGTAAACATGGAAATTTCTCACCATTTGTAAAGTCTTGTTTTCAAAATATTATAAAAGAAATAGAAAACATTTTCCTGTGTTTACATACAGTTATAGAAACACTCGTGAAAGTTTAGGAGAACTTGAATTAGCATGGAATTGAAACATTCGCCCTACAGGCTTGTGTTCCCACTTCAATTTCTCATTCTCCCAAACTTCCACTTGTATGTAAATATGGAAAATGTTTTCTATTTCCTAAATATATAATATTGTACAGTGTAATTTTTAACATAATTATAAATTTACAATATTTAACTGTTCGCCAGGTGTTCAGCCTTCATAAACCCTCCCACGCCGGCTAACTACAGGCTAAGACATAATTCCACCACGGAATAGAAATACAACCAGTTGTCCAACTCGCGTCGGAACCTTTGAAGTTTATGTCCTCGCGCATGTCGCCTCGCGCATCTTGATTCCTCGCCATCCTGGCAAGTTCCCCCGGCAGTTTGGGCCTTCAAAAGAAGGTTAAAACTGCCGGGGGAACTTGTCAGGATTGCGTAGGATGGCGTCGGATGGTGTAAAATATGGTGCCTGTGCATTGAAGAAATGCAGACAAGTTGTCACTCGAGTTGGACTTCTGGTTGTATTTCTATGCTGTGATTCCACTGACCTATATATATAACTGGACTGCGGGTGCTGGCCAAAAATGTGTCGGCCCCGTTTTCATTTTCAAAATGGCGGCATTTACGGGTCCTTCTGCTAATGGTTGCAACAACTGACATGTACTTATCGCAGGAAAAAATAATATTTATGTAAATACAAAACCAATTTCTAATTCTCGTTCCTGGCGTTAGCCAGAGTCTGAGGGCTTCCCCAGAGGAACCCCAGAGGTGAATAAAATCGTCTGGCGTTAGCCAGAATAAAATACTAAAGACCAATTCGGACAGGAAAGAGTTAGACAGATAGTTTATTTTATAAGTCGTTCCTGTCCGAGGGCTTCCTCAGAGGTGAATAAAATTGTCTGCCGTTAGCCAGAACAAAATACGAATAAATTCGAACAGGAAAGAGTTATTAATGCATGCATGCACGGTTGGTCATTGTTAATTTCTTGTGGAACGACTCAAGAGGCCAACTGAATTATTTGTCTGACCAAATAGGAATATCAGTAGAACATGATCTCGAGTTTGTGTAAACAAAATATTTCGGTGGTTTTTCCATGTATATTATGTATATTATAAGAGTCTTATTGTAGGTCTGAACTACAATAATTCCTAGTCATTCATATGTAGGCTAAGTCATTCACTGTTGTAACTTTCTAGCAGTCTGAATTAAAGGCGTTCCGGCCGGCGTACGGCACGAACACTTGGCAATAAAATAAAGAAGACTGTCAATATACATGGTCATGGAAATCTACAAACATTTTGTTTTATGAAGTCGCCAACTCTATAAAGAATCGCTGAAGATCACGAGAAAATCGTAAAGAAGCGAGGCGTAGCCGAGTTCTCCTTAGAGTGTCTTCATCAAACTTTTCCAAGTGTTGTTATTTATAACTCGATAAAGTCTTCTTATTAGAAGACGAAAGCTTTCTAACTGATGGATTTGACGGTCTTCCACTGTTCCAGTCTGACGTCGTCCAACGTCGTTTACCGGATTTTAAAACACCTGTCAACTGATGAGTTTCTCGTCTGCTAATATCATTCGACTGAATTATTGCCGAGGAAAATGCAGTTTTAAAAACATGTGTCATCAGCACTGACCTATATATATAACTGGACTGCGGTTTCTGGCCAAAAATGTGTCCCCATTTTCACTTTCAAAATGGCGGCATTTATGGGTCCTTCTCACTGACCTATATATATATAACTGGACTGCGGGTGCTGGCCAAAAATGTGTCCCCATTTTCACTTTCAAAATGGCGGCATTTATGGGTCCTTCTGCTAATGGTAGCGACCACTGACATGTACTTATCGTAGGAAAAAAGAATATTTATGTAAATACAAAGCGATTTTCTTACTATATTAATAAATCGTTCCTATGCGAGGGCTTCCCCAGAAGTGAATAAAATCGTCTGGCGTTACTGCGCTAGCCAGAACAAAATACTAAAGAGTAAAGACCAATAAATTCGGACAGGAAAGAGTTAATGCATGCAGGTTGGTCATTGTTAATTTCTTGTGGAACGACTCAAGAGGCCTGCTGGATTATTTGTCTGACCAAATAGGAATATCGCCTCCCATGTAAACAGCCCCTAAGAAGAACTCGGTACGCCTCGCTTCTTTACGATTTTCTCGTGATCTTCGATTCAGCGATTCTTTATAGAGCTGGCGACTTCACAAAACGAAATGTTTGTAGATTTCCATGACCATGTGTATTGACAGTCTTGTTTATTTTATTGCCAAGTGTTAGTGCGGTACCGCCGGCCGGCACGTCTTTAATTCAGACTGCTAGAAAGCTACAACAGTAATTGTCTAGGATTATTATTATTGAAGTTCAAAACTACAATAAGACTCTTATCATGAAAACATCCCGGGCCGCTCAACAAATATTTTGTTTACACAAACTCGAGACCAGGACGATATTATGCTGACTTGGCAAAAATTCTGACAGAAAATTCGACAAAGTTTGCCTAGTCCGTCTACTCCAAACGTTCTCTCAAGAAATAATCCACTGTAGAAGTTATAAAATATATTGGCAGAAAGATAATTCACCTTACTATAACATACGTGCAGTTTATCCGACCAAATAGCTTAGTTTCCCTAAAAAAAGCGAAATACTAAACATGTCCAAATCATAATAGCGGCCGCTATTTTTAAATTTTTCCCCGTATGTATTATAATGTCTTCTCCGAATCGTTTCTCGAGAAATAAACCACTGTAGAAGCTATCAGATATACTGGAAGAAAGATAATTCATCTGGCTACAACATACGTACAGTTTATCCGACTAAATAGCTTAGTTTTCTTAAAAAAAGCGAAATACCGAACATGTCCAACACGAACTAGAGATTCTTAGGTATCGGTCAGCGACCTTCACCATTAGCAAAAGGACCCATAAATGCCGCCATTTTGAAAGTGAAAATGGGACACTTTTCCTAACTCAAAGGTAATAGGAGCACGCAGTCCAGTTATATATATAGGTCAGTGGTCCTTCTGCTAATGGTAGCGACCACTGACATGTACTTATCGTAGGGAAAAAAATTTTTATGTAAATACAAAGCGATTTTCTTACTTTATTAATAAATCGTTCCTATACGACGGCTTCCCCAGAGGTGAATAAAATCGTCTGGCGTTACTGCGTTAGCCAGAACAAAATACTAAAAGTAAAGACCAATAAATTCGGACAGGAAAGAGTTAATGCATGCAGGTTGGTCATTGTTAATTTCTTGTGGAACGACTCAAGACGCCTGCTGGATTATTTGTCTGACCAAATAGGAATATCGCCTCCAATGTAAACAGCCCCTAAGAAGAACTCGGTACGCCTCGCTTCCGTTTACGATTTTCTCGTGATCTTCAGCGGTTCTTTATAGAGCTGGCGACTTCACAAAACGAAATGTTTGTAGATTTCCATGACCATGTGTATTGGCAGTCTTGTTTATTTTATTGCCAAGTGTTCGTGCGGTACCGCCGTCAGACTGCTAGAAAGCTACAACAGTAATTGTCTAGGATTATTATTATTGTAGTTCAGAACTACAATAAGACTCTTATCATGAAAACATCCCTGGCCGCTCAACAAATATTTTGTTTACACAAACTCGAGACCAGGACGATATTATGCTGACTTGGCAAAAATTATGACAGAAAATTCGACAAAGTTTGCCTAGTCCGTCTACTCCGAACGTTTTCTCAAGAAATAATCCACTGTAGAAGTTATAAAATATATTGGCAGAAAGATAATTCACCTTGCTATAACATACGTGCAGTTCATCCGACCAAAAAGCTTAGTTTCCCTAAAAAAAGCGAAATACCAAACATGTCCAAATCATAATAGCGGCCGCTATTTTGAAATTTTTCCCCGTATGTATGGTAATGTCTTCTCCGAATGTTTTCTCGAGAAATAAACCACTGTAGAAGCTATCAAATATACTGGAAGAAAGATAATTCATCTGGCTACAACATACTAAAGAACTTACAACATGCCTCACGACCTCATTCCATCACGCGGCGAACAACTCACCGGAAGTACGAATAGTAGCGGAAGTAAAAAATGCAAAATCGTGACACCAAAAAACAAAACAAAAAAAACAAACAGCCAAAACTAAGGTGACGGAGACCCCGGGGCCCCAGGACCCTACGGTACAACCGCTGACACCACTCCACGTTAACTTATTTTATTATGATAATAATAATATTAATAACATTAAATTAATATTGTAAGTGTAATATGTACAATAGCACCCGAACTGTATGAGATTTACAACGGCTTGCCGACTTATTCAATACACACATTTAATTGTTTAGAATTATCAACAATATTTAAGATATATTATTTTAACATTTTTAACTGGTTGCAATTGGGCTTATATAGTTGCCCAGTCTTTTAAAATATTATCGCTATACTAATTCATTCAAAGTACCCATAAGGGAATATCGATTGAATGTTAATACCTGAAGACCCGGTGTATGCTTTATTCTGTGACAGTGTGGAGGATGTTCAGCGTAACTTCAGCTTTCCCGGTCATAGCGGTTCGTGATTGTAAACTAAAGAAAATTCTATTTTCTCTAGAGTTGCTCATTTTTCCAAGTGCCTGAAGCTTTCTGATAATGTCGTTTTGAAGTGTATTGAAAACTTTAAGCCTTCATTGAAGGTTGTTAATCTTGAAGACTGCCACTGGCTTTTGTCAACAACAATTCAACACTCTCTACGAAAATGCAGGAACTTAGTACAAATCAGTTTGCTTGGATGCTGTGTTACCGTTAAGGGTTTGAATGATATTTTACTTCATAATCCGTTAATTGTCAATCTAAGCTGGTCTGTACCGAAAGGTGTAAGTAAAGATATTTCTGATAGTTCTCATGATAATTATTTGCTTGGTGAAGATTTACGAAGTGGCTTCAGGAAATTGAAAGAACTTACATTAAGATTTGAGCAAGATGTAGATGGAACAGTTTCGTGTCTTTTTACTGAAGAAATGGCCCTTTTGCAGTTGACTGTCTTTTTCCTTTTGGAATCTGGACCGTGTCTCTCTAAAGCAAAAATTAAAAGTTCTAAGGGCTTTACGTTACTTCGTTCTTCTATACCAGGAGGGTATTGGCTTGGTCATGTAAAGACACTTCTTTCTTCTGCTGTTTTGAATGCGTCAAGAACCCTGGGTTTGAGCGTGCTGGTGATGCCCTTTGAAATTCCTGGTGATATACCATTACTTAACCAAACGGTGCATTTGCGAAAACTAGAGCTGTATGGTCCGTCCTATTTGGTGGCGAAAGAAGTCAACGAGCTGGTTTATTTCAATTCCTCAAAATCCCAATCTCTTTCAGTCAATGGTTTATCGGATATATGCAGGACGAATGCAGATCTGAAATATTTAAACCTTTACGGTTGTCACAGTTGTCTTGGAGATGTGAGTATACATGTATTTACTTACGTTAAAATAATTCAAACCCGAATACGTTAAAAATGTTCATCAGTTCGACAAAAACTAGACTTTTTGTCATTTTTAGCAGAATGGACGGTTTATAGTTGATCAGTTGTGCGCCTGTGATATATACTTTCTTTTCCAGGTATTGTCCCAACAACAGGTATTTTATTTGCAGTAATAACAGTCGTTATTATAGCATGCTATTGGATATGAGCTTTTGCGTAATCTGATTGGTTCCCTACTACCAGGCTATCAGCTCATATCCTGCCAGTAGAGGAAAAACAAGATGGCGGCATGTTTTTTTAAACTGCCGAAAAGAGTTGAAATTGACGGATTTTTATACAGAAAAACATCAACACCCTCAAACCAATGTATAAAAAAAAACATTGTGTAAAAATACATTAACAAATACACAATTTAGCATGTTAAATGGTAAAATTCACCTAAAAATTACGTCTTTTTACTTCAAAAATCCAACTAAATTATCGGGTTGATATTAATTTGTTGCCAAACAAAGAAACTCACGGTTAAAACCAAGCCTACAACACACATTTCGTAGGAGATCACCAGTAAAGAGACTTTTTTTATTTAGATAAGCATTTGGAGTAGTAAAAAGCATGTTCTTTTTCAAAAACAACCAACTAAGTAATTTAGTTTCACTACCGAAGGTGTTTCAGTTTCATTTTTGCATGAAATCAAAACCTTTTTCACGACAGCAACGCTAATACAAACAACTGACCCACCTTTTGACTTTATAAAGGTACCTTTTAAATCTTTTTTGTTGATCTGCTCAACACATTTTTTGCCTCTCGAGCAACATTTATACAATATTTCGAAGCTGTTTGCCGAACAGCTCAGCGAGAAACTCTATGTGAATGCATCATTACGCATGGCGGAAGTATTAGTTGCCTATGCCGGAAGTTTGTTGTTTCAAACATTTCTCTGTAATTTTGTCTCTTGTACAGTGCTTGGCTATATAATAAAACAGTTATACCATTCGCTCTCGTTGTATACGAACTAATAGCCTCATAACTAATAATAACTAATAACTCATATACAACAAGAGCTCATGGTATAACTGTTAATTATTTAAGTTTCATAACTTTCTTAATTTTTGAAAGATTCTAAGAAACAATCTTGCTAGATAGATGAGCCCGACGGCCGACTCTCACTTTTGGAAGTAATGATGTAAGAATTTATTTTATCTCTTAGTCGCCGAGCGGTCCTAAAGCGTTTATTTTTTGCTTGGTGGTTCAACCACCGAAGGTTTAACACTCAACTGTATTAAGATATATAATTGTTATACTTTAATGTTTTGTTGTTACTTGGATTTTCACACAGTTATATGTAGACGCACTTTTAGTATTTTACTCAGTGGTTAACGCCAGACGATTTTACTCGTCAAGGGAAGACCCCTGGTAGTCAAGAGGTTAATCGATCTTCCATATATGAAGATTGTCTATTATATAGCGACTTGAAAATCCGAGTATCAACGAACGTTTAAGTATACGGCAGTAACTCCACATTTTACCTCGGATTTCTAAACACTATTTTTTCGCATCTCATACCCTTCCCTCCCAAGCATTTGATTGACTACATTAGATCGTCACCCTTTTGGCATATATAAAGCTTAGCACTATTTTATTCTATTTCATTGCGTTTCACTCTGATAAAGGGTTCCGTTTGAAATGTCAGTATTTTGTTGCTAAATATCTTGGCGGTTTATCCTCTTTTCACTTTGCTCTATTCAAAACACTGCCTACGTATAATACTCTACTTTTTTAGTTTCCTATTTTATTGTACTTTATTGTTTAAGTAAATGTTTTACTAGATATGATAAGTCGTTCTGAACCAACGTCCGTTCTCCACGGATTACTGTTTTGAATTTACGTTTTTAATATATTTTGTAGGATCTTATAGGCCTTGAAAGTATTGCAAGTAATTGTAAAAATTTGCGTCAGTTAAATATTGGCAAAATTCATTTCCACATCAGAACCAATGGAAATCAACTCCTAAGGATAATAGCGTCAATTGTAACATTGGAATCGTTGGCGATATCCGACTGCATGATGGCTGAAACTAGTTCAGAAAACCTTCGCAAGAATAGACCATCTGAGAACCCTGTTGTATTCAATTTAAATAAACGACGTATTTCACGTCTCGCTGCAAGTAAGACTGAGCACACGTTGTCTACAACATGCCGCTTAGGAGTCCCGAGTAACCAGCGTTGTGTATCTGAAGATAACCGTCACGCGGGAAGAGTTAAACCACGTGATGAAACAGAGATAGGATGTTCGTCTCGAGAGAAGCGAACAATTGATATAGAACGACTAGCTCAATGTACTTCTATGGAAGAACTGGAAATAGTCAAAACTGATGACTGGTATGATAATATTTCAATCTAATACAATACAATACAATACAATACAATACAATACAATACAATACAATACAATACAATACAATACAATACAATACAATACAATACAATACAATACAATACAATACAATACAATACAATACAATACAATATGTATTATATTTCTCTGTAAATCTTGCTGCAATTCTATTGGTTCGGAGGGTGCGATTTGAGCATCAATTGACCATAATGAGCTAAATGAGCTAAAATAAGACAGCAAATAAACGGTTTCATTTGTTGTCTTGTTTTAGCTCATATTTTGAGTTTCAAGATGTTTATTTTCAGTTTATGCTTTGTCTTGTCTTGTCTTGTCTTGTCTTGTCTTGTCTTGATTTTATTATTTTTATTATATTTAATAATTTTTTTATTTCGAGGGCCGCTACAAGTTTATCACTTTTTGGTGTAATGTGTAGCCTCCTTCACAGACGTTCTTGCGGTCGTACGCTAACTTTCAGGCTATGTAATGTGCTACTCTCTTAAAATAAAGTTTTTATCTTATCTTATTTTATTTGGTATACGAGATAAAAAGCGATATAAAGATACAACAAGGCGCCTGGTTAGGCTTTAATCGGGCTACTGATATCCAGTGTGGTGAACATGCACGTGGAGGTGCTTGGGAAAGAATGCTACAGTAACATGTGCACTAAAATCTAATTTGTCATAAACAAAAGTCAAAACACAATCCTCAATGGACAAACACAATTCTCAATGCACAAAAAAATTATTATTTGAGACTATACAAAACCAGAAATAATTTATTCAAAAAAGTCGATGAAAACAACTTTATATATGTACTGTATGTTCAAGGACTTGTTGTAGCACTCTTCGTATTCACTGGATATATAACATTTATCTGTGGTGGCATAGTTAATAGAACATATACATGGTTTGGAAGCTCTGTTGTCTTTCAACATGAAGCATGGTCATGTTGAACTGACAATGAGTTCCTTATATGGAAGTAAATTATATGGACACGTGACGATGAAGCACCACAACACGTGACGATGAAGCAACTCACTAATTAAACCCGATCGTTGCTATTGGATGACTGCTTCATTATACAGAAAATACAACACCGTGAAATTGCACAAATTTCCATAACCTTGAACAAAAACATAGAACAATCACTTTGGACGAGTTTCCAAACCATGTATGTGTTCTATTAACTATGGTGGTGGATAGGATTTATTCACCGGATCTTTTGCGGAATCGGGATATAAGTTACGTACCACCATTTAGCTTTGGACAACCTTAGGCAAAGCTTGACTGGAAGCATGGATAGTAAATCGTGCAAAGTATCCAAGTTTGCAACGCCGAAAAAAAAAGCAGAAACGAACGTCCAAATCGCTGTAAAATTTTGGGGGAAATTACCATCCAAACTACAAAAAAGATTGTGTAAATGAACCTAAAGTCCGGCAACAATTTTCTCAGTTATTTTCATTTTGTTTTACAGTATATTTTTTCTTAAGAATATTTTGTAAATGCAGTAACATTATTGATATGCTATATTACAAATTTTCTTAAGTTAAAAAAGCTTTTTATTAGACTGGAGTCCTTTTTCATTTTGTGACAAAATTGACTGATCTGTAGTAATTTGTTTTTAATTTGCCTTCTAGTGATTGGATTTTGTCAGATGAGGAACTTATGGTGTTATCACATTGGAAGAAATTAAGAAAACTTACAATATATGGTGAGTTTCTGTCCTCCAGTCAAGCAATCCTTATCTTTTAAAGTTCCATACTTTAATTTGAATATAATCCGCTAAAACAAGTCAAACCGTATAGTCGAGGGATATTCTTTTGCAACTATAGCTTAGTACTAACCCAGCTATACGTTAATCTCTGTTTGCTTCGCAGAAAACCTGTATTATTATGGGCTATAACCCGGCTTTTTGCGCAGATAACCGAGATTAACAACTAAGCAGTATACTAGAAATACATAAACGCAATAACCCCTCGCCCGCTTTTACATGAATTTTTGCAAATACTTCCTGATTAATAAACGTTAATGCAACCCCCTTGCACTCCTTTTTAGTGGGGGGCCTGGAAATAGCCACTCCTGTTGGAACGATTAAAATATTATTTTAATTCTAATAGAATATTTGAAGAAAAAGGTAACGAGGAACACAGGAAATTTTAAGGATAATATTTCGTAAAAAATGTTGAGATGAATAAAATTCCACGTCGCATCCACGGTTTGAACTCGTTCACGTTCGCATGCCACCCGACGATGTTACCACCAGACTACTGAAGCAAGTCTTAAAACATTAACAAAATATTAAGTTTATACTTTGCAGTTCTTTCTTTCCATTTCTTTCCAATGTTTTTAGAACATTGCTAGAGCATCTAAAAATATTTGCATTTTCCAAAGGCATTGAATAGATTGGAAACTACTCAAAGAACTGCCTGCCTGGCTGCCACGACTATATTCATTTATGGCATTTAAAAAAAAATTTACAAAGTTCGACCATGGATAGTAAAAAGTCCTTTTACAATCCATGGTTCGACTAATATAACAAAATCAAATTTTCATTTCGACATTTGCATGAAGTGCTGAAACTGTTTTCACTTACATGTTGATATATATATTTCAACAGCATTTGTATGTTGTATACAGAAGAAAAATTGCTCCTTTTCCGAATTTTATGCCAAAAATATGACAAGCTACGCGAAGTCACAAGTGATTTTACAATAAGAAAATTATTTAAAAGAATATAAGACGACAGCAATGGGTGTAAAAAACAACGCGCAAGCAAAAACATCCAACGAATATACGTTTAAAATACTTTTAGTATTAAGAACACACATAAACAGAAAACAAACTTAACAGTGATAGGTTGTAAACAGAGAAACTCGAACAGTATATTGCTACTAAATGTTCGTTATATTTTTACCGTATAAAAGCTTAAACTTTTTGGCCTTGATCTTTGTCGGTTTTCATGACCAGTTTTACTATTGCTTTTTCCTAGTCCTTTCCTATTTCGGTTTGACGGGTTTCCTTCTACTAAAGACGTTGTTGTGCATTATACATAAACGTTGATTTGTTTCTGTTCTTTTGAAAGGGATATATGTATCCCAAAAACTTCTTTCTCAAGTCTTTTGGTAAGAAATCTTTTCTTTTTGTCAAGAACTATGCTGTTCCCAGTGCCCCACAATCTTCACCGCGTATGGTCAATCCACACATATATACAAATATTCAGATCGCTCAAACTGATTCGCATTTCAACACGCGTGTAAAGTGGACGCCACGCATGTCGAGATTACCACCCTCCTGGGCTCCGGGCCTTCGGCCCTACGCCCGGGCTCGGGGATTAATTGTATTTGACGAAGGAGAGTGCTGCCTAATTTGGCGTGAGCGCGTCTTTCAAAATCCAGTCAATATATTGAGTCGTTTTTGTGTGGAAGCATTTGGATGTTTATAGGATACAGTACGCGTATATAATCGCTGAGGCTTATGAGAAATTTCCCAACTCGTTTTCAGCTACACGCGCGGTTTTCGAATTTCTCAACATTAGTTGGGTTAATTTCTTGGTAACTTCGTGCAATCTATATTTATTTCAAAGTGGAAAATGGTATTCAATGGTTACATTATTAAGCAAAGCCGTATGTGACGTATATTGCAAATACCGAGTCCTTTTTACAGTAAGATCGAATTCCCGGTTTTTGTCACCATGTGACTGTTCAACCAAGTCATGTAGCTCGTAATATCGCTAGGATTTGTGATGGAATAAACACTGTTTAAGTATTTGGTAAATATATGTCCACCTTTCTTAGTAATGAGCTTTTATGTATTTCACGATTACGGTAACTTCCGCTTTGTAAATCGCGTGCTACAGATATGTAGAAAACTGAGATCGAACAATTATTTGTTTTTTGTTACTGTATTTATTGACATTTTTACCGAGTGTCAAACGCACTTCAGTTTTCTCTAATTAACTAATTTCTATCCAGAGCTTTCCCCAGAAGTGAGTGAAATCGTCTGCCGTTGGCTAAAATAAAATACGAAATACCTACACTGTAAAAACTGATTGGTTGAAACAACCAAAAAAATAATTTTTTTTGAATGAATCTGAGAGAACCAGTTAAAAACAGGTCATTTCAACCAAATTCGTTGAGGTCGAAATAACTACAATTATGTTTGTTAAAACAACCAGTAAGTATTGGCCATTTTAACCTATAAAACATTGGTCGTTTTGACAGCTTAAAATTGGTTGATTCAATCCAATATCAATTGGTCGTCACAAGCTCAGCCAATAAATATTGGTTGTTACAACCGATAAATATTGGTCAAGGCAATGAATCTGAGAGAACCCATTTGAATTGGTCAAGTCGCTATTGTGACCAATTTTAAATTGGTTAAAATTGAAGAGGTATATTTAACCAATATGAAAATTGGTTAAATCGATCTTTATCACATCTCCAAAAAATGTAGAGTATTAACAAAATTCTACAAAAGCAATTAAAGAGTTATAATTGTACAGCGAGCATGGCCATGCAGGTAAAGCCATAATATTAAAGGATGAGTGTCCACCTAATGCTTTGCGCGCTCACAATACAATGAGAGTGCACGCGATCACTTTGGTCATGTACGCTCGCGGCCATTTTTCGGGCCACGAAATTCAACAAGTGAAGCAATCCCTCAATATCTGAGCAATGCTTGCAGTAAATTACTCAATTTATGTTTTTCGTGAGAGCTAAGATGATTTAGTAAGTAGTTATGGTCATATTTTTGATAATATTTGATTACACTCAGAGGGCCGTGGAGTTGTATTTCGAGACAAGTATTCGTCGATCGGCGTTTCTTACAAAACCAAACGAAGGCCAGACAAGAGATCATAACTAAACGTAGACAGCTAGACTCAAAGTTTTGTCATTTCAATAAGACTGCTGTTAGTTGTTTACAAGTGGTTTACCTGTTGGATTGCATCTCCGATTAGGACTGATTTGTTTTGATTATTGTTTGGTTCTCAGCCGATGATATTATAAGCTTCCAAAAGTCGTTTGAATCGATTTGTAGCGATGTCTGACTCAGAATTTGTCGAAAATAATTATAAACGACACTCCACGAATCTGTCAGAGTGTTCTATTCACAACGGCTTTGAATACAACGGCCATTCAAGTACATATATATTATTTCGCACTTTACAGACTGTGCATAACACTTCTGTATGCTGTATACACGCTCCACGTTTCCAAAAATATTTGGATGGTCTTCACTCTTGTGTTACTCATGGCTAGAAATCCAGGACACTCAGCGGCAGTGGCCTGTGGGCTCATATTTAGATGGTAATATTAATTTGAAAATTCTGATGGCTAAATATCGATCATTTCGGCTATAAACAGAAGTCTATAGCAATAAATTAAAGTAGAGTTATTCGCTAAAATGTCTTATTGACCCATTTCTTACCCAAATATCAAATTACAAAAGGTTTAATCGTCTAGACAGGCCTGTACACTCATACTCACAAAAATTGCCGCATAAATTTCGGTTATTATTTCTGAATCCACAGTCACATTTAATAATAATAACAGCGCTTAAGACCCTGGCAACCTAGCAACAGCTCCATAAGAAATGGCGGACAAGAACCTGAAATTATCGAGGAATGCATTGCTTCTTCACGCCGAGTTCAGTATTTATCTCGGTGCTTGATGGATTAAATTACAACGACTCGGCTGCAATAAATCGTACATTTTAAGGTCTTTGGGAACCTATTAAACAACGAAAAAGTGGAACGAACAACTCCGCAAAACAAAGTAACGTTCATCCCGAGCCAATTCAGACGTTCGCATCGTGGACAAACAACACAGAAGCAGCCAAAATTGGAGCTCCAAAATAAGTGATATAGCAGATTAATAGACTTTAAACAGCGAATAAGAGGGGCTCGGGAACCTATTTAGGACGCTCCAAACTTAATAGAAATTGTAGTGCTGAACGATTGTTCAATTTGATGAAGTTTTGGACGTTCGCATGTCGGAATTTACAATAGTAAATAACCGAAAATGATTGTTCTTTATATTTCCTTAAGAAATCTATTGAAGGACGCCATATTGAATTAATTAAAAAGGGATTCAGTGCGCATGCTTTGCCGCCATGTTGTCCTAGATTTCTGGCCATGGTAGCCTATTCGAAGGGAAAGGAGCCTACAACTACAAACAAAACACTGCGATAAATTGCAGTATTGCATTTGGAAATTAAACGCCAGAGAACAAGAGCGCCTAATCAAAACAAATCCTAATCGGAGATGCAATCCAACAGGTAAACCACTTGTAAACAACTAACAGCAGTATGAATGCATCTTATTGAAATGACAAAACGTTGAGTCTAGCTAGCTCTTATTGATGGCATCTAATTTAGTGTCTACGTGTGGCCTTCGTTTGGTTTTGTAAGAAACGCCGATCGACGAATACTTGTCTCGAAATACAACTCCACGGCCCTCTGAGTGTAATCAAATATTATCAAAAATATGACAATAACTACTTACTAAATCATCTTTGCTCTCACGAAAAACATAAATTGAGTAATTTACTGCAAGGATTGCTCAGACATCGAGGGATTGCTTCACTTGTTGAATTTCGTGGCCCGAAAAATGGCCGCGAGGGTGCATTGCGAGCGCGCAAAGCATTAGGTGGACACTCATCCTTTAAATTTCATTCAAAAACTCATTAATAATTCATGAGGAAAACACAAAAGAAAATCATGTAATAAATGTATATGTGATAAAGATACCTCCTGATTTACATAAACTTTAGCTTTGATTTTCTCGGCTTAGACAAGGTTATTTTTCAAACTTACTACGCCAACTGATGAACTTACCAAGTGGTTCGTTTTTGAAGCCGTTCAATTAACTCGCAGTTCGTGTTTTATCAGATATAAAAAACTCCTGCTCGTTTATTAAACAGTACAAAAAAGTTATTTGACCAGAAAAATGTTATCCATTTATTTATAATAAGTTACTTTTGTAGGATATAATTATTTCATTTGCAGCATGACATGCACAAACAAAGAATAAGAACGTAATTGCTGACTGCCACCCACTAAGAAAGTTGAGCTTTAAGATCTCAATAAAAAAATTGGTCACTCCACTCAACCACTCCGGCAGTATAAAGATCTTGCCATCTTGTCATTTGTTAGTATCCCTTTCATAACAAAATGAACCTGGCTGTATTTTAGAGCAGATTAATCATAAACAAAATATTTCTAAATAATGTGAAAAATAGTAAAAAATAGTAAAGTTAAAGTAATTCACTTCTATTATCTATGCGCATACTGTATTATATGTCATGCTCATAGAATCACAAACATGCTCATAATTTCAATTATTTGCGCTTTTATATATACTTTGCGGTTCGCCTGTATGGTGAATAACGCTTCTATTCACAGCATAAAGTAAATATCTAACTAAAGATAAATGCCCATTAGGGTCCTGATGACTAGACTGAAAGCCAGCCGCCGATCTCATCTCGTTTTCACTCCTGAGATGAGATCGGCGGCTGGCTTTCAGTCTACCTGATGACGGCATGTTGTTTCTCTGCCAGAATCGCGCCTATAACTAATTTTGCTGAGCTAGTATAAACTTAATCTTAACTTGACACACAGTGGCAGTGATACACTGTGGCATGCAGCGCATTCACTGCGTTGTATATGATTGAGCGCAGCAAAATTAGTTATTGGCGCGTTTCGGGAATATAAATAATAGCAGCATCAAGGCCCAGTAGGGTATTTTTTTAGTGGATGTTTGCGAGAACCGAGGCATTACTCTCGAGGTAATTAACTAATTGTAGTTCACAAATTTCACAAGGTTTTGTCTTTATCTGTATTATACTTCCTAGTCTTTATACAGATAAAGAAATTCAATTGAATTCAGTTTTGTATGGGAGATAAAGACTTTCTGCAAAGAAACCGTGCGAAATTTGAACTAAATACTGCAAATCGTTCGCTTCTGATGCGATGTCTCAAGAAGACAATTAGGTTAATATGTTTCAGAGTCGAGTCAGTCGACGGTCAAATTTTTATTTATACATGAACGTTTCTCAAATATATTCTATGTAGATCGAAGCAATAACAACGACAAAGGGACTCTAGTAGCCTACACTAAAGCTTTAGTAATTTTACCTCTATCTCTTCATTCTAGTTGTCCAGCTATATACTCTATGCAGGGCCCCTCTGGATACCAGCCATGTATATAGCTGAATGGGCTACCCTGCTAAAATAAAGTTTACTTACTTACTATTTGAACTTTGAACGTCCGTCTCATTTGCGTGGCTTGTAGAAAGACGTTGTGTTCCTCGACGGTAAAGTTTCATTTCGGCAAACATTGTTTCCTACGATTTCCCACAATTGAAACGAACTGTCTTTACAAAATTTTATCGCTGGTATTTGCGCCTACAATTCTCAACCGCCAAGTCCAACTGAGTACTTGAGTTCAAAATTCAAATTAGAGCGCCTTTAACCTTTGTTTCGCTACCACCACGTGATATTTTTGGATATGACCATATCACCATATGGTATCTCAAACTCTTATTCCGTAACGCAAACAGACCCATATTAGAGCCAGACATTATCTAATATCTGCCAGAAAATACACACACGAATCAAAACGATTCCCTCTTAAGGAGTACTTTGTATAAAAAATATGTTTCTGAAATACCGTCTGAGTTTGTGGCTATGCTTTGGATTTGACCATGACATCAAAGTAAAATGATAAAGGTATAGTTACGCGGCTTTAAGTGCATGATTCAACGCGCTTCAGTCCAAATAGCTTTAGTTATAAGAATGTGCGAAAATTGGTCACTGCATGGGTGTCTGGGCAAAGGTCAACTCAGGTCGCGAAGGTTATCGGCATATTGCATTAATTTTACTCATGTGAAACCTCTGCGATGTCCTTGTCGCAAATTTGTGAAGCAAAAATTTTCGCGGTGAGTGACGAAATATTACATAGACTATGATGAATGCTAACTCTTTGCTACAAGCGTAAAAGGGCCGTGGTGGCGCCACGCTTCATATCTCTAACGTAAGCCTCCCAAGCGACATTTTACTGTTACATACTATGTAGCCTACATACTATATGTATATCTTTAAATGCCTATAAATTGTTATTTTTTGCAAACTATTTACAAACTAAGCCACCAACTATTTCCAGACTATTCATATAGGATGGAAGAAGGTTGATTTTTCCAATTTTCAGTGACTAGTCTACCCAGCTCAGCTCAGCTCACTGACTTCAGTTCAGTTCAGTTCAGTTTAGTTTAGTTTAGTTTAGTTTAGTTTATAGGGAACTGCTTCAAAAACTTTCTCGCTCTAAAACCAGTATTAACTCTTTCCTATCCACATATATACACTGTAAAAACTGATCATAAAATAACCTTTTTAATTGATTGCAACCAATTTCAAGAAGTTACAATGACCAATTGAATTGGTTGTAACCAAAATAAATTGGTTATGCTGACCAATTATTAGGTCAGACTAAAGTTGTAACTGGGTACTGGTTAAAATAACCAACTGAATTGGTTATAACCATTACGAATTGGTTTATATTAACCAATTCATATTTGGTCAAACTGGTTGTAAGTAACAAAACTGATTTGGTTTAAACCATTAATATGAATTGGTTAAATTAACCAATTGATATTTGGTGAGACTTGTTGTAACGAAACTGAATTGGTTATAACTAATATAAATTGGTTAAAATAACTAATGCCGAGCTGAGTTGAGCTGAGCTGAACTAAACTAAACTAAACTAAACTAAACTAAACTAAACTAAACTAAACTAAACTAACAAAAACAATAGCAACGCATTTCAACACAACTTTAACTTTAACTTTAACTGTTTAACTTGCAGTAAAATACATATGTGTGACGAGTCACTTTTTAATTTGAACAGGTGTTAAACTGTTTGGGAAAATGGATTTTTTGCTTTCAGTGGCTAAAAATTGTCCTGTATTGGAGTTCCTCAGCTTGAATAAGATAGACAAGCCATTTTCTGGTGGTTACATGTCTCATCTAATGAAAGCCTTACCATTTCTTATCAATTTAAAAGTGTTTCGGTAAGTATAAGTATGCTACATTCTGGTCAAAATTATGTAACATAATTTGTGAAACACAAAGTACATAGTTGCTTTTTATAAACCTGAAATGGGGACAAAAAAACTGAAATCCATTCTCAACAGATTTAAAATAAATGTTTTTTTATTGTTGCATGAGTACTAATTAGACTTGATGAGAAATGCGGACAAACATCCAAACTGACATCATCGTTGTGCAGAACATAAGTTGTTTTGATTCATTGAATTACAAATACGGATGACAATTTTATAAGAACTTGTAACCTGTTTTGGCGTTCTCCAGCGCACTGTACCTTGGGAAACTTTGTGTTGTCGATCCGATAACCAAGAACTATCTAACCGAAGTGCTTAAAACACATTCGTTTACATCAAAACAAAGAGGACAGGCGTTAAATGTCTTGGTCCGATTTTTGTTTGTGTTTTCCTCATGAATTACTAATTGCCTGATGCAAATTAACACTCAATCAGTTTGGGAGAATTCGAAAGTATGTAACTTTTAATTACACCTCGGGTTCAAATAAGATAATATGTAAACTTTTAACTAACAGGTCAGGTTTACATTTTCTTAAAGTTTCTCTCTCGTGTTAGCATTGAGCTACAACATGGTAGGAGTTAAATTTCTATTTTGTGGTACGAAACGGTTTAATTATTCCAATTTCCTGCTTTATAGTATCAGCTATTACTCATTGTTGCTTGTACATGTATTTTCACATAACTGTTTTTTAGACTAGAACAACCTCATTTCAATATAACACGATCATTTTTGGCGTCGATGTATCAATGTAAACAACTTCATTCTTTGTGTATCATTGCAAATGGAGGACGAATACAGGATGGTGTCAATTTTTCTGAACTTTTTAATCTGGTATGTTACCGATTAGAACAATAGATAAAACTGTTAGAAAAATAATGCATCGAAATTGCCTACTTTGAAAAAAAAAAAGTTAAAAAAATGCAATGAAAATATAGGACTTTACATAAAGAAACGGATTTTTACTCGGGCTACTTGTGGGAGACCGAGTCTAGGTTTCGGTTCCGAGTCCGTTTCTGTTTCTGTTTTTTTTTTGGAGGGCGACACAAAATTGCATTTTTGCACAATTTACTTCCGCTACTATTCATACTTCCGGTGAGTTGTTTGTTAGCCGTGTGATGAAGTGAGGCTGCGAGGCATGCTGTAAGTTCTTTGCTCTTTTTGCTTTTGGAGAAACAGCTTTGCCATTTGATCAAGGTGTTCTTGCACATTGTTGGTAGATTTCGAAATAGACTGACTGACTTTGTAGTTTTATAACGGTGATCAGATGTGGCTGACAACTGTCTTGATCGTAAATATGTTCACCAATGTTAAGTATGCACTACCTTCGATCTGATCTTCCTCGGCCCACTCCCACCTTTACACGCGCGGTAGGCGTCTTGTTCTATATAAATTCTAATTCGCTTGTCAATTATGTAGTGGAGTAGTCAGCATAGATACACGCCCCTACGTGCGTATTTTCTACAATAGATTGCATCAGATGCATGAAAGTAATCAAAATATTGGTTGAAATAACCGAAGAACGGTTATTTTAAACAAAATATATGATTGCATGTTTCAACCAATAGAAATTCATATTAAAGTTTGGTTGTTTTTACAGTGAAGACACTGGGTACAAGGTTGATTGCTGCGAATGACGACCAATTTAATAAATTCATTAATAATAATAATAATAATAATAATAATAATAATAATAATAATAATAATAATAATAATAATACTACTACTACTACTAATAATACTACTACTACTACTACTACTACTACTACTACTACTACTAATAATAATAATAATAATAATAATAATAATAATAATAATAATAATAATAATAATAATAATAATAATAATAATAATAATAATAATAATAAAAAGAATGTCTGATTTTGTGTTTTAGTGTCAGGATCTTACAGTCTTGTTTATGTCTTGTGAATCACCAGTTGCACGAATGAAAAGAATTCAGGATGATTTGATTGAAAGGTAACTGTAATATTTTTAGTCTTTGTAGTAAAGAACAGAATCGCATTTACACGCTTTTACGTTTCCTTAATTTCCATCTATAGCCACTTTGCAACTTCGTACCCAAGACATTTTGCCTATGGCCCTGTTCATTAAGCTGCATGACAGTAACTATATACGTCGGTTTCTTCTTTTGGTTTGTTTACGTTAAAGTGGTTCTCTGATAAAAACATTGTTGGCAATGTTTTTGCATAATCCTAAAGATGTTATGGTAGTTACTAATCGTGCAAAGTTTCATTTCAAAATTCGTTGAAGAAAAGGCGGTATTTTACGTGTAAAGTTTGTACTTTGGAGCGCCGCCATTAAATTGAGAGTGCTTGAGAAGAATGAGTTGAGGAGACTATGACGTCATAGACTCAATACAAACAAAAGATCGCTGTTGTTGTCAACAAAAGGGTCATTGTTGTTATTGAGTCTATGACGTCATAAGCTTCCTTGACTTATTCTTCTCAAGCTCGGCCACTGTAATGGCGGCGCTCCAAAGTACAAACTTTACACGTAAAATACCGCCTTTTCTTCAACGAATTTTGAAATGAAACTTTGCTTTGCACGATTACTAACTACCATAATATCTTTAGGATTAGCAAAACATTTCCAACAATATTCAGAGAACCACTTTAACTAAAGTTACTGAAAAGGAACAACTATAAAAGCATTCGGATTTTTCCAAAAACAAACAAATTTGAGAAAAAATTAACCACCTCCTTGTTCTGAACCTGAAGAGGGATACGCTATTAATTTAATGGCACGTGGTTTTAAGCTGGGTTGTCCCGCGAAGATTTACGCGCATTAATGAAAAAAAAAATAGAAGTGATAAAAACGTGTTTATTTAACTGTTTGCATGCTTTATTGTTTCGTGCAGTCTCTCTCGGTCTGTTTCATATTTTTTTCTGCTCTTCCTCCTTTATACAGGTTTCGCCCTAGCCGACCTGCATTATGGGTAACGATGTGCTCGTCTCGCAATCTATTAAATAGTGACGCTTTAGCGAAAGTACCTTACCGCATAAAAGACGATTTGGTGTATTTTAGAAGTAGAGTGGCCTGTTCGGATCTGACATAGATTTAGACTATGTAGAAAAATAGAATTGAAATAATACGTTACTGTTTTAACTTTATGTACGCTGGGTGGGGGAAGGGGGTATCCGCGCGTACTTTAAATGTTTATACTGTATCTCAATTATCATTATATCTGAATATTTCGATTCCGAAATGAAGAAATGCAGATTTCCTAGTACGTCGTCCAACGCTAGCTGTTTTGACGCAGTTCCTATAGGTCCCCTGCATTTATACTCTCCAAATAGCCTGATTTCAAACAGCTAGGACATGTCTTGTAATCTAAACAAATTGACGATCAAATTAAAAATAAATGTTCTGTCTTATACCGTGAGGGTATGTATGCCATGCTTACGCCATGAAGAAAAAAGACAAACAGATGAGAAAGTAATCAAGCAAAGCGAGAATAAAAAAACACTCACCATACTTCATATCTCAGATTCATTAACATTCATCTTTAATCAGGCTATTACACTATGCTCTTTTCCAAATGAATGGAAAATAGCTAGAGTAACACCACTTTATAAAAATGGTCATCGGAACTTGCCTGGGAACTATAGGCCAATTTCAGTTTTGCCAGCTATAAGTAAAATTATGGAACGGATTCTCTATAATCAATTATATGACTACTTGACAGAAAATGAGCTACTTTCAGAACATCAGTTTGGTTTTCGTAAGTTTCATTCTACTTCAACTGCATTACTAGACTGTACAAACAGCTGGTATATAAATATGGACAAAAAATTGTTTAATTTAGTAGTATTCATAGACCTAAAAAAGGCTTTCGATACAGTTGATCACCAAATTTTGCTAAAAAAATTAGAGCTATACGGAATCAAAGGGAAAGCACTTTCCCTATTAAAATCTTATTTAGAAGAACGTAGCCAAAAATGTCAAATTAATGGCATTGTTTCATCAGGGCGGAAAATTAAATGTGGTGTTCCCCAGGGCTCGATCTTGGGGCCACTATTCTTTTTATTATACATAAACGATTTAGCTGAATGCCTAAACGAAACTAAACCACGATTATTTGCTGATGACACAAACTTAACAGCCTCTGGTGAGACCATAAATGATGTCGAGATTGCAATGAATTCTGACTTAGAGAATCTAAGGAAATGGTTAATAGCTAACAAACTTAGTCTGAATGTAGCAAAAACTGAATTTATGTTAATTGGCTCAAAACAAATGATAAGAAATGTCTCGCAACCAAATGTCAGTATAGAAAATAACCCAATTAAACAAGTATTTGAAAGCAAAGCTCTAGGAGTGACTGTTGACCAGCATTTGTCATGGAAAAGTAATACTGGGCATATCTGTAAGAAAATCACATCAGGGTTAGGTGCTCTCCGACATGTAAGAGAATTTGTTGACAAAGATACTCTTCTTGCCATCTACAATGCCCTTGTTCAACCATATTTCAACTATTGCTGTGAAGTATGGGATGTATTTGGTGCGACTCAATCAACGCGTTTACAGAAGCTCCATAACAGAGCAGCTAGAATTATAGGAAATATGAGTAATGATGTAGACCACAAAATTGCATTAAATGCACTAGGGTGGCAGCCTCTTCAAATGCAAAGAAAAAAATCAAAAGCTAAAATCATGTTCAAAGTTTTAAACAACATGGGACCAAAGAGTCTAGCAAAAGATTTTACTTATAAGAAAGAAAAAACAGATTACAATCTTCGTAATACTTCAAATGCTGTTTGTTTGCCAAAACCGCGTACGAATAATATGAAAAAGAGTTTCATATATGAGAACGAAAGTTGGATACTATCTTATCTTAGTTCCTCAGACTTGATAATTATTGAGATAATGAGATGTGTTACAAATATAAGTAAGTAATCCATCACTGAATATTATAATTAATCTTACTGTAGCCGAAAGTTTGTAGCAGAAAGTTTGTAGCAATTTTAGATCAACAGCGACAGAATGTAAATCATTTTTAATATACAATTAAAAATGTAAAAATTCATTTATAATATAACAGTAAATACCATCTTGGGCTTATTATGCAACATCGATAATTTAGATGTTGTGTAGTGGGCTCGAGGTGGTATATATTGTCCATAGTTTGTTAATTATTAATTATTAATGTATACACCAAACAAGCAAATTTTGAATTTTGCTTTCTTGTAGATTCCCCATCACTGTAAATTATTATTTTCTTCTTTCATATCAAAAGAGAAAAAAAAGTACTTGGACTAGGATGATGTAGAGAGATAAGCTCCTCTATGTCCATGAAATGTCCTATATGGTCTATTCATAATGCTTCTTCTAATCAGACAGTGTCTGGATGAGCTCTGACATGGAGCAAAACAGTCCTAAAAAGTTGTCTCCAATAATGATAAAAAAAATACAAAAGCACAAGTCCTTAAAAAATCATAAAATGTTGTATAAAAAACAAATGCAGGAAATGCCATTTCAGGGAACCAAATTTAGAAATAATATTTCCGGGTTTTGACGTACTCTGAAAAATTCCTGGATCCGCCCCTGTATGATGGAGCATCTATATGGAACTCTTTGCCCACAGAAATTAGGGAGAGCAAGACCCTGTCATACTTCAAACATAAAATCGCTACTCATACCTTTGAATAAGCTTTATGTAAATATTATGACCATGTAAATATCGACACTTCTAAATAACCTTGACGCTTAAGTTTTTTATTACTATATATAGTAAATTATAAATTATCTTGTTCTTTACTTAGTGTGCACTCCACTGACTTATATATAACTGTGAATGTTTAAAACTGTCGTGTGTAGGTCAGTGGAGCACACCCACTACTACTTTGTACTATAGCATATAAATTTTCTTTACTTTATTAGTGTGCACTCCACTGACCTATATATAACTGTGAATGTTAAAACTGTTATGTGTAGGTCAGTGGAGCACACCCACTACTTACTTTGTACTATAGCATATAAATTTTCTTTACTTAGTGTGCACTCCACTGACCTGTATATAATCGTTATATAACCGTTACATGAGTGGTCGGTCGTATAACTGTTATATATGGGTCAGTGGAACACGCCCATCGTGGAAATCAGCTTTTGTTGACGTTGTAAGCGTGTTTAAATAAAGTTATCTATCTATCTATTTAATTACTGTTATAATTTCCCTGCTGTCAGAGGTCTCTCTACAGGAAAGAGACCTCTGCAAACATCTTGTTTGATGTAGCTGCCGTCCATGATCTTGGACTTGTCAAACCAGTTTTGAAAACAGATTTGGTACAACACACATTCTGATTGGCTACTGAGCGTGCTTACGCAATGACCAACGAGTTGTTTACGTGGTGGCGCTAGAGTGTAACAATTAGCGTTCCTAAGCCAGTTGAACTTTTGTAACCCCGTTTTTATCTCTTTATTTACTATTTAAAACATTATTTCCATAAAGAAATAGGAATACCTTGTCACAGAGTCAGTATAAAGTTGTTTACAGTACTTGGGAAGTTACAAGACGACTCACAGAGCTGGTGAAACACTCGGCTATCGCCTCGTGTTGTTCACGCATATCCCGTGTTTTCGTTGTCAAGGTAACTTCCGCATGCGCGACAGGAAAAGTGTCGGATGTTTGCAGAGGTCTCTTTCCTGCCAGCAGGGATGTAATAATTAGAGAATCTTTCAGTCTTGCTAAATTCATGCAGCTGCTTAAACGGTATATAGTTCTGGTGGCGTGGCGGCCAAATCGTTTGCACTGCAGCTTATCATAAGCATAAGCTGCTTATGCTCTGTAGTTTCTTTTGCTCTGCTTCGACGATAAACTCTTTACACTGTTCGTGAAGAGATGTCGATTTCAGATATCACGGGAATATATTGAAGCGTTTGTTGAAACGGAAATCGACATTTCTTCGAGCAGACGTGTAAAGAGTTCGCACATAACCTCTACAATTGCATAATAAGTTGTTTTTTTGAAACTCAGAGAAAAACTCTGAGCCAGTTGACGATTTAGAGAAAAGCTATGAAAGACCATTTGTATCGCAACGCCTTGTCAAAAGCTTTGTAAAACATACTGGACCATTCTTTATCAGTAAACAAATGTTTTCCCTGGTCTCGAACAAGCTAAAGATCGTCGATGACAGTAACAAATTATAGGGGACTGGGAAGCAGGGTACCGGGAACATCATCGGAGTTCCCCAGAGCCTAACCAGAGCCTCCGTTCCTTGGCACTGACCAAAAGGATCGCATACTGTGCATGGGTACGAGATTGGCTGTACTCAGATCCAGTGAACTCTATATATACCTGGAAGGCTGACTGCCAATAAAAAAGTCAGGCAAAACATGCCGGCAATGGGGAATTTTTGCACGTCAGTTCTAGGCCCCTACCCGGTCATCTTGGATGTCAGTCTTAGTCACGCGAGCAGGATTGTCGTTTGCTTTTGGGGGATGGGCTGCGTATGTTGTTCTTATTTTGTTTCTGCTTTGTATTTGTTGATGCTTGTGACTTTCCGAGTCGAGTTCGAACTATATATTTCGGCGAGTCCCACTCACGGTCAATTAACCGCTTTATACCTGATGACTTTCATAGAGAATAGGGAACTTAAGCAAACTAGGACGACGACGGCAATGTAAAGTTCAGTATCTGGCAGAAGCCACGAATCGTTTACTAGTACGTAAATCTACGTAGTATTGAATACGTAAAGTATGTTTTTCGACATCCAAAACCTTATAGAGCTAGGTCTAAAAGGATTTCGTTGCATAGTTTTTAGTCAAACTCGACTACGGGTTTCGCCGTTCCACAAGTTAGCGTTGTCCTAATAAGACGTGAAAATGATCTGAATAACGTTGTGTGTAGAACGCGATGGCGTTAAGATTACTCTTGGGACTAAAAATTATTCATCTTCTTTGTTGTGTGAGGAAAATTCTGTTGTATTAAGGACGTTTTCCTTGACGTTCGCGTTGTATTTAAGCTTAAGCTCTCTAATATTCTAGACGGCCCTCACTTGAAGCTCCGTAAAATCCACAAAAGCCGCTCGATCTCGCCAAGATTGCCATCAGTATACATTTGTTAAGAACTTGGCTTTCGGTTCATATTGCTCTTTCGACCCAAACGTTCATCTTCGCGCAACCCCGGCCGACGCATCCGGCGAAAGCTTTTGTGAAGCCAAAGCCGGTTTGTATATAAAGTTTCAGTCGAGCTGCAAAGAAGATGAAAGAGCCATGATCGGGAAGCCATGTTCTTGACGAATGTACTGATGGCAATTTTCACGAGATCGGGCGGTTTGTTGGGGTAGCAGGGGTGGCGTTTGCTGTTAGTGTGCTGCCTCTCACCAAAAGTTAAGCTTGGTTAGACGGGGTTAGTACTTGGATGGCTGACCGCTTAGTTTCAAGCTCGACATCGGGGTCATTCCCAATGTGAGTAGAGTTGTAGTTGATCTCTCCTGTGCTTCGAGGGTTTTTCGCCGGGTTCTCCTGTTTTCCTCCCTCCGCGCAAAACCAACACTTACTGCATGGTAGTCATGTTCGATTGGGGCATTTCGCCCTGTTTGACCACCAGTTGCTATAGGCAATAAAGTCATTAAATCTTTTTGTATATTCTCTATGAAAGTTACCAGCCTTTACTTATTTTTAGTATGAAAAGGTTATAATTGACCGTGATTGGAACTCGTCGAAATATAGTTGAAACTCGACTCGGAAGTCAGAAAGAATTTCATGCATTTTATAGTGATATTCGATTTGAATTTGTGCCAACGGTCAACATACACAGCTCCCCCGGGAAGTAAATGAAATCGGAAGGAAACACAAAAGGAATAACTGCTTGCGTGCAAGAATGTGTACGTTTGGGCTGCCTGTGGTTCGGCCGCGAGAAAAAAAAGACACTGACATCCAAGATGACCGCGTAGGGCCTGAAACTGACGTTTAAAAAATCCCCATTTCCGCCATTTTTGGCTCACTTTTTCGTCCAGTGATTGCCCTCACTTTTTCGTCCAGTGATTGTTCTTCCAGGTATATAAGAGTTTACTGCCCAGATCTCGTTGCCGGAGCCTCCGCCAGCACGCAAACGAAGGCTCAGGGATAATCATATCGGGAAGTGTTTTGATTGGCTAACTACTGTTTATTGTCATAAAACAATCGTAATTCGTGTAAATCGTAACTACGTAACAAAACTCCGACAATAAACATATACTATAAGCAAAACTATATGAGAAGCTCAGAAGCTGTATCATTCTTATCTATTCACAAAGTAATATATACAAGTCTGATGTCACGCGTATCGGCAAGCCAAGTAAAATTACTTAATTGATAGCTCCACAAAATTGCAACCTATTAATTTATTAAAGCATACTATATCAAAATTAATGATGTCTATAAGAGTTTATCTTTAATTTGTAGACCTTCTCTGTTTAGTTTCTGTAATGACTTATCCAGTGCAACTAAAAAACACACTGGTTCCTTCCATTTGCGGAGATTTCGATCACAGAATAATCTCGATATCACGTCTATTTCTGGCGGCACATGCATGCTCTTTGAATCGGCAACCGGGTTTTCGGTTTCCGCCAGAGCCTTCGTTTGCGTGCTGCCTCCTCCACAGGCCCTATTGCATCATGGACAGGTCACACACGCCGAATTTAGGGCCTGCAAGATCCTGTAAAAAATTTGGGAAAACTTGGCACGGAATAAATTTGCATAATTAACTAACATTGTTAATAGCCATGGCTATATCCGAAGATTTTGAAGGCCATTGAAGACTTATGACATACGAATCCTAGCTTTAAAATGAAGGAATTGTTGGGAAAAAGCAATTACGGTTGAATTTTGTCAACTTTCGGCCGGAATAATCAACGAAAATGCACTTTAGTCTACCCAGAGACTCTTGGGTTTATACTTTTTCGGTTTCCACAACAACTGAAACTTGAATTACGCCACACTATAGCGAACAATTTAACAAAATTAAATCTCATTAACTCTTGGTCAGTTGACAGTCTTCGATAGCTAAATAAACAAAAAAACAATAAGAAAAACCTGTACTTTCCTGACCGTCGAATTTGCTTTTGTTCGGCAGATATTTTTTCCTTCAATTCCTTTTTGTCGCTAAAAATATTATCGGCAGAAGGTCGGTATTTCTAAAACATATTGGTTTCTTCATTGTCATGATCTGTAAGGAAGTTTAGACCGAATTTCCTGGTGGATCACAGTGTTTAGGCAGGGCTGGGCCTGCCTCCTCCACAGGCCCTATTCCATCATGGACAGGTCACACACGCCGAATCTAGGGCCTGCAAGATCCTGTAAAAAATTTGGCAAAACTTGGCACGGAATAAATTTGCATAATTATTACATTATTAATAGCCATGGCTATATCCGAAGATTTTGAAGGCCATTGAAGACTTATTACATACGAATCCTAGCTTTAAAATGCAGGAATTGTTGAAGAAAGCAATTACTGTTGAACTTTGTCAACTTTCGGCCGGAATAATCAACGAAAATACACTTTAGGGGCTGTTTATATGAGGCGGGACGGGACGTTTGCCGGGACGGGACGTTTTTCATCCCGGATTTACATGAGTTCTACCACCCGGGACGTTCAACAAGCATCTCTAGTTCGTGTTGGACATGCTCGGTATTTCGCTTTTTTTAGGGAAACTAAGCTATTTGGTCGGATAAACTGTACGTATCTTGTAGCCAGATGAATTATCTTTCTTCCAGTATATTTGATAGCTTCTACAGTGGTTTATTTCTCAAGAAAACATTCGAAGAAGACAGATTATAATACATACGAAAAAGAATTTCAAAATAGCGGCCGCTATTATTTGGACATGTTCGGTATTTCGCTTTTTTTAAGAAAACTAAGCTATTTGGTCGGATAAACTGTACGTATTTTGTAGCCAGATGAATTATCTTTCTTCCAGTATATTTGATAGCTTCTACAGTGGACTATTTCTTGAGAAAACGTTCGGAGTGGCAAACGACTAGGCATTTTTGTTTTTGCATCCATGACAAATGTTGCAAAGTCAGCATAATATCGTCCCGGCAAAGCGGGACGGAGTGTTTACATGAGAAAAATTGTCTTGGATTTGCCGGGATCCCGGCTGAGCGAACCGGGATGAAAAACGTCCCGGTAAACATCTTTCCATATAAACGGAACGGGATAAATAAGAGAGATATACATGCATGGTGAGATCCCGGCAAACGTCCCGTCCCGCCTCCCATGTAAACAGCCCCTTATTCAGGGGCTGTTTACATGAGCCGGGCTAGCCCGGTTAGCTGGGCTCACGCGATTGATTAGGATCTCACTGTGCGTTTGAAACTCGCTTAAACTAAATGTACAAAGAAGAATTGGTTTAGTTTAGATGTAAACGAACCCTAACATTGATTCAAATATCTTTTTGTGGCCGAGGAAAGAATTTCGTGACACGAGTCAGCCCGGCTAACCGGGCTCATGTAATCAGCCCCTTAGTCTACCCAGAGACTCTGGTTTAATTATACTTTTTCGGTTTCCACAATTCCACAACAACTGAAACTTGAATTACGCTACACTATAGCCTACAATTTAACAAAATTAAATCTCATTAACTCTTGGTCAGTTGACAGTCTTCGATAGCTAAATAAACAAAAAAACAATACGAAAAACCTGTTACTTTCCTGACCGTCGAATTTGCTTTTGTTCGGCAGATATTTTTTCCTCCCTTCAATTCCTTTTTGTCGCTAAAAATATTATTGGCAGAAGGTCGGTAATTCTAAAACATACTGGTTTCTTCATTGTCATGATCTGTAAGAAAGTTTAGACCGAATTTCCTGGTGGGTCACAGTGTTTAAAGAACTTGGACGTACGTTTGTCGAACAGCGGCCGGAAAAAATTTGCAGGCCCTCTCAAAACTATCGCCTCTAGGGCCTAGTCTCGCTGTGCATAATGGGATCGGTCACCATTTTGTTTACAGGATCTGGCAGGCCCTCTAAACAGTGTGACCTGTCCATGATGCAATAGGGCCTGCGGAGGAGGCAGGTTTGCGTGCCGGCGAAGGCTCTGGATACGAGATTGAGGTTTGGGTTAGCGAATGGTCACGTGTATACTCTTCTACCTAATTCGAGGGACTCTATATTCCATAGAGCACGAGTGACCATTCTTTAACTGTCTTAGGGCTGTTTACATGGGAGGCGGGACGGGACGTTTGCCGGGACGGGACGTTTTTCATCCTGGGTTTACGTGAGAATGTTTCTACCGGGACGATTTCACCCTGGAATACCTGGGACGTTCAACAAGCATCTCTAGTTCGTGTTGGACATGTTCGGTATTTCGCTTTTTTTAAGAAAACTAAGCTATTTGGTCGGATAAACTGTACGTATGTTGTAGCAAGGTGAATTATCTTTCTGCCAATATATTTTATAACTTTTACAGTGGATTATTTCTTGAGAAAACGTTCGGAGTAGACGGACAGTAGGCAAACGACTAGGCACTCCTCTTCTCTGTGGAAGCCTGCATGTTTGTTTTTGCATCACATGACAAATCTTGCAAAGTCAGCATAATATCGTCCCGGCAAAGCGGGACGGAGTGTTTACATGAGAAAAATTGTCTTGGATTTGCTGGGATCCCGGTTGAGAAAACCGGGATCCCACTTTGCCGCGGGACGGGATGAAAAATGAACGGGATAAATAAGAGAGATATACATGCATGGTGAGATCCCGGCAAACGTCCCGTCCCGCCTCCCATGTAAACAGGCCCTTAGAGAATGGTTGCAACCACGAAGAAGTTTCAATTTTAAATATAAATGTGTTTTTTTTTTCGTCTAGCGCGTTTACCGGAGAATTTACTCTATAGACTACAGTATAGTGACTCTGTTGAATGTATTAGTGGACTCTATATAGAGCTCATTAATATGTCTAATGTTGATGAATCAAAACACTAGGGAATATAGAGCGTTGACATACTCGATCGGGATTAGCTGAGTGGGTGCAACATTTTCTAAATAAATGATAATCGTGAATTGTTGGGGGTTTTCTTGTTAAAAGAACTCGGTTGCTCACAAAAACTGTTTACTAAATTGAGTTTATTTTGTAGTAAATTATTGTGGTTATTGTAGAATAGATCATGTAAACTGAGTGTGTAAAAAAGAAATCCACAACACTAAAAAAAGAAATCCACGGCATGCACATGAGCGGTTAAACTTGTAGGATTTAGAAGACTGTAAATCTCATACAGTTCAAACGGGAAACACATAAACAATTTGAGTTGACACAATATTGTGGTTGACGAAGTATATATATACGCATTTTAACACTCGTAGCCGACCTTAATTTGTCGAAATCAGATCTTTCTCAGTGCATGTATATCGATTTGAAAACAGGACGTCGCAGCGTCTTCCACGCGAGCAGTATATGAGGGCGTACATGTATGTATGTCTCAAAATCTAGTTTGTTTTTACTTCCAATTCCAAGTTTGCAGACAAATAAAAATTAGGGATGTTCACAATGCGAAAACTTCGTGTGTCAACCAAAATTGTTTGATGTGTTTCTCGTCTGAACTGCATGGGATTACCGCCTTCTAAATCCTATCCATGCAGTTTAACCGCTGGCGGCTCATATAGTATATATTATTACGTTTTTTGTGTGCAAAGAATCTGCAAATCGACATTTTTTTAGTGCCGTGGATTTCTTTTTTTAGTGTTGTGGATTTCTATTTTTACAGTGCAGTTTATAATTGGCCAGAATGATCTATTCTAAAGCTTGAGATAAAATAGACTTTATAGATGGTGCACGTTTAGTCGCAAACATGCAACTCGCAACTTGCAAACTCGCACTTTAGTTTTAATATAATTTTCAGTATATTTTAGTAAAGGTGAGGTAATACGGGCAACATTTTTCTTCAACTTTCAATGCAAGAGCGTTGTTGCACGTATTACCACCCACCTAAAACCTTTAATTTGTTGCAAGTTGAAAAAATTTGTTGAAAAAAGTAGCCTCCATGTTCTACTTGCTGCAACATGCTGATTCAACTTGTTGCGTGACAATGTTTGAGGTGGGTGGTAATACGTGCAACTACGCTTTTCGACTTGCAACGCAACAATGTTGCAGCAATTTGTTACTCGTATATTACTTCACCTTAAACAATATATATACACTGCATGGCACCGAGGGAAACGTCGAGTTTTACGGACCCGAAGGCTTCAATGTCTCCCGAGAGCTTTAGCTCGCGAGGGTGACATTGACCCTGAGGGACCATAAAACTCGATGTTTCTCAGGGAAAAGTCAACAAGCGTTTTCTTATATACCCAAACTGACTCAAAACTTGCAAAAGGCAAACTTCAGTGATTCGGAGAGCCTGCATGCATGCATGCATGCGTGGATGCATGCCAATAGCATACGCCACCCGTATTTTGCTTTATAACAAAAATAGGGCGCTTTTGGATTCAGTCAGGAAATTTTTGTCTCATATTGACATTTACTCAACATGTAGTGCTAAAAGATTCCTCTACACTAAGTAATCATTTCTTCTTCAGAACAATTACAAACTCGGGTTATTACAAACAGTAGTAGATCGCATGAGCTAGCCACGTGTTTACATGTATTTCACTACTATATACTATATGCAGGAGTTCATCTCCCATTGAGCAAAGATGATGATCTTACCTGCATGTACATGTATATGTAAAATATTCTATCAAATCACAAATGCCAACATATATAACAAAAGATCGTATAATAAAAGATCAGGATTTTGTTATCAGGTGATTGAAGAAATCAGAAGGTTAGTTTAATGTCTATTTAACAAATAAATTCCATTTTGCCGTTGTCTGTTCAGTTATAGATGCACAGATGACGTCACAACGTGGTAAGAACAAAAAAGTGGCCCACGAGACGCAGTCGAGTGGGTCACTGATGTTCTTACCACGTTGTGACGTCTTCTGTGCATCTATAACTGAACAGACAACAAAAAATGGAATCTATTTGTTTTATACAATAAAAAAGTTTAAAAAAGCAACTTTTGATAAGATTTATTGGATTTCCCGCCGAACTTCCGGGGCATTGAAAACGATGAAGCACGCCATCTGACGTGATCCATGATCTATACAAAACAAGCAATATGATTGGTTCGTGACATTGGAGTGGCGATTTTCATTGGTTCACAGCAATCAGAACAAGTTGTGACGAAATCCGTGCATCTGTCCAGTAATAGATCATGGCTCTCGACCAATGAAAATGTGCAAAACATTTAGCTTATTGTATAAATACTATTGATAATTATAAATGGTTTACATCTTTAATTTTTATTACTAGTACCTTGAAGAAATAAATGTTTTAAGTCCTTTTTAATTCCGATAATATGTAACAACAAAGGCGCAAAGTAATAGCCATTTATAATATGACTTTGTAATATCCTGAGCCTGATTGGTCAACGCACGGTCCGTAAAAATGCGTATCCGGGCCACGGTCCGTCTTTTTCCGTATCCGGACCGCTGTCCCGGATGTTGATTTTGCTCGCGTGAATTTCTAAGGTTTTCACACTAAGTTTGATACAATAATTATCGAAAAACTTGACATAGCCATATAATAAACGCTTTATTAACCTCGTTTACTCGGTCTGTACGGGAAAATATCAGGTCTGATATTTTCCCGTACAGACCGAGTAAACGAGGTTAATAATCTCTTAGTACTAGAGAGTTTTAGATTGACGTTCTTTTTTATAACTGCAAACCGCAGTTAGACGTTTGCCGTTCGAAGTTTGACGTCAACATGTCAAAGAGCATTTAGATTGGCGTTCGTATTTTTACTTGTTGCGAGCCGCCATGTTTGGTTTTCAATCTTGTTTTAATTTTTGGTATCTTCATGACAAGATAGGACCGCTCGGCTTGTCGAGAAAACAGTTTTACAACTATTGAATATATTGATGGACAAAAGTAAGCAACAACAAGAGTTTTGCGTAAGCTGTGTGTTTTTTTTATATAGCAAAACGAAAATTAAGGTGTTGAACTGCCGAGACTTTTTATATCTGCCTTTGCGTTGCTGTCCCGATATAGACGAGCAATTTTCTCCTCGCGATTGAAATCCGTGGCTCAGTTATAATTAGTCTTCAACTTGAACAAAATTAATGTTTATTTACTAGTAGGCAAAATTTGCAGACACGATGTTCTGCTGAAGGAGAAATATTACTGAAGTCGCACGTTAATGACATATAGTTGAATATATATTTTATCGGGTATTTTTTTTTCCCATTAAAATCTTCAAGCAGTTTATTATACGAAATGGAAGAAAGAAACGCAAAGATCTTTCGTCCTTGGCCAAAAGAAACTTACATACATACCAAAACTTAGCATTTTTGACAACGAAAAGAATAGTAATATCTATCTTAAGAGAAGGGATTGTATAAAATATCTCCGAGTTCTGATAGATGAAAACCTATCTTGGAAGATCCATATCGATTCGGCTGTGACCACCAAAATTAGTAAAACAGTTGGGTTGATTGCAAGCTTGCGATATTTTGTTCCTTTCTGCACACTCAGAAATATTTATCAATCATTAATGGTGGCATATTTAGCCTACGGACTTGCTATATGGGGAAATGCTTGCAAAACATATCTAAACAAAATTCTCAAACTCCAAAAACACGTAATTCGTCTTATGTATTTTGTTGATAGAAACGAACATGCAGTTCCTTTATTTATCGATGCCAATATCGCTATTGTGAATCAGTGTGTTGACTGATGCTCCAATGAATATTTCCAGTCTCTTTACGAAAACATCTAGGATTTATTCCTATAGTACACGATCATCAACATCATGAAAAAGACTTGAAGTACAAAAAAATGCGTTCTCGCTAATCGGTGTAAAACTTGGAATGAGATCCCAACCAATCTTAGGAAATTGTCAAAAAGTGCGTTCAAAAAAGAACTACGAAAAATACTTATGAGTATTCTCAAGGAGGCAGATGCGTACATTGAAGCAACTGAAATAATGTCAAAAGTCAAACATCTTTTGTTTCTTCCAACATTTCTCATTGTCTTTAAAAATGTAATATCAAAGTTGTTGGTTTTGGGGTTTTTTTCTAACTATTGTTTTCTTCCCCTTACGAAAATAATTCAATATTATATTTTTTATATTTATCATGAGTGTATGTAAAAAAATGTACACATACTCATGATGATTTGAATTTATGTAAAGTTAGAGACTCACTCGCCTAGATTAGCAAATGCTATTTGCGAGTTAGAAAAATTATAAAATGTATAATATGTGTGATCATAATAAAAGTCTAAAGTCTAATAAAAGTCTTTGTTGTCTTTTGTCATAGCACAGTGAACTTCAATAGAGTCATGCAGTAATGAATTCAATAGAGCGCTATATCCTATAGAGCACACGTGACCATTCTCTAACCCTTACTTAAAAATTCAATTAAAAATATATTTTGGCATTCAACTATATTCACGTTACATAGAATCCGTATCGGTAATATCTTGGTAATATCGTATATGTAATAGATAAATCCCGAGAACAAGGGATATATATATTATATATATATTATATCGCATACATCCCGACATTCGAGGACAAAGATTTTCCTTGTTTTTTTCTTCATTTCGTATCTATTAATTATTATTCAAGGTCTTTATGCGATATAAAGACCTCGGAAGAACAAAGAAAACCGACTCGATAATAAATTAAGGGGTTATAGACACTTTATGAAACCAACTTGCCAAAACCAAGTTCAACATACTAAAAAATTCTGCAGTCTTTTAATTGCTTTCTGCCAAGAAAATATTTTAAAATGCAAATAAAATAGTCGCTTGTGGCAGTGCGATGCACCAAACGGCACCCCGCTGACTCCTAGGTTTTGAAGGAAGAACAATTGGGCGTGTTTACGTAGGCTGTCTATACTCGGAGATAAACACTGTTAGGTCTGAGAGGGTCTCTCTATTTTGACGCCATATCCAGTGACTATATACTGTAGAAATTATCTCAGAAATTTTAATTTGTTTCTAAACGGTCATCGTCAAAATCGCCAAATTTAATAGCAAAAATGTCCGTACGAAATTTTAGAAAATGAAGATAATATCACAGCATTTCTTATGGGTCGTTTCAAAGATGCTAAAATATATGTAAAATCCTCAACCATGACATAGGCAGTTTGTTTTTCGTAAATCTATTGGCACATGTCTAGCGCTTTGAAATTCAAACATGTTGTTTCTTCTCTGATTTCTTTTGCAGCTGTACCATGCACATGCATGTTTGTGGCCAACGATAGACCTTTCCGCATGAAGTGCGTGGATAACGCATTGAGAGCTTTGATTGGCTTTCGCAAAAGTTCGGACAAACTTTGGACATTAGCCAATCAAATTTGTCAAAAAGAAACATGATCACGTGATCCATTTACTTTTTGCGGAAAGGTCTATTAAAAAAGTGCTTGATACAACGGAATTGTAAAGTTAGAACCACCAGTATTTAAATGATTTAATTTTTTCGATCACGACACTGTATAATGCAGTCACTGCATATATTATCCTAACTAGGAGCTTTGAGAAGTGAAAAATTGAAAGTCTGCAGGGAAAGTATGCAGAAGAATTTGATATATTACAAAGAATATTTGGTGTTATTATACATGTAACGAACTCGTTACGAAGCTGTAGGCAACGGCCTCCGCGTAGTTCATCATACCACTGCAATATATAGCATCGCTGGGTCGCGTGCATTTTTGCAACGTCCTCTTAAAAAGCATATATTTTTTCACTCTTAATTTTCCTTCGCCAAATATCCCACAAAAAATCTTTATAAAAATCCTTTTGTCACTGCTTAACTCATATTCGGATTACCTTATATAAAGGTGTAATTTTAATCGTTCAACCTAATTACAAAAGTATACCAACTTGGTGTAAGACATTTGTTTGTAATTTCAATGCAGAGTACAAGAAAAATAGTCCGTAGATTTATCCGTACATGCAGGCATTCAACAAGTTAATTTGACAAGGTTTTCTCAATGTTTTCATTAATACTTAATGGTCGTTATATTCAAGACACTATAATTTTTAATATCTTCATTTGGATAAGATAAATATAAACAATATTTCACCATTTTGAACCATTTTCCACCACTCCTTGATATATGCACATTCAATTTCGCCCGGTTTTCTTTGACGTGTTTACTCATTTTTCACGAAGTCGGTCCAATTGAGCTTGACTCCTACAGAGCTCTACCGCTCGTTACAATCTTGTTTTCAATTCTGCTGGATAGTCTCACAGCCCCTTCAGTCTCACTTTAGAGCGTTACCAGCTTAGTTATATACGAACTAAAAAACTCAAAAGCCGAGTAGCACTATACAGTATGTTCTCTTTGGTAACTTTAGTTCGAACTTCCCAGAACAGAAGCTAAACATGTTCGCACGCTGTTCGTAAAAAAACCTATAAATTCCTTTGACACTATCTTCATAATTTGGTCCACAAATTTACACTAAACCAGGATTAAGCTAATCGCCTTTTGAACAACTGGCCCCTGACCCATAAACATGAATTACCCTGCGAGCAGAGCCTTCTTTTCATTATTTCTTCGCTGAGAGAGAGGAGGAAAAGTAGGCTCTGCTGTATTCGTCTTTGCCTTCGTCCAAGATTTAGGACGAAGTAGCCCGTTTAAGACCCGTTTAACCAGTTCTCGTTTTGTTTTCTGCTCTGATTGGGACTGGGTTCGAGATTGTAACCAAGCAACTGACATGCATGCGCAATGGAAACCAGTCACAAATACAGCAGAGCCTACTTTTCTTCCTCTCTCTCAGCGAAGAAATAAGGAAAAGAAGGCTCTGCTCGCAGGGTAGTACTGAATACATGCATGCATGGTTATAGTGACGCTTCCTGGCCTGACTGACCTAAAATGGCAACTACAAATAATTTGAAATCGAGAGAATAAATTTAATAATAAAGGTTATGATTATAAAATAGCATTTTAAAATGTACATTCTTATTGAAGACATCGGAAGATCCACGCCACTGATTTATGCCATTATATATATATACGCCAACTTGAGCAGTAAAGAGAATTTACGTATTACTCATAATATATTTTATAAAAGAAATAGAAAACATTTTTTCTTCGTGTTGCCAACGAGTTATAGTCTTAGAAACACTTGTGGAAGTTGCAAGAACTCAAAATTGCGTGGAAATAGCTCTTTTGGGAGAACAGTTCTTTTGAGAGAACAGCTCTTTTGAGAGAACAGCTCTTTTGAGAGAACAGCTCTTTTGGGAGAACAATTCGTTCCCACAAACATCCACTCGTGTTTCTATAACTGGATGAGAACATGGAAAATGTTTTCTATCTATTTCTTAAATATCAGTCGCTTATTACAAATACACAAAAGATTTTTCTCGAAAAAAATTTCAGTGATTTGCAGATATTTAGAATTTGGTTGTCTTCAACTAGGCTGATTTCTTCTCTTCCACGGAATATATATCAGGTCTTTGTTGCAGAGTGATTGGTATTTGTGAACGCACGTCTTCCAAGTAACCAAGATCTAAAAACAATAATTTTAATAGGTTAATATAAAACATGCAATTAATAAACAGCGTTTGGTATACTTATGCATGTAGAATATTGTAGAATATTATTTCTCAAATTCATTAATAATTCATGACCAAAAACAAAGGAAATCAGTACCGAGACGGAGGTTTTGATATCGGAGGAAGAAATTACATAAATTAAGTCAACTTTCGCCTCGATTTTCTCTTAAAATACTGATTTGTTTGAGAAGCTATATCATACACTCGGAAGAGTGTTTCATCAGGATTCCAAACACCTCGAAATTTGTTCAAAAACCTCGGCTTCGCCTCGGTTTTCAACAAAAGTCTCGGTGTTTGGAAATCCTGATGAAACACTCCTCCTCGTGTATGATATATAACATCTCAACTGTAAATTGTCCAGTCAGAGAGCTTGATTTGTACCACGTGACCAGCTAATTTATCGTAGAATTACCCTCTACAGCGGGATATAACCTCGAATACCCCGCCACAGCGGGGTATTCGAGGTTATACCCCGCTGTGGCGGGGTATTCGAGTTCGTGTACGACGCGTGAATGTCACGCACGATTCACGAAGCTGTCAACAATGGCGGAGTTTGGCGAGATAACAAAACGTTTCGCTTGAACACTCAGATGTTGACAAGAAGATTGTTAGGTTACAAGAAAATAAGGATTCAGGGAATACAAAGAAAGCAACAAACAAAATTAATTGTTTCGATATAATATATAATTTATAGACCTTTCGCTCGGGGAATTCGATGAAATATTACCCCTCGGGATGATATATCATACCTCGGGGTAATATTTCATCGAATTCCCCTCGGCTCCAGGTCTATGAATGATAAATATTCTACCTTTCAAACTATAAACGGCACTTCATGAGTTACAAGCCGAAATGCTTATACATATACAACACATTTTTAAGACTTAAAAATTCCAGACGAGAATACTTATAGGACCAGAAATAATAGGTTCGCCACTATAAGGGTTGCGAAGGACTTATTCAACCATTAGCTTCACCATTTGTCACTAGTTACTACAGAAGTTCACGGTAAAGTAAGTGTAATACAGTAGAATGAACTATACCATAGTGCATGGGAGAATTGGAGCCAAAATCAGATAACTAACTAAACACTGCCATTTTGAGAAAATTGGAAAGCAAATCAAGAAAGCCCGAATGAGGGGCCTGAAACCGAGTCTTTAATCTGGACTATACATTCATTTTCTCTCCACTTTTTCCAAGTGGCTGTGTAACTGGTTACCCGCGTTGACTGAAATTAAGATGCCGATACAAGTGTTGTATACGACACAACTGAACTTTTTTTGTTTGTTTGTAGTTGAACTTCAATCTATTTTTAAATTTCTGATTACGGTTAGGGTTTTCAGTTAAAGTCAAGAAAAAACGCCATAAAGAACAAAAATCATTGTTTTCAGCGTCCATTTTGATGATCTAACTGGATTTAGCCAGGGTATAAAGCCCAGGATACACTGAAACAACTAAACAAAGTTTCCGAAACACATTTTCGAAAACGTTTCTGAAACTTGTTCGAAAAAATAAACACTGTTCTAATCAGGGAAACGTTGTTTCTGAAACAAAGTCTCCGGTGCAGTATGTTGAAAAGTTTCCGAAACTTTGTTTCTGAAACAAAGTTTCGGAAACTTTTCACTGATACACTGGAGACTTTTGTTTCTGATAACTTGTTTGGGAAATTTACTCAAGTGTATGCCGGGCTTAAGAGGTACACTTGGGAAAGGCAGGGTCATTGGGTTGGTATCGACCGTTTACGAGACGAACATTTGCATGGTCGCTCCACCACGCCCTAAGTAAAGGATTGAGAAAGGGACGTCTCGAAATACTTCTCTTCGCGATCAAATCTCAGTTTTTTTCTTCCTTAAATTGACTTCTCTTCAAATCAATCCACGGTAATAATAAATATATAGAGTCGTCGAAGCGACAAAATTACATTAGAATCCACTGATAATAATTTTTAACTTGAATTAAATTTTTATGTAAAGTAATAGAACTTTGAACTATAGTACGCATATTTTAATATTTCTAAAACTATATGTAATACGCATTCCAAATTAGCTTATATGTAGCTATTCTGTGTGTAAACTTTGAATAAATCAATAAACAAAAGACCGGCTATTAGCATCCGTGTATAACTGCATTGTTATCCGTGCAGTACCAGTAGGAGACTGTATTTGAATTGTGTTAATTGATTGTTGTCCCATCAAGTTTCAGTATTAGACCTCTACGTTCGTATTTTGTCGAGTTCATGCACAAACTCGCCTTTGGCTCATTCATTCTTTTACTTTGAAATTCACGGTGTGGTACTAGCTAGCTGCTTAACCCTTTCATTTGCATTGCTGTCGTGGAACAACTTTATCTTTTTACTCTGTCCAACGCCAGACCTTTTTTGACTCGTGAAGGGGAGAAGTCTCGGAAAGCCATGTATGAATGGGTTAATTTGCATAAAACAGCAAGTCGTAAAAGTTCAATTCAACAATCGACCATATTTTATCTCGTCTTACCGATTTCGGCGTACAAAACCTCCTCTTGGTGCTGGCATTGAGCAATAACGTCACCCCTACAAGACAAAAGACATTCCAACTCATAAACACAAACACCAAAGCACAATTATGGTTAAATTATTTGGCAACTGTAATTCAAAATTAAAGAACCAGGACCTAAAAAAATAACCAGGCTCGTCTAAAGTCATCACCTTACAACCTCGTCCCCAGGACCATTTGTGGGGGCTGGGCCAAGATGGCGCGTCCCCAGGGCCATTTGTGGGGGCTGGGCCAAGATGGCGGGAACAAATGGCCCTGGCACAGGCTGCAAAAAATGAGCCATATTTTGACTCATTTTTTACTCGGACCCAGTCTTCACTAAGTTTATCGCGCCTAGTCAGGCTCATTTTTTTCTGAATATTTAGTTCAGCTTGACTGACCCAAACTGAAAACAATCAAAACATTCATTTCCAAGTACATTGTCGAATTATTAAAATAAATACACTTTTAATAAATATCTGTAAATGCTTAATATTTATCATTTGCTTCACCGTTGTACCAAATTTGCAAGAAACTGGATTGCCTCAGCGTTTTGAAAAACATTTAAGCTTCGTTTAGTCGAGAATTCTTGTTTGAAAATGTGTCTCAATGGCCAAACACGTAAATTCTGCCCTGTGTTGTACTTTCCTTTCGTAGCCAAAATACTTTTTGACTTTGTTCACAAAGTCTTTCGTTCGCCCGATTTAGAAAACACTATAAATTGCCGTCCCATGGACTTCGTTGTATGGCAGCCAGGGCAGGGGCGGACTGGCTACGTCAGAGGGGCCTGGGCGATTTGCTGTAAAAAGGGGCCCGGTTTCCAAATCAAGTTATTGTTGGTCAGCATGTGTAGGGGGGTCCGGAAATTTTTTGAAATTTGGGTCTCTGAAATGGTATTACCCGCATTCTGACAGCAGTTTTGAGCAAACTTTTAATAGTTTTAAAACATGTTTGTAATGACACATTTCGTCATTTTTATCAAAGATTTTGTCCAAACTAGGCTTTAAATAGTATATTAAATGTAAAAATTTGCATGGACTGTAAGGTCAAAGCCTGTTAAGGCCTGAGGGTTACCAATAAAAACAAAGGATGACTCATTTCCGTACGCATTCTTTCCCATGCGCTAACTATTATCGACTATACAACATATATTTTAATATGATTGTAGATCAGATGTTTGAAGTGTTTCAAACTTTTTAGATACACATTTTCTTTTTGAGTAATCTCAACAAATTGTAAAGAACGACCCGAAGATTGGTCCATGCACTTCCCTCCAACTCCACGGACCCTAAACATTGTTCTCTTTTCAGAGGAGCTGCTGCAAGTCGTCCACCTTTTTTTTACGCCTTCTCTGCACTACGTTTAATTGCTTTCTTCATAATTCCGGAACTCGAAACGTCGAAAGAAACTACAGCTTCCACTATATATAAACGCTAGATAATTATTTTATCCTAAGCATGTATTGCCTGATTGATACATAGCCTTTTTTTACTTTTGCAAAGTCAAAAAAATTTAAGGGCCCAAAGGGGGCCCAATAGGAAAGGGGCCCACCGGCGTTTGCCCGGTAAGCCCGACTGGCCAGTCCGCCCCTGAGCCAGGGCACAGAGACGACACGACCCATCATTACATATTCTTCCGACGTTTTTACGGGTGTTTCGCCAGCTTTCCTCACATTTTCATTCATTTTGAAGTTGTTTTTAACAGCCGGCAATACTGGTATCACTTATTTAATATAATTTGAGCCTATAAATAAATGCCCGTGTTAGCACCAATCAGAATACCTAAAACATCCAAAGTTATCTCGACCAATCAGATGTGGCGATAGCTCAGCCTTTGCCAGGGCCATTTGTTCTTGGCCGCCATCTTGGCACAGCCCCCACAAATGGCCCTGGGGACAAGGTTGATCACCTTACTGACCGGCGTTCGTCTTTTGACTGGCGTTCGTCTTTTGACTGGATCAGACTTGGCTAGACCGCGTAGAAGACTGGAACTATACGTACCTTTGGAACAAAAAGATCGCAGGCTCTGGGAACAAGATTTCCACAAAGATATCACTCCAGTTATATGTAGAGCTCACTGATTTAACCGCAATCCTTTGCGTGCAGTAAATATTGTTTCTTGCAGAATTATTGGAAGATATGGTTTTAATACATCAACTTCGGTAGGAATGAAGTCCTTGCTTAGTTGATCCATCTTAGCATGATAAACAATGTTTAGTTGTTATTTGAGCTGATTTGAGGTCGCAAAGCATTGTGGTACTCTGGTACCTTTTCCAAGTGACGTATTGACCTTTACTGCGCATTCCACAAGCTTTGGAAATGACTGTGAACCATAAATTGGCGATGGCCTTCGCTCGAAACGTTAGAAAATACGTTCAATAATTTCGGCAGTACTCAAACCTTACTATATTTCGATTTGTATTTCAACAATGCCTACGCAGCACACTAGTTTTATTTCACTGTTTATATTAAGGGTAATCGGAGGGGGGCGTGGTCGACAAAGCGTCCCCCGGAGACTCCACATTTTTAGGTTAACAACCAACAAACCAACCAACCAACCAACCAACCAACCAACAACCAACCAACAGGCCTGCCAGGCGGTCATGAATAAATGCGAACTCTTACTCACCAAGGATTTGCTACCATACTGTGCCCCCAAGCAACATAAGTTGCGCCTTCATCTCTTGCAGGTGAAACACCAGCAACGTAAAGCTAAAAGATTAGAAAATCCAAACCGTTTTGGAAAGAAATAAAACATTTGAGAAATAGATAGCTTGATTTATTATTAATACATATGTTACAGTGCATATTGTGAATGGATTTAAACACGAGCGTTCTTCTAAGATCGTCTAAGAGCATTAACATCGTACACGCGCACACGTACTCTGGCGAACACACGCACGCACGCACGCACAAACACACATACACACAAATCATACATCCTCGTTCAGACGAAGGATTTAAGCGCAATGTATTGTATTAGTTATGAATCGTTTTTCCAACTTATTAAAACCTTACCTGGTTGTTCAACGCCCTTAAACAAAAAAGGAGAATTATTAACAAACAATATGTCTTATTGTATATTGTATATTGTACTTGAATGATTTTTATAAAATTGTGAATGTTTGTATACCCTGTCACGTATAAGCAAGCCCAGACGATCGATAGAGTGTATCTTATCTACGAATGAGGCATATTTATTACCAATTATAATAAATACTATTAAGTAATATATACAATATGTGCGACAGAGCTGTACGGGCATTTACAACGCGAGCCGAAATATACGACTTATCCAACTCACAACAAGCTTTTGGCTCAGGTCATTTATAAACTAAGCAACAAAGAAATATTTTACGTGGTATTTCCACAAAACTTATTTATATTACATTATCGCCATGAAAACTTTCAAAGAATTAATCCTTAAGATATAAGCTGTTTAAGCTGAGAAAATGGATCGGAAAGTTTATGTATATCGAATTTGCACTCGGTTTACAACACCTGATTAAACATTCACTTCCTTTGAATTTTCTTCATGAATTATTTATGAATTGAATAATCCCCACAGCAGTTACCTCCACTTCTCTCTCTCTGGAGCATCCTCCCTTTTCAACCCACACTCTCTCATATCCCTTTCCACCACCTGACTCCATGTCGCCCTCGGCCTTCCTCGTCCTCTTGTACCTTCCACCTCGAGCGACATGCTCTTCTTCACCCAGTCACCATCGTCTTTCCGCAGCACATGTCCCAACCATCTCAACTGGTTCCACTTTATGACATCAGACACTAACTCAATCCCCATTATTTCCCTCAGCTCCGCACTCGGCACTCTATCCTTTAGCGATACACCACACATCCATCGCACCATCCTCATCTCTGTCCGCTCCAATCTCCCCCTCTACTATGCAGTCATGGCCCAATGTCTCACTTCCATACACCATAGCACTCCTCACACACGTCACATACAGCTTCCCCTTTAGCTTTAATGACACTTTCTTCCATGTCAAGATCCCAGACAACACTTTAAACTTCCCCTACGCACAACGCACAACGCATCCCCATTCAGCATATCCCCCAGGTAACAAAACTTTCTAACATTCTCTAAATGTACCCCATTTCCCAGATCCATGCTCTCATCTACATCACTATCCTCCCCATCACCTGCTCTTTCACACACCTTGCATACAAACGTATCCTCAACTCTAGCCCACGAGCCCTTCACACCTGAGCACCGCTTGTGTACCCATCCACTGCAACCCGTACATCGAATAGAATTATTCCCAGGCCAGTACCCTTTCCACATACAGCACATGGCAACTTCCCCAGCCTTTCAACATCACCACAATTAACAAATAATATATATACTACATAATAATCACAACACCACTAACGTGAATGACACATTTTTATCCCAGAATGAGAAACACTGCATTATCGACGTGTAAATTTTTAATATTTTCGAGGAAACTGGACGTTTGCAACGAAAAAACAACAGTATTCTATACTAGCGTGAAACCACTTACCTACATTTTACAAGTAGTTCCCAATGGGCAGGTCCAGTTGTCATATTAAAGGCACCAGGGTAAAATAGAAGCTTACAGCCTAATAAATACAACTTGAATAAATCATTTATAAGATTAATATACAGGTCGAAATATATAAACAAATGTAAAGTTACGCATGTTCTTGACAATTAAGGAAGTGCAATTTCCCTTGGTTTGCAACCTCGTTTTGCATACAGTTGGGCCATTTCTGAAAAGCGTAGATCATAGCAAATGCCAATACCAACTTTACAATATGCTACGGAAAAAAAGAAGTACACAATGAATTTCAACTAAAGTAGAAACAAAAAATATATTCTTACTTACTGTGTGAGTAATACTCAAATAAAAATTTACACAATAAACGACTTTGAATTTTCTATTTAACAATTAGACAACGAGGCCAAGTTTTCTATGAGCTGACGATCTGCTCATAGAAAACGAGGACGAGTTGTCTAATTGTTTTAGTATCAACCATAAACAACTTTTCTTTAACGTAAAGAAGTCTTATCAAACATTGTTCTAAATGGTCAGATAGTTTTACCTTTTTGTTTGCAGAAGTCCCCCCATACATAATGCAGAGCAGTTCGATGGCGTATGGTAAACAATCGCTCACAAAACACAAGATTGTAACTACTTTGCTTCAAATTTGGTGTAGATATACTCCATAGGCATAAGCGAATTCATTTTCTTATACGAAAATGTCAAACTGAATATATTTCCATTACTTTCGACCCAATGTTTTCTTCACTCGTTATTACTCGTACAAAAATTTTAGCAGACGCCATGTTTGATTTTTTAGCCTAGTTTCCCGGTTTTGCTTGCGGCGTGAATATGCCGTGGCTTCTGATTGATCAGAATAGGAGTATTCCAGCTATAAGAAGGTTTATCATTGGATAACGCCACTATGGTCTATCACCAATAGACCATGGTAGCTCAGCCAATCAGAAAGCCGGATTTGTAATATTTCATAAACGAGTGCATGGGAGTGTTTTACCAGGGGTTACAAACACGAGAGGACAATGAAAATCACGAGGCCGTTAACCGAGTAATTTTTATTGTTCTCGAGTGTGTGTAAAACATGAGAGAATGAAATTCACGAGGCCTGCAAGCCGAGTGACTTTTATCGTTTTCGAATGTTTTACAAAAACGAGAGAACATTGAAAATTATGAAGTAATAGGCCGAGTGATTTTCGTTGTTCTCGAGTGTTTGCAACCCCTGGTAAAACACGATACACGAGTTTATGAAATAGCTTCTCAATCGTCAATTATAGTAAAGGACTAGAGGGACTTGGTGATATTGGTGCATATTAGATTAGACAATGGTTTCACGTTTCACATAATTAAGAAATGTGGTAATAAATGGTTCTCTGTTTGTGCCGTTTATTATCTGATTTCTTAATTATAAATTCAGTTTCCGCGACCTTTACCGGGTTTCAAAACTCTTGGCTAATTAGCTCATGAATTATTAATGAGTTTGAGAAGTGCATATAGTAATTGAAGTGGTGGCACACATCGTCAGCTTAACGTGAGTTACGTTTTCTGCCTGCAACATTACCTAGTCATAAACCTTACTTCATGATTTGGATTTGGGATTCTTGCTATCACAGGCTTTCACAATGCAACTATTTCTTTTCACATTAAATATAACGGTAGGTACGATGTTAAAATAGTTGCCCAAATAAGGAACGAAACATAGACCACTTTTATAGGGTATATATTTTACAAACAAAATTATACCAAAAATTTAAGACAATGTGGAGAATTTACTGAGAAAGCTGATACCTGCACTGTCAATGAAAACGTTTTCTTGACATTTCTAGATAAACTGTAATGTAACTTAATCCAGATAGACCAAGAGCCTTGCTATTATTTATACTTCTTACAGCTTCAAGTACAGTTCATCCCTTATTAATTCTTATAATTCTGTACCAGTTACTAAACTATGGTAGCCTGAATGTCAGGCCTTTATTTTAGCGGAAGGCGAGTACAAATAAAAATAAAGGCCTGACATTCAGGTTAAAACTATGGGTACGAACATTAAAAAATAAATCTCTTAACGTTAGTTAGAACTTCTTAACTTCCAAAACGTCTCACTTCAAGTAGAATTAAATCGGTAGCCAAAATGAAACAAAAGGCACAATTACGGAATGAAGAGAGCTATGTTTAAAGGGCAACTATACGTTTCCAGGTTATTTTATTTTCCGTTAAAGTCGGAAAACTTCAATCTAAAACCGAAGAAATAATTGAAGCCAGTCACTCTGTTCCACTTTTATGAACTGTCTAAGGTTGAGTTTTTGCTCTTTTTGCTGAAATCGTGTGAACGACGACCGCGTCGAAATAAAGACTGGTACTAGTACCTTGTGATGTCATACCGGTAACAAATAACAAGATGATTGGTGGGTTTTACCGGTATGACGTAAAAGACAATGGAGTACCCATTCTCCTAGAAACGCGGTCGTGCTTCAAGAGGACCTAAGAAGGCTTCGCTGATAAATCCATTTCTTTACCTCGAAATTCATATTTTTCTTTACTTTTGCTAAGTTAGATGATAACCCTTTCAGAAGAAAATATAACTTCAAAAGGTTTAGTTGACCTTTAAGTACACGGTATACATACGCGTTTCAAATGTGGTCAACCGATCCCCAGCAGAAAGAACTTCCGATTCACAAAACTTGATTTTTCCAGGAATATCAATATCGAAAAGATGTACCTGACAAAATATATATATACCGTATATATAAAAAACATACACCAATATTTGCACAACTGCAGTAAAAATATAAAAAAAAACGATGATGTAAACATGGGGCTGAAAGAGCGCACGTCATATACTTAGTACAAAAAGTTAATCTACTGTACAAATCTTAGCATGTCTTTACCGAAATAGAAGAAACATAGATCGACATATAGTATTAACTTTGCACAACAGACAGTTTATCGCTATAGGATATTTTATTTATGCAATCGCACTTTCCTGGAAAAAATAAATGTACGTTAACCTAAAATACAAGTAAACAAATAAAAACAAAGTTTAAACAAAGGAAAGATAGGATTATAGTCAATTAAACGACGTCAAGGGCATCCCTTTTGTTATGAGAGTATAAGAGAGTAGGGACCTTAAGGTATGACGACGACGGCAATCTAAATTACAAATTTACTGAAAAGAAACCGTTGACCAAAACATCCTATATGACGATATTGTAAACTTAGTGTTTATTTATAAGCCTTTAAAAAGCATTATTAATTTAAGAGCCTCTAAAGACACTATATGAAAGATTAACGCAAAAGTAAATATACAGCTTTTGCTGTTCCTTGCGATAACGTCGTCCTGAAAACGTGAGAACACGGCGTACTTCAGTTGACGTTGTATATATACAACGAGAACGGTGTTGGAATTACTCTTTGGACTTGAAATTATTCAATGTCTTTGATTTGGTTTGAAAATTCCATTGTTCTTAGGTCGTCGTCGTGGCGTTCGGGTTGTGCTGTTTAATTAGGGACCTTACGAAATACGACGGCAACTTCAACGTTGAAACACACAAAGAGAATGGATAATTTTTCGTCCCTAGAGTAATCTTAACACCGTCCTCGTTCTTTATACAACGCCACTTTGAGCATTTTTACGTCTTCAGGATGACATCAACTCACCAAAAGATGAGAACTCCAGTTGCTTAAGATTTTCTTCAATACTGACACTACAACCAATTTAGCAGTACTGGGGCGTTTTGGAAGTCATTAAACTAACTTCAAATATCAAACATAATAGTCAGTTAGCCGTGACTTTATTTAATTATAAAATTTATGTTGCTTTTTAACCGCCGTCGTCGTCCTAGCATCGTAAATTCCCTAGTCCCGAAGTGAGACCCATGCAGGGTACCCTGTCTAATTAGTTTAATTAATTAATTTTTTTAATTCACAGCATGTATTCTTAGCCTTATTTATACATTATATATATCTACAAAGCACTGCGTGTAAATTAAAATTAAACGCCTATATATACTTTACCGGTTTATTTATCTTGAGTCCATGACCCTTTACTTAATATGTTAAAATGGCATTGAAATCGTCGTTTTTTATTGCTAACCTTTCCGACTAAACGTCTTAAGCAGAAAACATTAATATTTTATCAGCCTTACGTATCCTGTATAAGGCATAGCGTCAAGTAAAAAATGACCGCTTAATTAATAGTTTTGCGCGTGACAAAACGATATTTGTGGACAAGAGAAAGAACAATATTCTGAAAACGTTAAAGAAGTAAGTCACGTTTTGCAGTGCGTGATATTCACCATAATTTTAATCATGTTTACTTAAACTTGTCCTCAATTTCCCCCAAGTTGGCGTCCTATTGACATGGTGCCTTTATAATGTTCGCAGTCCCAATTTTCGGCAATTTCTGCCGAATTGCTCAAATAGGCTATATCTGTTAACTGGCGCTTTTAAAATCTATTTTTTCACACGCGCCAAGAGAGGAATCATGTCTAAATACACTACTACAGAAAACATAATGATCTTCGCCTTTAATATAGTACGTGCGTGTTGATACGTATAAAGAAAGAAAATTAGAAATACATACTTTTCGATGCTTTGCGACCATGTCGCCATTTGGTGAAAATACTGCACAGGTATTGAAATATTTCCCTCCATCTTCCTCCGGAATGGATCCACCGACAATAAACACATTCAGTTCCTTCGCCAACGATGAAAGAATTTCAGTTGACTGTCCGGGAATTTTCTCGGCATATTTTGCAAAGTACTGTGTTCCATATGGACTATTAAAGCATTCCTTGAATTTCAAAATATATTACGTTAGGAAAACATCAAGTTAGAGTATTGAGGATTTCCACCCAATAAATATCTTAGAAAGTAATGGATTTATGGACATATAGTTGAACATATAGTGCATGTGCGTGAAAGTTGCTCGTGTAGTTTAGCGTATAGTCTTGAGAAACACTGTTACTTAATGGTGACGGTTATCGAGCTGAGGCTCAGTGTAGTTGTCGCACAACAGTTTTACGATTTGGGTTGTATTAACTGCAAATGGATTGCAGAAATAAAACCTGACAACAACTCTGCAACCTCGTCAAGCAACAGTTATCTATGTTTGCGCAATGACAAAGCACGAATGTTTCCAGTTGGAAGTCAAGATATCATGCAATGTCGACACAGCAATATGAGCACCAGGTTTTATATGTCGGTTTCATTACAGCACGTTGTGTGTTGGAGTTGTCGTCATGTGTGGAAAAGGTGGGTGTTGTGGTTAGTCTATACTATTGTCAATATTTTCCGGTTTGTTTAAAAAGAAAAAAATAGAAAAAACGTTCGCTTGTTGTTTGTTTGTTTGAATGAACAGTACACATGTACTAAACAAGAGCTCGGCCTCCTGCCCAGAAGCTAGGTTGTGCAATGGCTAAGCATAACGGCTTAACGTTTATTCAGGTGTAAATTTAACATTATAATTTTATTTTGTCACGTGAGCGTTCTTAAAGATGGTGTTACACGAATTTTACCGACAATTTTTCACGCAACAATGTTGCACAAGAAATTGATGCGTGTCCCAGAATTCCTTGTGCTGTAGGAAGCGGAAGCCAGAAAAGTAAATACCAACGTCCGTAAAATATAATACACCCGAACACTCTCACCAATTGACGTCTGGGGACCGGGTCTTCCTTTCGTCTAGCGTTAGACAAAGTAAAATATAAAAAGGCCGGTTTTGGCCCCCTCAGCCGTATTATTTATGTGTGTTAAGAAGAGAGATGAGAAAATTGGGCTGATAAAGCGTGTGACAATGATTAATGTTTAAGATACTGTATAGTATAATATTATTTTGTTTCATTAAAAATGGGCCCCCTACAGTAAAACCATGGGCCCCTGGTCAACAACCAAGCTGACCCACACCTAGACTTACAGTACTACTCTAAGCCTCATGATAGGCCTGCAACCCATTGACGTCTGAGGATGTTCCTTCGACATAATCGTATGGCGTTAGATGCAACGTAATGATAGTGCAAACCCACTAAGAGAATTATAAAAATGTACATACTGGTAATGATATAATAGATGCCCCTTTTTGTACAGCAGTTCTTGCAAGTTGTTTGGCTCTTGAAATATTCTCAATTTTATTTGGACCAACAGCCAATTGAATCAAGGCAATTTTTAGAGCTGTAACAAAACGTTTTTCAGTATTTTCTTGTTAATATGTACAGTTAGACAACATTTAAACATGTTTAACTTATGACAGCTTGACAGCAAAAACATACGAAAAAAAACACATTTAAATTTATAGTATATGGGTGGCACAAGCCAGTAGCACGCTGACTCTCACCACCAAAGTTAAGCCTGGTTGAATAAGGTTAGTACTCGGATGGGTGACTATGTCTTGTGAGTAGAATTGTTGATTCTCTCCTGTGCCTCCCTATCAGGGATAGAAGAGGTGGTGCCCACCCCTGCCTTAGGGTATTAGCCAGATGGTAGTAGCCAACAAAAGAGGAGCCTCCTGTGTGCCTCCGACTGTGGTCAACCAACTCATTCATAAATTATTAATAAATATAATTATTAATTATAATCAATTAATATAGTAATTAAAAATTAATTAACATCATATATATCTATATATATATATATATATATATATATATATACGAGTAAAATTTGTTCTCAAGCTTTATACTCAGAAAAATGTCTGAGTATCCCTGACGGGATTCGAATGCCTACCGTCTGAGTCCCAGTAGCTCAGTCGGTAGAGCGTCTGTCTAGAAATCAGAAGGTCGCGGGTTCGAATCCCATCAGGGATACTCAGACATTTTTCTGAGTATAAAGCTTGAGAACAAATTTTACTCACATTACACCAAGCTACAATTTCAACTAACATATATATATATATATATATATATATATATATAGGCAAGTAATTTGTTCTTCTGAATCTTTTTATCAAGAACTGACAAGATTCAGTAAATTCAGCCAAGAACTAATGAGTGAAGAAGGGCACTGACCACTACAAAATACAAATGACCTTAGAATATATGTACTGCAGTGTATCCATCCTGTGCACTCAGTGAAATATTAAATAATGAATAGAAATCAACTTAATTAACTTCTTTGAGTTCAAATTACTCCTAGCTTGATCAGTAAGCACCATGCATGTACATGCAAGTAGTACAGAAAGAGTTTCAAATTGGCACACATTGCAATTTATAGAATAAGGCGTTCTCTACACATGCTCTGATTTGCTGGGCTCTGTGCATTTATAAGGGACTTTGAGTATGAAGATCATGATTGATGTAACATGGTGTGGAATGTTGTGGAATGGCATTATCTGGCTGGAAAAGTCAGCCAAATTTCAAAACTGTCCAACTTTTAGCTTGTTGCCTTGTGCAACTCTTTACTCAACTCGATCCTTTTGTGTTCAAATGATGTACATCAAATGAACCTTTATAAGCTGGAGTACATGCATGCACATGCAGAGCTTTATGTAATTATGTTTTATTTGTTAAATGTATATTATCCACCAACTGTTACATGTGAGAGCACCGCGCAGTGTAAGTTTTTAACACATTTAAACCAAACATTACAATTTTCATGAAGTAACAAACAGAAGCTCAATATAAAACACACACAGTACCAGTACCTTATGTGTAAGTAGTTTCAGTTACATTAATTAGCATCTGGAAATGTAACTATTTACTGGTTACATACAGTAACTGGTTAGGCACAGTGTACTGTAAGTAACTAGTTACAGTTTTCTGGTTTAGTTTTGGAGAAGCTATATATATTTGTACATTCAGAACTTCTTAGAACAGGCTCCTTGCTCCTGAGAGTCTGTTTAGAATTTCATGTTAGTCAATGAAAAATTATCATTATACTTTGAGGCCTTTGTTGCAGAGTAGCCAATCAGGACTACCTCACAAATCTGGAAATGCTGCACAAACTTTCACAACATCTGTTTCACAACATTTGCTGCAAAATTCAATTCAATTCAATAAATTCAATTCAATTCTGTTACAGTAGTTATAAATCAGTTGGCAAATACTAATTATAATTGATATCATGAATTACTAGATAATTGCTATCAATGGACTTGGACTTTTTTTTTACATGTATATCGATGTGAGTGTCTTACTCTTACTATAAAATATCCAGTGACAAATTTTCCATATCCTCACTAGTGAAGATATCAATGTCATTTACATTGCATCAATATCATAGAGAGAAAATTACACAGTGGCTTCTAGATATGAATTTTATCTTCTCACATGGTGAAAACAATACTTAACTCATTCGCTACATTCATTCCTGAAATATTGCTTTCACCACTGAAAGAGGAAACCCATATCTGTGCACCATCATGTAATATCCTCTATATCCTCTTATAGCTCTATATACAATTGGTGTATCCATCAGTTCCAATCATAGATTTTCGTCAATTGCTGAATTGCCTAGGCCAGAGTACTGTAGAATGAATAACTACATCGATATTCTAGGACTAAATACATATATACAGAACTGTATTTTATTCTTAGATATAGGATACACTCACACACTGTACATATCTAGTTGCTTTTGCACATGACGTCATCCAACAGTCCAATATGGCAGACAAGGAAAATAATCAATGAAAATGCTAGTTTATATTTAATATTTTTTTCCTCAACAAGGGAATAAAGTGTTAGTGGTCTATATCAAACTATTTAATCCTTAAACTCTTGAAACTCCTACCTTTGGTTGCCATAATTTTCTGCCTCTGATTTTCTGCTTTGCTCGAATGGGCTATTCCATTTAATACCCGTACCCCCCCTATCGAGGACAAGGGTTTATCTATACCCCTGAAGAATTCCTATCTTACAGCTATTACCCCTGAAGAAATTGATTGTTACCCCTGAAGAATTCAATTTTTTTCACTCGACCCCTGAAGAATTCCTAGTTAAACAGTCCCTACCCCTGAAGAATTCCAAAGCAAAATAGCCCTTACCCCTGAAGAATTCCAGTGTCCTCGATAGGGGGGGTACGGGTATTAAATGGAATAGCCCAATGCTCGTTCGAAATTCAAAACATGAAATTCTGGTATTCGAAGAAACAGCGTTATTGTATGTATAATAAGTTTATATCGGCAAAAACGCGAGATTAAATAAAAAAAGATCAATTGATCAAATACAGGATTCCAATGAAACCTCGAATAAAACAGAGATTCTAGGAAATCAGGATTCAGGAAATAGCCAATAGGGGAACTAAAAAGACTAAAGGGGATACTGATTTGTGTTCCCCGATCACCTGTAAGCTGTAAGCAACATCGCTGCCAAACGTTTTGCGCATACGCGACGTCCAAGCTCGTCCTCAGAAAAAGAGCGGGAAAACACTGAAATATTTGGACTGGTCCGAGAGTCCGACACAAAAGTTAAAATTATAAGTATACTACCGGAAAGATAAGGTAGATAATTTGTGCATGGCTTCTTTGTCAATATTGTAACATATTCTGAATTTACCCCTTCGTAATTTTCTTTACCCTTTTTTAAAACACAAATGAATAGTCGAGTCTTACTTAGTCTTCGCTGTCTGGTTGTCGCCACGGCTTCTCTTGATATTTATTCTAGAGAATTCACGCATGCGCGAACGTGTGGCGCAAACGTTTGGCAGCGGTGTTCCTGTAAGCTGCCTAACCTTGCCTAACCTCGCCTAACCCTAATATGGGAACGAACAATCTCGTTCCCAGAGCCCACGTTCCCCACCCGGGAAACGAGAGATCTGGGATAATCCGTTTCACATCGATATTTAACTCTTCTTCCGGATAACAAGAATCCTGTGATGGCGTGAACGGATTATCCCAGAGTCTCTCGTTTTCCGCCCGCTGGGTAAGGGGAACGTGCGCTCTGGGAACGAGATTGGGGAGCGAATTGATAATTGACAATGTGATTGGTTACTTATAGCCAATCAGAAAACTCGTTCATATTAGGTGTCACAGTACATATGGGCACCCCCGTGATATGTGCAACCCGGGGTGGGGTACATCAGAATGTTTAATTAATTTGCTTTGAAACAAACTGAAATACCTCAAAACTGAAGCAAGGAAACGAAAAACTGCGAAAGATGTTTATACTCTATCATTTCAAGAGTTCTTTCAAATAAGACAGACTTAATTTTCGTTTCATAGGCACTTTAAGTGCCCCTCTAGAGCTACAGGCCCTTTCTTTTAATTAGACTGCGTTCACACGAGTCCGGTAATGTACAGGAAATAAACGGTAAAATCAGGGGCGCCGGAGCCACGAGGGCAGCACGGGAAAGCACGGGGGAAACCCAACCTCGTCCCTAGGGCCATTTGTGGGGGCTGGGCCAAGATGGCGGCCAAGAACAAATGGCTGGCACAGGCTAGGCTATCACCACATCTGATTGGTCGAGATAACATTGGATGTTTTAGGTATTCTGATTGGTAGAAACAAGGCGGGGGGCAGCTAACTCGCGGGCATTTGTTTTTAGGGCTCAAATTATATTAATAGTGATACCAGAATTGCCGGCTGTTAAAAACAACTTCAAAATGAATGAAAATGTGAGAAAAGCTGGCGAAACACCCGTAAAAACGTCGGAAGAATATGTAATGATGGGTCGTGTCGTCTCTGTGCCCTGGCTGCCATACAACGAAGTCCATGGGACGGCAATTCAGAGTGTTTTCTAAATCGAGCGAACGAAAGACTTGGTGAACAAAGTCAAAAAGTATTTTGGCTGCGAAAGGAAAGTACACCACAGGGCAGAATTTACGTGTTTGACCATTGAGAAGCAGGCATTTTTCAAACAAAAATTCTCGACTAAACGAAGCCTGAATGTTTTTCAAAACGCTGAAGTGAATCCACCGAAAACTCACGAAAACAAGGCGGCCAGACAACGGCAATCCAGAATCCTGCGAATTTGGTACATCGGTGAAGCAAATGATAAATAATAAGCATTTACAGATATTTATTAAAAGTGTATTAATTTTAATAATTCGACAATGTATTTGGAAATGAATGTTTTGATTGTTTTCAGTTTGGGTCAGTCATTCAAGCTGAACTAAATATTCTGAATTAATTAGCCTGACTAGGCGCGATAAACTTAGTGAAGCCTGGGTCGGAGCCAAAAATGCGTCAAAATATGGCGCATTTTTTGCAGCTTGTGCCAGGCAATTTGTTCCCGCCATTTTGTTTTTGGCCGCCATCTTGGCCCAGCCCCCACAAATGGCCCTGGGGACGAGGTTGGGGGGCAACCAACTGCCCTTTCACGTAAGAGGAATGTTTTCTACAGGAATTGCCATTTCTATTATCGTATTAAATGAATTTTGTATTAATACCTCAAATGTCTCACAAGCTAACTTAGGGGGGGGGGGGTAGGGGGGTATTTACCCCCCCCCCCCCCCAATAATTTGGCGAAGAAGTGCCCTTTTTTAGCCAAGCCCTGGATATTAAACAAAACGCGTGCGCGCAGAGCATGCATGCCTTTTTCAACTGGATTGTTATGAACAAAATGTAGCCAGATATATAATATTCGTTGCTTTTTTTGTTTCGATATACACCAAAAGTTAAAAACCCTGATCAAATGGCCTCTTCTTGAAACTGGTTTTACGCGGTGTGATTGCGCAATCCATGTAATGTGCCCTTCGGAAATCGTACCCTCCCAACACCTAGAAGCTCGCGCCGGCCCTGACTATGCATAAATATGTTTCACGAGGAATGTTTAAGAAAGGCAAGCAACCAATGAAAATGCCGAATCCAACAGCCGATGCCAGAACCTTTTCCCACCTTACCAATTTCAAAAAGGCCCTGGGCACAAGACACAGTTCAACCTCGTTCTGACATTTTTCACTTGGCAGGTGTTTTCTGATTCATTAAAGTTGCTATGTTTTCTTAAATGTAAATAGGGATGTAGCATCAATATGTATGCAATTCAGTCGTTGAATTTTCTTTCTCAATACATTGTCATTCATTATATTATACCGTTATGCTTTTTGGTTATATTATGCTAAAGAGCAAAATTGGCGAACATTATTTCCCACGTGTAAAAATTAATGCTGATAAAAAGTGCCCTTTTTATATGGCTGCCCCCGTAGCTTCCGGCGCCCCTGGGTAAAATGTGGTTACGTTCACACGAGAAGACAAATAAAGTTTGGCATCACTGAAAAATACGCCACTGACCCGTTTGGTTAGGAGCTGAAAATTTAGGAATTTTTAGGAACTGGGTTACTAAAGCGGAGCGAAAAAGGGCCGGTCTTTTTTATTTATGTTCACTCGGCACCGCCAAACTGGTTCCGTTTTCATCTCGCTCCGTTTAGAATAAAGAAATACCTAATGGTTTCCGTGTTTGGATGGCCATCCAAACACGGAAACCATATAGACCACTTTCATAACAGCGACTAATTTGAATATTCTTTTATGTGCACCTTAATAAGCCTTTCTGGCCTCGTTTGTGTTTCTGCAATTCAAAAGAATCTTTGCTTCATAACGAGGCCAGAAAGGTTCATTAAGATGCACATAAAAGAATATGTAAACTGGTGGCCATAATATTATGAAAGTGGTCTATTGGGTATTTCTTTATCGACACTTGCAATTGAGCAACTGGTAAACATGCCACTGAATGACCGAACTGTGGAAGACTGTTTTGTGAAACGTTGGCTGAGTCGGAACGGATGGTTGTTGTCGTGGTTGAAATCGCCATTATATGTCGGTTGGTCAAGCCAGCGTTGGACCACAACGTGATCGACGTCGTCCTCACGGAATGATCATCTAGATGATCAGTAGTGTAAATCTGAGACAGACTTGCTGCTGAGCTGATGGTCTTCATCATATCGCCTATTCCATTTGTTTCGGGTACTGAAAAAGTGCTTCGCAGGCTGGATTTAATTTGGCGATGTACAGTTGCAACTGCAGGGCTGTATATTCGTATCCATGGTACATCCTACTCACGTTTTCAAAGCTTTCGCTGTCGTTAATTCCCTTATGATGATTTTTGGAGAACTCGTTGTGCGTCATAGTGACATGCACTTCGCCGCTGCCATCCTGAGTAAAACACGAAGCTTTTCTTCGTCAGGTTTCTTTGACCTTCTCGCCCTCTGTGACACCAATTACAGTGTTGTGTAAAACCACACTTGATCATTCCCATAATGCACCGTGACGAGATTTACTAACCTCATGTTTCCCGTTGCGCCTGCAAATTCCCCCCTATTAATTTAGGCGGGCAAGATCTTAGACGATACAAAGACAACTGGGTACGAGTCAGACACATTCCTACGCAAGCCAGTGGGGGTGGACCACAGTGGGGTGGACACATTTAACACATCGCTTTTTCTCAGCTTGGTCAGGTCTTCGGTTTCCAAAGCAGGTTTGCGTCTCACTTTTTCTTTTCCTCATTTCTTTAATGATATTATCTTTGCGTTGAGGACGGCGTTTGACATCTTAAACGCGGGGTTCGTAGATGTTCAATTCAAACCTCTGTTACACGGTGGGCAGTTGAGATATCTTTCCAAGCCATGCTTTATTCCAATCAAAGTGGACTGTGGACTTGCTGTAATCTTCATCTTCCTTGTTTTTAACCTCACAATAAAACAAACGATTACGAAGGATGAGACCATCGTCCATTTCGTGCAAATCGAGTTGAATTTGTCACGTAGTTTCGACCATTCTTAAGGAGTCAAATGCTCAAAATTAACTTTACGACAATAAAAATCAAAAGTTTGATTGAAAGTAATTCCTGAATGTGAGTATATTAAAATGACAAAAATACTTCTTATACTTCGTATTCTTTGCTCTATCTAAAAGCTCGTCTTTGTCTTTCTGGCTAAGTTTGCTAAACCGCTCTTGCTTCTTATTTTGAGTTGTTTCATACTTTCATATTTGTCTAAATTAATACTTGCAACTAAATCGTCGTCGGACATTTTTAAAATTTTCCGAGGCGGGAAAGTTCAGTGTTTGGATGGCCTGATCCACACCGGTCCAACACGGGTATTGACCAATCAGGGCCCGCGTAGTATATACAAGTTATTTTATAAATCGTTTTCAAATCGCTCCAGTTTAGAGCGCTGTTTTCACACAATTTCGATCCAGACTCATGTGAGCGGGGTCTTAAGCACCCCTCTCCAAAAACCAAGCGGTTCATAACGCGTTACATCATTAATGGTAGCTAAATTTATTCTTCATTTGAACGTCTCCTATTTCCAACTTCATATGCGACAATTTTAAGACCTTTTGAAGTCTTCTGGACTGGCACTGGCACAATGCACTGTACTGTATGTTCTATGAGCCTCAATTCGTTTGTTTTCATGCACAATGCAAACATTCAGTGGAATTAGGTCAGTGGCGGATTACCAGATTCCGGTCTTGTAGGCTAAATAAAAGAGACCTTTATAAGATACCCCGGGTTCGGTTTACGGGTACCGCCATTTTTGTTTACTCGCAATAGAGACCTTAAGATACCCCGGGTTCGATTTACGGGTAATCTACCCGTACCCGTAGTCGTATGTATGGGTATAGACCATGATCTACCACGGGAAAACAGGTAGATATTACAAGTAAACAAAAATGGCGGTACCCGTACCCATAAACCAAACCCGGGGTATCTTAAGGTCTCTAAAATTCACCGGCCTCAAAGTGCACTGGTCTATGAAATTTCCTGCATTCTGAGGCCATGGTTTTCCCGTAATCACAATTTTCTATGAATGACAAACGAGGTCGGAGCTAACCATTTGGAAGCATTTATTTCTAGTTTTTAAAAGCTTGAGTTGGAATATAACTGAACAAACGATCAGGTCTATATACCACCATCTCATTGCTTTATTAAAAATAAAAATAATGCTAATAAAAAATGTATTCTCTGGAAATCACCGCACAGTAAATTTCAGGGGGTAAAAATTACCCCAAAATGTGGGGGGTAAAAAGTTTTCCACAGAATATAATAAGTATTTGGGGGGTAAAATTTCAATCAATTTAAAAAAAGGGTAATTTTTACCCCGCAATTCCGTGGTAAATTTTACTCCCTGAAATTTACAGTGCACGAGCCTCTTGAAAGTCCGGGCCTGTAGGCTTCAGCCTATACTCAGCCTACCAGCTGCTTTAGTTTTTCACTTTCAATGACTTTTTTGGATCTCAGCCCGCTTTTTATACAAGAATTTCTTGAGCTGATTAAAACTCCTCAGCACCATTGAACAGACGAGCGACATAGTTGATAGATGTCTGAATGTTTAGAATATTACATATACTTAGTATGTAGCAGAATCAAACATTTTACTTTGATTAATATTTCCCAGGTTTTCGAAATCATTTTTGAATATTTTTCGTTTGCCTAATCTATTAAAGAATAGAAATCGAAACCAGACAAAGTGCTAAAGAGCCGTGCCCTGTTTGGCGTCAAAAACGTCGCTTGTATTCTCGTTCCCAGAGCCCACGTTTTCGTGTCCGTAGCGTACGACTCCGTCAAACACCCAGAATATAAAGCTAATGACCAACTTGTCAGGGCACCGTAGTATATTGTAAAGCTGCCTGACGATATAGCCGCTAACTTGTCAGGGCACTGCAATTCTGTGCACTTGTGTTTACCTGCGAAACACATCGTCAAAAAGCCGCCAAAATCCCTTGCGTTAAAAACATCGCTTCCATTCTCAATGCGACAATGCCAAGAGCCCATGACGTTTGTGTTGCTGTAGTTATCAATTCTGCACAAACGTACAAGCAAAATCACGTCAGGGCACCACAATTGTATCTACCTGCAGAATGCTCAATGCTTTTTTCTTCACAAACATGTTGTCAAAAAGCCGCCAAAATTCTTGGCGTCAAAAACATCCCTTGTATTCCCGTTCCCAGAGCCTGAGCCCACGTTTCTGTGTCCGTGGCTTACGGGTATGTCAGGGCACTGCAATATATATAGTAAGGACTGCCGAAACATGTAATGATGGAACATAGAACATTAATATAACTTTTGCCGCGCCTAAAGCATTCAGAGGACTACTGTGGCTAACGGAAGCCTTAGCTAGCATGGATGGCGCCACCAGTCCGTGCAATAATCTTCTATTATTATTGTATTCGGTTGTTTTCAACTAGGCTGATTTCTTGTCTTCCACGGAATACAAATCAGGTCTTTTTTGCAGAGTGATTGGTATTTGTGAACGCACTTGATCCAAGTAACCAAGATCTAAAAACAATCATTTTGATAACGGTTACCATTAACAGACAACTTAAAATGACGAACACTTTAAAATTCTTTTATGTGATATTATGACCTCGTTTTACGGTAAGAATTGAATTCTTTACAATTTTCCACATGAAAACGAGTTCATAAGAGCTACTTTATATGTATAAAAAGACTTCAATTCGTTGGCCATTTTGGAATAAGGCCTGTTGCAAAATTATTTGGACCACTCTGTCAAGTGTAGAAATTAAGCTTCTAAACGACCATAATTTAGCCTGATAAGATCTTACCGATTTCGGCATACACAATCTCCTCTTGGTGCTGGCATTGGGCAATGACGTCACCCCTAAAAGACAGTATACCCACTTAATTTAACTCTTTATAGTCAACATCAGATTCTCCTGCTTGTGTATTTTACTCTGGTAATAGCATGCACAAAAGAGGTGTAATGATCCAAATCAAGCGGGACGTTTAATAGCTAATGCACTCTTTTTATGCTACTCCTTTGTAATATCATGTTTGCGGGAATTTCGTTTGTTCTCACAGGTCATTAACAATTAATATACCTCATTATATTCATTTTTACTAATCCTACCTCCGTTGACGTCAAACCAGGTCTGATTAGAAGTAATCATACCCGGTTTGACGTCAACGGAGGTGACAACAAAAGAAATTCCCGCAAACATGATATTACAAAGGAGTAGCATAAAAAGAGTGCATTAAAAAAGAGTGCATTAAAAGGTGCATTAGCTATTAAACGTCCCGCTTGATTTGGGTCATTACACCTCTTTTGTGCATGCTATTAATTATAAGTAATACACGGCAACCTCGGTTTTCATTGTTCCCACACGGACATTTAATCCCTAAATAACCTATCATATACCTAATCTTTACGCCAAAATTCGCTTATGCATATAATAACTAACAAATACATGAATGGTTGGTGGCACAGTGGTTTCCGGGGTGTTGGTGGCACAGTGGTTAGTGCATGTGCCTTTCATCTCTGCGAGCTGGGTTCGATTCCTGCACAGTGCAGTTATCTGATTAAAAAAAATTCACCTTGGCCGCATGTGAGAAGAGTGCTTCCAGTGCGACTCTACCAAACACCACAAGTTTCCTCCGGGTACTCCGGTTTCCTCCTGTAGTAACACTGGACCAATGAGGGTGGGCCCTTACTGGACCTCTGAGGATAACAGTTTAGATATAACTGATAGAGTTATTCAGTATAAATAAGGTTAGTTAGAAGTGAACACTTATCGAATTCCCAATAGTATTAATCACAACTCAATTTATTCACTTTGAAAAGTGTTCTTGTTTTACTCTCCTTCTTCCTCGGAAACCGTAATATTACAAAGTGATAGCATGCCATTGAGGTTGATTAGTGATTAAATATGTACCCGAAAGCCGAGGGAGGTTTAGTACAAGTCTCGAGGGCGAATAATAACGCCAGACAATTTACTCATCACAGGGAAAATCCACTGAGGAGAAAGAGTTAAACAACTAGTAGCGGAAAACGGCAACAATTATAAAGCAGCTGTCAATTATGCATCATCTTTTTATTAGGCCTGCGTTAAACGTCGCACAATAGACGAATTTAATTCAGACGAATTTAATTGTCTGAATGTTATTCGACGAAACTGCGACGTATAACTCGATTAAATTCGACACACGAATTAAATTCGTCTCAGCAATTAAATTCGTCTGAGTCAGACGGATACACGACGAATTATCGTCGCGTCGAATTAAATGTTTCTCCTCTGTCTGTGACAATTCGGTGCCATGTTTTCAAGAAATCGTTTTCAGGATCCACGAGTCCAAGTAAAAACAATTAAATTCGACTGAAATTTGACGTTTAACTCGAGGTCGCATTTACGTCTTTAAGACAAACCAAATCTTCAAATATAGAGCCATACAGGGTCTCGTGCTGGTAAAAGTCAGAACGTTGGTGGAGGATAAGGATACTGAGGCGTACTTATGTCAACATCAATTTGCGTACCGCACTGGTGGAAGCTGTATTAATGCTCTTCTAAAAATGCAATATAATATTCTGAATGCCCTGGACAACCCGAGAAATAAGGCTGTAAGATTGTTTGCAATGGATTTTTCTAAGGTTTTCTATAATGTGAAACAACACTTATTGGCTGAGAAAATGAAGACAAGCCCACGACGAGTCCACGCATGGTAAACTGCATGGTACATACGTTTCTTGTCCAATCGAAGGCAAAGAGTATTATACAATGGAATGGTTAGTGAATGGAAAGAGGTAAACAAAGGTACTGTTCAAGGGAACGTGAGTGGGCCCTATCTTTTTAACATTTTCTTAAATGATTTGGATATTGCTGAACTTGAAGCTGTATCCTTAACGAAGTACGCTGATGATTCAAATTTACTGGCTACTGTTAATGAACATGTTGATAATTCTGATAGGGCATTACTGCAGTTTTTGGACTGGACCAAAGAGAACGAGATGACCTGTAACACCGATAAAAGCAAAGAACAGAAGTGTAGCACCACTGAATATAGAGAAAAAAGTAATATAACGCAGTATGAACAATTGGCAATTCTTGGTGTCACTTTCCAGTCTAACTGCACGTTTAACAACCATATTAAGATAAAACTAAGTGAAGCTAACAAATGCCTATATGTAATTAGGGGGTTAAGAAAAGAAGGCTATAGTCAGGATGAAATTGATTTACTTTTTAAAGCAATTGTTCTTCCTAAGTTAACGTATGGTCTTGTAGTGTACAAAAACAGTTTTGTAAATGTAGATTACGTTCTAGATACAAATTAGCAATAGAAGACTTAAGATTGTAGCATCAAGCCTCTAGTTTTTACTTTTTAATAATTAATTATAAACATATTTATATAATTCTTTTACCTGTAATGTTTGATATGTATTTTATGAAATGAATAAAGACTAATTATTATTATTATTATTATTATTATTATTATTATTATTATTATTATTATTATTATTATTATTATTATTATTATTATTATTATTATTATTACTATTATTATTATTATTATTATTATTATTATTATTATTATTATTATTATTATTATTATTATTATTATTATTATTATTATTATTTAGTTTAATATGTAAATAAGACTTGGTTCCGTTGGACACTTGGACATTATTAGTGTGTTGAGATTCATTTAGTTGCAATGCTTAAATCCATTTTGTTCAAAGAATCTGGATGATTTCAGAAAAAATCAGAAACAAAACTGGTTTGTCTAGTCCCAATTAGTGGACGGCGGCGACTTCAAATAATAGACCGTTTGCAATCATGAGTAAGTTACTTTAATACCCGTTAATATGATCAGCCGTTTGTCAACAGAGTTTCCCGTTTGCTAACCGAAAATCAACCAAGATGGCGGACGTAACGTCATGTGCAAACAATCTATACACAATTTCGGAAGAGCCCTCTTTCCTTCACCTCGGATGACGCAATAAGAAGCACTGTTCACTGGGTTATTTCAGATATGAAGCATTTTTTTGCATAATTTTTCAATTCGAAATTTTACAAAGCACTGGGGATAAATAGCCACAATGCCTGTGACGTCACACAGTGTATCAAGACTTTCTTGGACTTGTAGACAAATTTATGGCAATAAACCACCGTGTAAATAAATGACCCCAGTCAATACATGTCTTACTTACCAAGGACTTGCTACCATACTGTGTCCATATGACACGTAAGTTGTCGTTTCATCTCTTGAAGGATTTATACCAGCAACGTAAATCTGAAATTTTAGAAAATTAAATAATTCTACATGATCTTCTCTTCTCCACTGAGTGTATACCTTTGAGTGTTTTTTGGTCACTCAGAAATAAGCCCACTTAAACTATACTATTAGGTACTGGGTACCTATTAGCGATAATGCAACGCTCACTACCCTTGTGGAAGTTTGAGCACTCTGGGCCCATGCGCACTTCACGCTATCTGAATGTACTTCACCGATGCTGTCCCACATGCGGTTGCCACCGACGATCGGATGTGTATAAGTAATTGATGAAATTCATTCAGATTGTTCCAAGCTACACTGATGAGTGTTGTACAGCGAAACACCGTGTCTGTAGATTGAACTATGTACGCTCCTTCACTTCGGTGTTGTTGAGCACTCTGTGAAGTTGCCGTGGGTACCTATTAGCGATAATGCAACGCTCACTACCCTTGTGGAAGTTTGAGCACTCTGGGCCCATGCGCACTTCACGCTATCTGAATGTACTTCACCGATGCTGTCCCACATGCGGTTGCCACCGACGATCGGATGTGTATAAGTAATTGATGAAATTCATTCAGATTGTTCCAAGCTACACTGATGAGCTGTTGTACAGCGAAACACCGTGTCTGTAGATTGAACTATATATGTCTGTAGATTGAATATATATATATATGTATATATATAATATGTAGATGCTGCATGTAGTTACACCATACATAGTTTTGTTGTCGCCACTAAACTTATACAGCGGAAATGTATATATACACAGTCTTACTAACTATACCACACAACGATAATACAATACAACACTAAGATTGTACCTTTTCCCGTATACACTAAAATATTACCTGATTATCCAGGGCCCTTTACAAGAAAAAAAACAAGATATATCTTTAACAAAACTGTATTATTTATATACGCTATAAATCAGTATGTATATTTTGAAAAGTAAAATAAATTAAAATAATTATACAAACATATAAATGCTTGTGTATTTAAACTTTTGTTATCAGTCACCAGTATAAAAGTTGTTATTCACATTGATATAAAATATACTGTATTTATAGTAGTATCATATAGTATAGCTCAGGAATTCTATCAGTTTTTTAAAACTTATAAAGACCTACTCCCGTAAATCTACTACAGGCGAGATCTAGACATGCACTGAACATGTTCAACATATTGATATCTTATTATCTTACCGGTATTTGCTCTATTCGGTGCTTATTATTATGCTTGCATTTTGTAGTTGTCGGACTATAAAGCAGCAAGGCCAGGACCAACCTGTTTTGAAATAGCTCGTCATCTTTTACGTACTAGGTCTACCGCGATCGCATGCGTGTGCAGTTGTAAACATTGTAAAGCTTTATGATGAATTGAAGCCAATTGTCAGCCGCATTACTGATCAACTATAACTCGGTCACTTGCAAAGCTATTCAAACAAGTAAACAACTGAGAAACAGTGAAATGTCTTGCAAATATTCAAAAACATCGATAAAATGGCAATAAAAGCTTCGTTCAAAAGAGACAACCACTGATCATCCGGAGACAACTCGGCCAAACCTCGGTTTCCCAATTATTAAACATGACTGTTCTCTGACGTCCGAGCTGACGTCCTTCACTCTTCAGTTAAAAGTTTCCAATTATTTTTAATACACCTTGATTCGCTGACAGTCCGACTACTCTGATATCTCTGTTTGAGACGACTGCTGGGTAGTGTGCCAAGAAATGTCGTGGAAATATTGAAAAACATCGATAAAATGGTAAAAAAAGCTTCGTTCAAGAGACAACTCGTCATGAAAGTGAAATCTCGGTTTCGCAAAGCCTGCTGGGGAAATATCGCGACCCCCAAAACCACCAACAATATAAACCGGACCGAAACCTACACTCGTTCTACCACAGTAGCCCGAGTAATAAAACCAAAACAACAAAGATGTCGAACGACAAGACTCCAGTGAAGACGTTGCCGCGATCGATATCTTCGCCGTATGTGTGTAGATGCTGTAATTCGAGCTTCGCCAGCAATCCCATTGACTTGTTTGGGGAAAAGTCAAACAAGGAGAACATACTATCCAGATTCCGCTCGGATATTTACGCATGCGTACCTCAACCAGAATAACCAGTCTCTCGTTTCCCGGGTGGGGAACGTGGGCTCTGGGAACGAGATTGTATAATAGTATAATAGTATAATAGTATAATAGTATAATAGTATAATAGTATAATAGTATAATAGTATAATAGTATAATAGTATAATAGTATATAGAGAATAATACATGGATGTGCGGAAATATGAAATTTATTTCTCGTGTTGAACAGGATATCTCACGAGTGAGTGAAATTGCATTTAAACTATAATGCTGATTCAGCGATAATCGTCACATGTGCGATTATCATAAATAATCGCACATGTGAGATTATCACTTTTATTAGTGGCGGAAAAATCAATAAAACACTCTATTTTATATAATAAAATAGTATAATAGTATTAATAGTAGTATAATAGTATAATAGTATAATAGTATAATAGTATAATAGTATAATAGTTTAATAGTATAATAGTATAATAGTATAATAGTATAATAGTATAATAGTATAATAGTATAATAGTATAATAGTATAATAGTATAATAGTATAATAGTATAATAGTATAATAGTATAATAGTATAATAGTATAATAGTATAATAGTATAATAGTATAATAGTATAATAGTATAATAGTATAATAGTATAATAGTATAATAGTATAATAGTATAATAGTATAATAGTATAATAGTATAATAGTATAAGTATAAGTATAATAATATAATAATATAATAATATAATAGTATAATAGTATAATAGTAATAGTAATAGTAGTAAAAAATAATAATCGTAATAATAATAATAATAATAACCTTTATTTACCACCTTTGGCTTAAGAATTACAGTGATATTACAAATTATTTATGAAATAGAAATATATATGGCGAAGTGTTTCGGTGTCGCAATAATCGCTGACTTTCAACACTAGAGTCAAATAAGCAATAATTCTACCGAAATTCACAAGATCCATCTCTTGATAAATAGTATACAAGCTACTCGGCAAGTTATCTCTGTTGATTTGGTCGATAATTCTCTCATACAATTCACCATGCTCTCTAAGGCATCTATTCATGTAAAAGCATTATTACATTTTCAAATTACAACATTAATTAGGTATATTCTAAAAACAGATCTCAGTTAAAAACTACGATGAAGTTCAGTTAAAAAATTCAAGCTTTGCCGCTTTAGAGAGATGTTTATGTCTGTTCGTATAAGACATTGGCACTGAAAATGCATGGGCTTCGATTTGAGCCTAACTATGCATGGTCTGCTGCCTCGCAAATAAAACGTTTACAAGGGAAGGTTTCTGAGTCCATATAGTATATGACTCCATTACAAAAATATCAATACCTGAAAAAGTGTGAAACATTATCCGCAAACTTTTGTCAGTCGGTTTATTGGTTTAATACTTCTAATCATTATATATTCACTATCATCTATAGTGTAAAAAACTTAAATTACGCTGCATTCAACCTTTAACATACTAAAAGGAGAAAATCTAAATATCACATATTGTTGTTTTTTAACTTCCTCTTCACTTACATACAACCGATCTCATTGAACTAATATTTGCTTTTTGTAATTCTTCTATTGTGACATTCAAAATACGTTAGAACGTAGCAGACTCCTTCAACAAATTTACAATTGTTTTTACCACACAATCAAACAAGTAGTTTTCCAAACAGAGAACAATGTTCTGTGAAATGACTTACTTGCTCCTTATAAGAAGTTCCCAATGGGGAGGTCCAGTTGTCGTATTGAATACACTAGGGTAAAAAAGGAGCTTGCAACCTATATAATAGAAACCGAAGACGTCATTTATTTACAGTAAATTGTTATCTTGTACGATCTTATTTTTATGTACGTTGTTATCTTCTACGATCAATGTAAATTGTTGTTATCTTGTACGATCAATGTAAATTGTGATCAATGTAAATTGTTGTTATCTTGCGCAGTTGTCCGTTTTGAACGTTCGTGAATTATTCAAACTTTATTTATCCAAAAATATTTATATTTGTGGTGTTTATTTTTTAATTTTGCTATTCCTACACAGTCAGTCCTAGTCCAATCATAAATTCCAAAATGGCTAGTCAGATTGGTGTTTCTAGAGGCCCTTGTTAAGCCTCTTTTTCAATCATCGCAGCTCGCAGCTGCATCGAATTAAAAATAACTCGCAGTGCTTGTTTTTTTGCTCTGAGTTTTTTTTAATTAGATGCAGCTATAGTACTCGCAGCGAGCTGCAATCCAGTTTCTGCATTGACTGGAAAAGACGTCTTCGTTATACTTTATAATTATGTGGTTATTCATATACAAACTAACAAACCTTACCTCGTTTTGCGTAGAGCAGAGCCATCTCTGAAAAGCGTATATCATTGCAAATACCAATACCAACTTTACAATATACTATATACAACAAGGAAAAGGCACACAAAATAAGTTCTACATAACCAAAACAGCAAGCCCAATCAAAGATGTAAGATACAAGATTTAAAGCTATAATCTCATATTGTGAATAATAAATACAAATTGAGTTAATAATTCGGCTATTATACTGTGATTGTATGCAGTTTCGAAACAGTGTAACTTTGGCGCAAATACTTAAAATTCAAACCTCCTGCACTCAATCCTCCTTTAAGTTTATATAAACTTCATTAAACGTACAATACATACCAGTTTCAAATGTAGTCAACGTATCCCCAGGACTAAGGACGTCTGGTTCGCATAATCTATATTTTCCAGGAACATCAACGTTGACAAGATGTATCTGCAAAAACAAAAACGCTATAAATAACTAGAAATACGTTAACGCAACAACCCTTCGCCGGCCCCTTTTCGCCATATTTATAGGCATCTGGAACAAATCAAAATATATTAACTTATATTATTCTTATATTATTCACAACAAAATTAGCAAAAACTTTGCGATGAAAAGGTCTCACCAGAATTTGCCAGGCAAAGCAAAATTTTTGACAAGCAAAAATTAAAACACAAACAACAGTGTTTTATAAAATACAAAACAATGGACACTTCGAAAAGGGTTAACATTTTATTCAACGTTTCGACTAACTTGCAGTCAACATCAGGAATGATGTTGGTGTAAAGGGATCCACTATATATATTAAATATTATATTATGTAATATTTCATAAACGAGTGTTTACAAACACGAGAGGACAATGAAAATCACGAGGCCGTTAACCGAGTAATTTTCATTGTTCTCGAGTGTTTGTAAAACATGAGAGAGTAATGAAAACCACGAGGCAGCAAGCCGAGTGATTTTTATTGTTTTCGAATGTTTTACAAACACGAGAGAACATTGAAAATTACGAGGTAATAGGCCGAGTGATTTTTGTTGTTCTCAAGTGTTTGTAATCCCACGATACATGAGTTTACGAAGTAGCTTCTCAATCGTCTATTATATAGTAGTTAGAATATGCTTGGGACTTGGCGCATATTAGATACAAAACTGTTTCAAATCAAATGAAAGCAAAAAAAGAAACTATCGAAGCCAGGTGGCCAGTGGCGTCGATCATGATATCAGCATATGCATAGTAAGTCTTTTTTCTACATTCGTTAGTGTTATTTGTTTGTTTTTTTCGGTTCTTTTTTTGCTTTGATTTATTTAAAACAGTTTTGTACAATTGACATGCAGATAAATATTATTTTTGTTATTTTAAATAAATTGGAAATCGCCTCGATAATACCAGTAGTTAGGGCAAGAATAAGTTTTCGGAATTTTGTAAAATGTCGATCAGTTTGGGGACACTATGATGTTGATTTCTCAGAACGAAGAAAACCAGAGAACCGAGACACCATCCCTCGACCGAAACGGATGAAAGAGAAAACAACTCTATACTCCTACGAGCCTCAGGCGCGGTCACCCATCTAAATACTAGAGACCTTAAGATACTAGGACGACGGTAAAAGCCAGCTTTCCGTATATATAGCCTTAAAGAACCCGGCGTCCAGCTGGAATACCAACGACTTATTGGCCTGCAAACCAAACGGCGACAAGAAATTTTAAAAACAGCCCTCGCAGACCACCGCCAATTGCCGCAGTTACATCAATTGTGGCACTGGAAAAGATGAACTTGGTTCGTTGTATAGTAGATAACGAAACAATGATGTTTAATCAAATTCCACGATTTCATTTCATTTTTGATCTTTGCTTTTGAATAGGAAATAGATAGTGACGGCCGTTGAGGGCCCTACCGGAGTAGACGCCATCTGCATGGGGCCCAGGACCATGCACCTCTGAAAAATGTTTCAGGAACTACTGTAGTGTCTCGGATTCCTTCGTCTTAAGATCACTTTTGAAAGTCAAACAAACTTTTTCCCGCGTTAAGGGAAAGGTAGGGCGGCGGCCCCCTCCCCAAAATCCATCAGTGGAATCGATCTTTTCTGTCTCAGTGGTATATTCATATCAGTGAATGGTGAAAGGTATATATATACATACTTTCCTATGTGTATGAAGTAGAGGATTACATAGGCATTATCTTGGAGAGAACAAAATGAAAAGATGGTAAAGTGCCAAGATTTTTAGCAACGGAAAAGTAATGCATGGAAGGCTCCACAAGAAATGTCCGCAGTCATTTCGTTGCTAAAAAATCTTGGTAGTTTACCACCTTTTCACTTTTCTCCATACTTTCCTATGCTTTGCTATCAACTCGCCACTTGGTGAAAACACTGTACAAGTATTAAAGTATTTTCCCTCATCTTCCTCTGGAATTGATCCACCAACAATAAACACTTCGAGTTCCTTTGCCAAAGATGAAAGCATATCAGTTGACTGTCCGGGAATTGGCTCAGCATATTTTACAAAATACTCTGTTCCATATGGGCAGTTAAAGCATTCCTTTATTAAAAAAATATAAAAAATAGTTGTAACGATTGTAACAAACGATAGTTACAGTGCGACAACTGCAACCAGGGTCACTTGTTTAACGTGAACAAATGTTTTTATTCAGCTTAATTTACCAATATTAAATGTATAGACGTTTGTTTTTATGGAAGAATTCGAGTGATTCAACTTACTTCAAACTTGCGAATTGCATGCATTTCATTGTTTTCATCATGTAATGCGATTTGTTCTTGTTATCTTAGTGACCCCGGTTACGGTAGTCGCACCGTAATGTTTTTATCAAACAACCTCACCTCACCATACATGTGGTGGGAGAAACGTACGTTAAACTATGAAACGTCCTGTGGCTCCTGTCTGAGATGAACTTAATACTCTATATAAATATATTAAGTTTTTCATAATGAAACAATTATTGTAGGTACATTTTCCTTGTTATAAACTAGTTTTCAAGCCTTTTTAGCTAACTTTCCACCTACAACAATGTAATCAAATTATACGGTCTCACGCAATTTCGGCTGCAAAATTTTATACTAATAGGTTTTTCCAAGCGTCGCGGCCACAAATTGAAATTTATTGGTTGTTTAATTCAATAATATATTTCTCTAGAACGCTTTGTTACAAAATCATGAAGCATTTTATTGCTATCTGCAGGCCAAATTGTATTTTCGTTTTGTTCATATAAAAAGACATACTGTCAGTATACTATTGAAAAAGAAATCTTTTCTGAGTAATTGAGCTTGACGAACGTCCACCGAACGTCTGTTACATTACACCATGCAAGCTCGCAAATGTACGACATGCACTACATGTATACCTATAACTTATCATATCACTGTTGAAAAAGTGGTTTATACAGGAATACATGACAGTCAGACAGTGTACTTCTCATACCAAATATCCTTATTTAGCAACTATCTGATTACATCACTGTATAATTATATATATATATATATATAAAATGTACATACTGGTAAGGATATGATAGATGCTCCATTTTCTGCAGCTGTTCTGGCAAGTTGTTCAGCCTTAGAAACATTCTCAACTTTGTTTGAAACAACGGGCATCTGAATCAAGGCAATTTTTAAACCTGCGAGAAAAGACTTGCTATATTGAAACTACTCAAAAGAATGTAGACAAAAACTCTAAGTTAATTTAAATCCGAAGTGTTAAAATACTATCAACACGCAATCGAACATGTGTATACAATGTTGAAATTCCGTTTGTGTAAAATGTCACTCGTGCTGTCCCCTGTCTAGGGCTTCTTGTTAAAATGTGCTGTTAATTTATGTATGAGTCTTAGGCTAGAGGTTACTTTTCATATCTATTTCTTAATGTTTTTAATTCATATTAATTTTGTATCTTTTGGGATCCCGTATAATGGAGCCATAACCTCTGTGGGACGTCCCTGCCACTGGTGGCAAAGCTTGTAAATAAATAAAATGAAATGATAAAATAAAACGCAAACAAAAAACAAGACATTACATGTAAACATCTTAAGACCGCACCCTGTACTCAGATGTACCAAAGGTATACGGGCTCTCCCGTCTGTACAATACCTCGGCTTCTGATGAACCATTCCACGCAAATTTGTCTGCTAGTAACAGCTATAATCGAGCACCTTAAATAGGCATAAATCTTGGGCTAAACATACGGATTGTCAGGAGCAGGATTAAACATTACAATTAGAAATAAGACAATTAATTTGCTGTTCCAAAAAAGTTACAACGTCGCAGTCGTCTGCATATCCGAGGTTAGAAATCTTGGCACTAAACTAAAACTAAATTATATTTATATTGGATAACTTTATCAGTTATATCTAAACTGTTTTCCCTAGAGGTCCAGTGAGGGCCATCCCTCATTGGTCCAGTGTTACGACAGGAGGAAACCAGAGTACCCGGGGGAAACCTGTAGTGTTTGGTCAAACTGGAAGCACTCTTCTCACATGCGACCAAGGTGAAATTTTCAATCAGATAACTGCTGAGAGCAGAAATCGAACCCGGCTCGCAGAGGTGAAAGGCACGTGCGCTAACCACTGTGCCACCAACACACCATGATATTGGCAAGGTCTTGAAGATCCAGCAAGATCCTACCAAGATCTTGCCAAGATGGAAATCTTGTCAAGATCTTGTCTATCACGATTCATGATTCTCATATTATATGCAACATAACAAAACGAATTTACACCTATATCTGCGCATTTTTTGTTATTACGCATTTTATCAATAACAATAGCTGGGACTAACATTTAAAGAAATCACGTTAGTTAAGTCCTCTAGAAATAAAAGAATCAAGTTTCAAAATCCTGAACACGTGTCGTTGGGATCGGGTCATGCATTAACATTAGTCTTATCAATTATGGTAACAGACAAATCAGAAAGACCATGGTGATCTTCGCTAAAAAAATGGGCATATAGATGCGAATATACAACATATAAATATACAAAATTACTTTCATAAGTTTGCGACTTAATTTACAAAGTTACACCTTTTTTGTGAGGTTGGCTGCTAAAATGGAAAAAGCAAACATTTTGATACACGTGTTGTCAAGTATCATTAGCCGTTGACTAATAAATTAGGAATGCATGTATGTGTGCGACTATTCCATAGATTGATAAAGAATGCATTGCAGCAACATGTGACAAAGATAACCTCTGGGAATAAGGATTGAATCGGAGGATTGAACGATAACGTTGAGTGATCTGATGCCTGATGGGGTCAAGTAACGGTATTTCCAGTGGCCAATGTCCTACTAGTTACAACAATCGAAATATAGTAACTTAGGTTAGATATACTGCCGAAACAGAGAACGTAGGAATCTAACGTTTCGAGCGAAGGCCCTTCGAGTTCTCTGTTTCGGCAGTATATCTAACCTAAGTTACTATATTTCGATTGTTGTTTCTACACTGCCTACGCAGCACACTACGTTTATATCCTACTAGTTATCCCGTTACATTTTTCAATTCTTTGTAACTAGTTACAGTTGCTTTCTTAAAAAGATAACTAGTTACTGGAAAAGTTACTACATGTAACTACTGTATTTTCTTGCAGATATCTAAGATATATACTTGGCAGAAAGTATAACTGAAGAAGTTAGTGGGGTTCCCACCTGAGATTTTATGCTCAGCTTATGGCAGTGGATGACATATATTCCTACTATTCCCAAAGTCTCATTTTAAAACCACAATAACACTGGAAACTTGAAGGAGCTCAAGTTTGACTGTTTACATTCGTGCTGTGATATGTGGAAGAGGTAGTCCTGATATTGTGTTTGGGTGCAGGGAATGTTCCGGTGCAGGGAATCTGTGGGCAAAAAGAGATTTTGAGGTGAAATTTGCCAAGTACAGGTAATACGCTGTGCAAGCTAGTCCAGTGATTTCAACAGCTCTTAGTGCTTGCAAATCCAGCATTTGAATTTGGAATGCATCATGACAATAATAATACTGCAACCTTCAAAATTAATCTTTATGACAACCCTGTGCAGGAGGATCAATCAGGTTTATATTTAATGATCTACTTACTGTACAGTGGAAACTGCGCATGGTCATGAGTTAGTTTACCTACATCATATTTATGGATTGGTTTATTTGTGGCAGTGGCATCATGGGAGCTGTTCAACAAGGGGGCTCAAGTTCAAAATTTCCCAACAGGTGTATACCTTTAAATGGTCACAAATCATATTTCACCAAAAAACCACATCCAAAAACCATCAAATATCAAATTGTAGGAGGGGGGAGGGGATATCCCAGCCATGACACTACTGATTTATGCTGGAGTGGCTTAAATTTTTGGTGGTGTTTACATTAATTAACCCAATCTGAACTTGGGGTGGCTTGAATTTTGCCCCCCCCCCCAGCCACGATGCCACTGACTTATGATGTTTACATTAGCCTGGTCTGATCTCGGAGTGGCTTGAATTTTGCCCCCCCCCCCCAGCCACAACACCCCTGATTTATGGTGGTGTTTACATTAGCCGGTCTGAACTTGGAGTGGCTTGAATTTTGCCTCCCCCCCCCCCAGCCACGACACCACTGATTTATGGTGGTGTTTACATTAGCCCAGTCTGAACCTGGAGTGGCTTGAATTTTGCCCCCCCCCCCTCCCCCCAGCCACGATGCCACTGATATTAATATGGTGGTCACTCACTCAGTTTACATTAGCCCCATCTGAACTCTGAGTGGCTTGAATTCCCCCCCCCCCCCCTCACCCCAATTTATGGTGGTGTTTACATAATAGCCCAGTGTGAACTTGGAGTGGCTTGAATTCCCCCCCCCCCCCCCCCCCACCCACCCACCCACCCAAGCCACAACACCCCTAATTTATGGTGGTGTTTACATTAGCTCAGTCTGAACTTGCTTTTTTGCATTTTGATTTCTGTTTACAAGGGCCTGGGCTTCAAACCAGTCTTACTGTAATTGAATATGGCCATGCAAGAACATAAATTCGCAATGCAAAAAAAAGGGGGGGAGAGTAACTTCTGGGGAATCCATGCAATTTCATGCATATTTTTCTGACAGTAGTAGCACTTTTGACCAATAGTGCATTGTGTCTCACTGAATATCTCATATAGGCAAAGAGTATAGGAGGGCTTCAGCCACCAGTGAATTTTGTAAAGGACTTCATTGAGTGTCAATGACAAATTAATGTACTAAAAATTTGTTTATCAAAACCTATACCGGTAGTTTCATTGCAAAGGTACTATGCTACATAGAAATGTGTTGTTTTATTTATTTTTTATTTTATATGACGTTTTATAGTAATCTTCAGAATTCTGTAAAGTTTCCCCCAAATTCAGGGGTGGTGGCAGTGGGGGGGGGGGGGGGCAGAGGAGGCTACAGCCCCCCTGTTGGGGAACCCTAGCCCCTTCATCAGGGAAATTTACAGAGTTGTCGGTTAATGCATGATCTGGAAGAAAAATTGTATTTTTAACAATTGGCAAATAACTTTTTAACAGATTAAACGAGACACGTCAGTAATTTTAAAATGCTTTAATAGTGAAATGAAACTCCTTTAGAAACACAAGATACGGTATGTATTGTGTAGAAGCCAACAGTAATAATTACAACACACAAAATTCAATTTTCTGTCTGCAATATTGGACGAAAATGGCGTTAATGACCACACTAGGTGTTCAACAGATTTTTCATTATTGATACCTTGAAAATAAATGTGGTAACTTGTTGGTTATTGCGATAATTTCACACTGAAAAGATGGGAAAAGCTATTCTAGACGTTCAAATTTTGAACCCCCCTACCAGCCCCCTGTTCGGGACCTTAGCTCCTGTGTTGGGGAATTTTTGGCACCACCCCTGCCCAAATTCCCAAAATGCAGGAAATGGCATTTCAGGGACTCTAGATTTCAATATTTTCCCGGGAAGCATGCCCCAGGACCCCCTAGTTCAGTTGTCCACCGTCACGTGTCAGCCTCCCTTGCAAAAAACAAAATTCAATCTTGCTACTGATGCGCCTGGTCTAAAGCTGGATTTCCAGTTTCCACTAGGAAACTCGACTTTTTTCTTTTGTCTTGTGAGTTTCCATGTCAGTGGACCATACTGGAAAGTTCGTATGTTACGCCGGATATATCCGGCGTGGAGTTTCGTGGATTACGCCAAATTTGGCGTAATCGTAATCTAATTTTCGGTATAAACTGTTGGCGTGGCGTAAATGGCGTGAAGCGTATCAGTGTGGCGTACTTTCTGTCAGTTCGGTGTACTAAATCTGGCATGAAAACTTTGAAATAAACAAAATGGTCATATTTTAATTTGTTGTAACTTTGTCAATGAATCAGTGACTCGTCATTCGGCATTTCGGCTACAATGCACATTATTTGACAAAAACATAGGACATCGAGGATTATGCGGGACAATGAGGGACTAAAGTTTGATCATAAATAAACCGTGATGACCCTAGATCACGTGTCGCTTTCATCAATCATCACTATCAAAGCTGTAAGCAACCTCGTACCCAGGGCCATTTGTAGGGAACTGGGCCAAGATGGCGGGAACAAATGGCCCTGGTGGAGGCTAGCTCAAAATGCGCAGTATATTGCGCATTTTGATAACTAGAACTCAGTTCTTTACACAGTAATTATACCTAATTACAGCTAATTATTGCATGGTTTGAGATATAATTTCGCGTGCCGTGGGCAGGAACAACCGACAAGGTCAAAATAAAATTTTTAAAAAAAATTACAAAATCAAACCGTCTGATTTACGCCATAAGCTCTTGACCAATCAGAGCCTGAGATAGCCTGGCCTCCACCAGGGCCATTTCTTCCCGCCATTTTGTTTTTGGCCGCCATCTTGGCCCAGCCCCTACAAATGACCCTGGGGACGAGGTTGAGCTGTAAGTAAAGTGCAACCTCGTACCCAGGGTTTTTCTCTGCGCCCGCTGGAGAAAAGACCCTGGTAGGAGCTGCTGACGATTTGCTGACGTTGCACCCAGCAAAAAATTTAATACGGGAGGGGATGTTCTTTTTGTTATTTTGATGAGTTCTGTCGTCTACGCCGGCTAATCTAGTTATTAATAAAGACTGAAATGTTTCTACCGTGGTTGTCGATTATCATTGCAAACACTTACTGGTCAATAATTACTTGTTTAAAAATGGAGACATCAATTGAAGATTACATATATTGGAGATTTCACGCCTAAAACATTGTCTTGGCTAGCTGAAAATTCTATCTTCGATTTATCGCTTTGGAATTTTAAAGCAGGTTAGTTTTCGCACTTTATTTTTTACAATAGCAGTGGCAGGTCGATCAAGCAGTTCCAAGTCTGGCATCTTCATTTGGTACAAAGTATAGAGCATTGTTTTCAATTTAAAACCAGTATAACGCCAATGGATATTGTATTAAAAATTAACTTAAGTTATCTGCCATTTTTTTAGTTCACTACATGCAATGTTTGGCCTAACCTTATATATGACCTTTCAGTCAGCAATAGCGATTATTCATCGTTAAGTATAAAATATGCGATTTTTAACAGTGTCCCACGTTATTTTGTCACTGATTGTAGTTTAAGTTTTGTCGAAGAAGTATGCAGAAGAGTTTTTCAGTTCTGTTTTGAACGTTTGTACGAGTGTCGTTTCAATAACATTTCTAATTCTAAGCCTCAAATGTGTTTTGTATAATTTTAATGATATCTGCGATTCAAGAAGGGGAGAGAGAAATTTGGAGTTGGAAATATTAATTAACTAATTAACAGATAGTTTATATTGTGCCGAGTTTCAGGAGTTTTTCATTTTTGATGAGTTTTGTCGGTTATTGACGGGGAAGGATAGAGGGTTTTACTTTTGTCAAAATCGGTCGCAAAAACATATGAAAACGAACATATGAAAGAACAACAGCCCATTTTTTTACGTACCTTTTTGTCATGTTGGTTTTCGGTTGAAGTAAATAAAGGTCCGGCCATTTCTATCTTTTTTAAATGCCGTTGTGGAGTGGAAGTACTGCATCTTTTAACTCTAGTAAAAGTGGCTTGGCTTTCAGAAATAACATACTTGAATGTCTCGAAACTGTAAAGTCGCCTTTCACAAGCTCTGCAGACCAAACATGGAAGTGAGTCGACATTGGGAATTGCAGCACCGTATATATCTTCCGCGGCCGATAAGATCTTGTTCTTTATTTTGAATTAATTTTTTCGAGTGTCGCACATCACAAACAGAACGACACAGGCGACAGCAATTTGTGTTTATATTTTGAGTTGCGTAGATTTTTCTTGGAGTTTCTGGTACAGCTTTACTTTTAATGACATTGCTCAAGACTGATATTATGTTTTTACATTCAATGGGAAATATCGCGAGTGATAAATAAAAGTAGGAAAATCATGACGCTGCAGACGCTAGCCGACAATATTACTTTGCCTCCCCTCTCAGAGAAAAATAATTGTTACCACCCAGAATATGGGAGGTGGCGTCAGCAGCTCCTACCAGGGTCTTTTCTCTCGCTAGAGTGAAAAACCCTGGGTACGAGGTTGAGTAAAGTGCTGCTTCTGTGTTATCTGCTTTTCTTTGAATCGCATTATTTGCTTTCCTTCGCCCTTTGTTTGGCCTTTGGCATTGATTATGGATGAGCCCCCGGAGCGGGAAAACACTGAAGAAAAAACAGGTAAGGGCTACTAAGGCAAAGTTGGCAAACTTAAGTTTATTAAAAACGTATTTTAATATAGTTTATAGTTTTAATATACTAAGGATTTAGGAGTATTTTTGGAGTAACTGCTGCTATAAACTGACACTGACAGTCTGACACGAGTTAAAAATTTGATTGGGTATTGTACTGAAGAATTTTCTCGAAACCTTGGGTTTTCAATGTGAGCCCGCAAGAGGGTGAGTACACATGCAGCGGATAATACTAACTTTTCTGCTATCTACTTAGTGTAACCGTACTCGTATTGTATCAATTTGAAATTAGAGCTAAGATTAAGATCAAGCTTAGAATATTAGGGTTATTATTAGGATTGGTCGATTGGAGTCGGTTAGGACTAGGAGGATTATTTAACAACAATGTGAGTTAAAACATTACATGAGACACATGACTCTGACACGTTTTTGAAAACGTCATGCCAATAAGTCTGTAAGTGGGCAGCCTGGCTAACAAGTGCGTATAAGTGAAAACCTACCTTTCAGGCTTTTCCGCTTGCCCATATAAAAATTGACATTAAGAAATCATCAGTTATATATTGTAGTCTCTGAAAACTAATTATAAACTATATGTTATATTGTAGAGTCCAAATGTTATGTTTGTAACGGGCCATCATCAGATGCCCATAAATGCCTTGAATGTAGCAACACTGTACATGCAATATGCGGAAAGCATCCAGAAGGAGTGCAGGAGGGATACGGTGCTCCTGTTATCTGCAAAAAATGCATAGCTTCTAAAGAAACAGGTAAACTAAAATGATTACCCGATCTGTGTCATCCAACATAAGATTTTTACACCAGCGCCATGACTCTAAGTTGTACACGGGCAATTTTTACAAGCCTGATGACCAATCCTCTCTACTTCATCCATTAAATGTTACTGTGAATTGTTTTGAATTAATGTAGAGGTCACATGTTTTGATGCTAATTTGAGTAATTCTGTGTAATCGCTTTGTTTTACTATTTTGAAGACTGAGAATAAATATTTTAATGGATTGCGCAAAAGTCAAGGAGAAAAATAATTATCCTGTAACTGTGTTTATCACAAGTATATGCAATGAGTAATTTGAGCCTTTGAGTAATATTAACTTTTGAGTGGCATTGACTGATCATACATAGTTATTAATTTGTCTTTTTTCCATTCTTTTTTTAGTGACTACGTCTGGAGGCGTAAAACGTAAAGCTGGCCAAGGTATATATTGATAGCATACCTTGAACAAGTTCAATTTGAGAAATTACTTGTATGTTAAGAGGGCCATCCATTCCGGCACATGCGCACACACGCACGTACACAAAACAAAACCGGGACAGGTGTGAAAGCAAATGCAATACTTTTTATATTTTTGTCTTTTCCCTTTTAACAGGCCCTAAGCACTAGCGACATGTTTAAAACTTATCCCATTTCAGTTGTAGACACAAATGCAGCTTCAGATTTGGACAATATGGAATGGTGGTTAAAACCTGCAAAATTGCAAAAAAACTCGAGATGCTAATCAGCCAAAAAAAGATATTAAGCAGGATTGGGGAATATGTGTAACATGTTTTAGGTATGTTTCATTTAACACTTTGAGGCCTGGACCTCTCCCTGTGCTGAATAAAATCGTCTGGCGTTAGCCAGAATAAACCTTAACGACTCGTCGTCAGGCTTCAAAGTGTTAACCTACAAGCAAAACGTACGCAGTTCAATGTTTAAATTAAGTGGAATTAACCTTATCTTTATTTCTGAATGTAAAGTGTTGGATTCTCCTGTGTTATAGGTCTGGTGCACATCCAGATGTGTTTAAACTTTGTCGGAGAGACAAATCAACTGTGAACAGACACATCGCGCGCCGCCACAGTGGAATATCTAACGACATTGACATTAAACCATATTATGCCACAGCTGAAACTTCAAAGAAGGCCCGGAAGTACATAGAGAGCCTAGTGACAGATGGAAAACCAGACCATGCAAGACCCGAGTGCTAAAAAGAACCCAGCGTCTTTGTCCGAGGCATCGCTGCGTAGTCCTGTTGCCCGTACGCCATCTACATCATTATCCAAAACTAGGATTTCTAGCCCTCCTGCATCTCAACATTCTCGTCCAGGCTCACATTTGACACAGTCAACGCTAAAGATAAGCGCCAAGACTGACTGCATATCATCGACATCGCTTTCGCAAGATAAAGGTTCGTCAAGAGGTACTTCTGATGTGTCTCTACATGCCAAAGTAGATATGCTGATAAATGAATTCAAGGACTTCAAACTGAATTCAACAGCAAACTCGGTGAAGGGCAGTACATCAACGACACTGTCAGCAATTGATAGCAAGTCTGCTGGAGAAATGGCTGAGCTGCTATCACACTGGCCTGAGGTCAAGAACATCCTAGACCTTGTTCAACTGTGCAAGCACATCAGATTTTTTTCTGGGGACGTAGAGCAAGGAGTATTATCAGTTTTGAGATGCGAAACGTGTTTCAACTATATTAGAAGCAAACGACCAAAAAGTCATACATTTGTAAATGTGTAACTGTTTATATTTTATCTTATATTCTTTAAGTTATTCAGGATCACTTGCTACGGGTTTACTGGTCACTGCTGAGAAGGCTGCTTTACACTTAGAAGGTGGAAATCAAGAATTCTATAGAGTGAAGAACGTAGTGAAGAACCATATAACGTTAGCTGGTGCTGGTGGCCAACTGCATTTTGAAGCTTTGCAGGTAACAAATATCTGTATGTATATGCGGGAATTTGCCCCGTACCCACGCATGATTTAATGCGTATAGTGTTATTTACGATGGAATTATATTTGGGATTTCATGCCAAACTTTGGATTTCCAAAACAACTTTAAAAAGATTTTAAAACGTAGATATAATTTACTGCTTTTAGTATGATCGCGAATGCAGGAAACGTATGGACCGTGGTATGGCTGTCACACAAAACCTAATTAGCATCGCCTTGACCGTAGTAAAAGCGAAATCCGCTGCGGTGCACTACGAAACGATGGTAGCTTCACATGCATTCACTGGTTCTGATGTGGGGGAGTTTAATCACAGCCGCAAGCAATTTAACGATATTTTGCAATGCGCAGATGTTTGGTGTAACCGTGAGGTTGCGAAGTACCTATGTACACCATTGCCGTCAACAAAGCTGCCACCGCATTATTACGTGACTTGCGACAAGGCTACACCGAGTAGAATAACCAACCAGGCTGTCATGGTTTGCCCAGTAGTCAACGGTCATCGCCAAGCCATTGCAGTGAGCTCATCCGAAGTGTACAATAACGCTAATACCGAGATAGAAGGAGATGTGTCTGGTGCAACTGCACCACAATTGGCGCATATGCTTTATGGTGAGATCAAAAAGGCATATTCTATTGAAGAATCGATCGTTCATGGAGCGTGGATGGGAACTGTATGCGATGGTGCATACCAAGCTGCAGAGTTTGCTTCAACTCTAAACTCTATTTTGCATCAAGAGCACCTCGCGGATTCCTCCTTTTCCTGTGTTCTGTGGGATCCGGCACATTTCCTTGATTTGGCATTCAAGGATGTCTTTGAAGGAAAGGTGGGAAACTCAAAGGAGTTCGTTGATCGCTTGGTGCAAAGATCCTGCGTGGTACACAGAATTTTCCAACGAGGGAAAATGCTGAATCATGCTATGGAAATGATGAGCACAGACAACGACCTGGTATTGAAGCTGACGAGTAGAACCTGCAGCACCAGATTCACAACATCCCAGTACGTTGAGTTTCGTAAGCTACTAGATAGTCTTCCACTATACATCAAGACCTTCCGGCAATTTCAATTCTCCGAAATAAAGGAATATATGGTAGCTGGAGACGATTTTCTGCTGGACCTCTGCGGAATATGCGATATTCTTGGACCAATGATGGAAATGATGATCGAGCTGCAAGATCTAAGCCTTCCTTGTTGGAAAGTGGTGACGTGGTGGCCAAAGATGAAAAGCCACATGCAGCAGTTGCAGGAAAAGTTTTCGTTGGAGAAACCAGCTTCCGTTATGCCCTTATTGCATAAGCATGCTGCAGACATAAAGTCAAGCACATTCAAAGGTACGGAACTTGTGCCTGGGTGGATGGTGGTGTCTTCAGAGAACAGGATTGACCAAGAAGGAAACCGTACAGAAGTGAAATCGTGGCAGGTTCGAGATCACGCAGATGTTGAAGTTGATTTGAAAACATTTTTGGCTGATGTCCTTGCCTCCTTTGACAAGAGAGTAGCTGGTTGTACCAAAGAGATCCAGAATGTGCTAACCTGTCTTGATTTGGACACAATATTTGGCTTATTGTGTGGCGAGCGACTCCCGAATGGGAAAGTGAAACTGGCTAGTGGTGAAGGGACCCTCGAGCTTCACGGAAAGAAAGATTTCGAGCGATTTTACGCCTACGTTTGTTCTCTTCAGCACATCAAAGATCTTGCCGACGAGGAAGAAAAACTTTTTCTCGACGCAGCTTTTGGAAACACCATTTTCCATCGAATGAAGCAAGCCCTAAAGTCATTCTTGTGGAAGGATACGGGGGGACATCTTGCCAAGTGGTTTTCTCTACCAACGCCATGTCAACATTGCCTGAAAAAGTTGGAGAAAGTTGACCAGAGTTCCGACACCACCGTCTCATGCCTAAGTAACACTTATCTAATAACATTAGAAGATACTAGACGTCCAACGAAAGCAAAGTTGAGTGAGGTTGAGGTCTACCGCAGCATATACACGGAAGAGAACCTCTTCAATCCAATTGGTCCCGAGGGATGTATTGCAATTGACATTGCCTTGGCAAAAGGTGGAACAGAGGCAGTTGTGGAGTCTTATTATAGTGTCATGAAGTCACAGAAGAAGTTTGGTTGACAGTCCAATACAAATTTGGCCTTAAGGTATATGGTAGTTTTGTCTTGTTTACTTTTAGTATTCAATTAATTGGTATCTGGAAAGCTACTCCATTTAGAAAACTCCAACAATAATTAGAAAGACCTTTTATTTGAATTAAATTCTAATATTAAAATATACAGAAAATATCATTATTTCTTTGAGGTTTAACTGATCAAACGATGTATTTATTTAAAAATAAATATTATTTTTCCACAGGACAAAGCTTGATTGGTGTATGCCACCAATTCTGCAATGTGATCGTGCGGTTAAGGAAGTTGCAGAAATCTTCATCAATGGTGACGAAGAGCTATCCCTACCAAAGCATGCTGTACCAATTTTGGGTGATCGTGCTAAGTACACGCAAGAAGGCAAAGTGATGAAACGTCTACGCACCGAAGATGCTCGACTTCCATTTCTGCAGTAAAATGGTGTCGAAAAATTTAAATGGACTCTGCTTCGATTTAATTGTTGTGCGTGTTCGATGGAGCACTGGAATCGAACACTGGGCACGGTTTTGAAAGAGGCTAGGGAATCACCTGATTCTTAAATCTTAACTGAGCGACCTGTCAGGAATTAAACTCTCCAAACCTTTTTTGAGAAAGTCATTTTCTATTAGCAAAATGAAGCTTGTTTTTAGTAGTTTTTATTGGAGCATTTTACATTGAGGTCCACCCACAGAGGTATTAATAATACTGACACAGGCGTAGTTTAACATCGCAAATACAACATTGAGATCATTCATAATCAATTAATCATGCATTAGTTAAGAGTTGTATTCAACTGCCAAAACAGAGGAAACGGATTGTTGATGTGAAATTTATGTTTACTAACTTTGTGTTCTGCAACATCTGTTCTTTGATTAGCCAAATTAAATCAGATTAAAATGACATTACATTTGATATTACTTATATTGCGCAGCATTTGCATTGCGTTATATCGGCATGTCGCATCACGTTGTACACATGAATTTCCATGGCGCACCGAAGGTGAACCCCCCCCCCCCCGACTGGCGTACAAAAATTTGAGAAGAAATTACTGGCGTAAATATCCGGCGGACGAATAACGAACTTTCCAGTATGGTCAGTGGAACGAAGTAGAGAACTATTCAATTTGTATAGTGGAAATCCAGCTTAAATACGCATTTGCGCTTTTTCTCCTTCTCGCAAGTCCTCTCTACGATTTTATAGTTTATACGCATTTCATTTTCGTTTCCACAAACTATTACCCCTACCTTTGGCACCCTACCTTTAGCTGCCATACTCGACTTTAACTTTAAAATTTTGAAGTGGCGTGCGAAACTAGAGCTGACTAGTGACTAGAGTCTAGAGAGACCAATCTCAGAGCCTGCGATCCTTTTGGTCACCATATGGTTTTATTACGTGGTTTCATTTATGATCCCATTCTGAATGATTCTGTAGTATTCTGTCACATTCTGTGCCTGAGGCGTCTTGTTTGCATCCGTTGTGACCATTGCGACGTTGACATCTTCTTCCAAGCTAGCCTGGTACCCTCTCTCTGCACGCAGGCTACTGGTACCCTGGCCCAATTTCAAAAGAAATATGGGCCAGGTAACCACTAATCTCATTCTCGCGTCATCAGGGCTAAACCACTTATGACGATTGCAGTTTTACTCATAGCCAATAAAAACGCGCGAAATTTCAACCAATAGGAAAGCAGAAGTCTTTAGTGGTTACCTGGCCCATATTCTTTGATTGGGCCAGGGTACCAGGCTAGTTACGATCGGGATGATGTTTTGGGCCTTGTTGACGAAGGTGGAAATGACAGCGATATTGGAGGAATGTCTGGCGGCGAAGAATTGGAGTTGGATGGACAACAATGAACTATGTGATTTTATAAACGAAGAATTGACTATCGAGGTAAAGTTTTGGCAATAGATAGTGTTGTAGTTTATATGTTTAGACATTGCTTATTGTTTGTAGAAGATGTTTAAATATATAACTGAGAGCATATGTGTAAGAGAATGTTTTACGGCTGAAAGATACAAATTTGAATGAGTGTCTGAGATTATGAGTGAGATACCGAGCTGAGATACTAGTTAACTAGACTGCTAACTTTGTTGTGCGCAGTCTGGTAATAATAACTAGTATGTCTGAGACATGGTCGGGTACCGGTAGCTACAGTGTATTGTAGTATATGTGGGCAAAGAACCCGCTATCTCGAACTCAGTTATCTCGAACTCCCCGCTATCTTGAACTTAAATGCATTTCCCTTGGATTTGCCCTTATTATTTCAGTCATTTATACTCGGTTTATCTCGAACTCCCCGCTATCTCGAACTATTTTTGTCTCCCTTGGCCTAAAATTATCAACCCCGGTTATGAGGTTATCTCGAACTCTATATAAAATGACCATGCTAAAGAATGCACTGTTCCAAGTATACAGCACTATTGTTACAGTTAAATAAACTGCAGTGACAAGTGTTTGTTGAATATTTTACAAATAAAAGCTGTATCAATCAAGTTATTAAACCATGCATGTTACTATTAATGATTTCCTCGAAATTTGACACTGACTCGGTTATCTCGAACCCCTGCTATCTCGAACTATTGTTATAGCCATATATTATATAGCCAGTATACACCTATATTCATCATTGCTTTGGGGTTTCATATGCTGTCTGATCGTGATTTGGCTCTTAGTTTTGTAGTACTGTAGAAGGATCAAGAAACTGCTTATGTATACAACAGAGAGGTTGTTTTGACTGAAAAGAAATTATATTGAAAAAATTGATGATGCGTGGTCTGAGGTTTAAAAGTAATGAACTAATTAAGAAACAATCTCTGACCAAAACAATTTATTGAACAAGCTTTCAACTGCCAGTCTGCAGCAGGGCCGGTACAAGCTTCTAGGAGTTGGGAGGGTACGATTTCCAAAGGGCACATTACATGGATTGTGCAATCACACCGCATAAAACCAGTTTCAAGAAGAGGCCATTTGATCAGGGTTTTTAACTTTTGGTATATATCAATAAGCAATAAGCAATCTTAAATAAAAAAACTTATCCCAGTCTCCGCAAATAGTCTGTTAGTGGGTAATTCCACGTGACGGACGTTACATTCAAAGGATTTTTTATAAATAAATTATCTTATATCTCTTTAGCTATTATATCTTGGCCCACACTTTTTTCTACAATAATAAGTAATTACAATATCTATCTCATGAAAAAGTCCAATTTACTGAAATCTGCACTAGTCGGCTACAATCGGTATTTGAATGTGCGTGACGGACGTTACACAAAATGGACAAACACTTTTACCACATAATTTGTAATAAATTTTGTCTTCAAACTTTACTAGACCAGATAAAATGTTTATGACATAACATTTAACAACAGAACAAATTATATATATTGGAGGTAATTTACTGTCAATCTCCTTTCCAGGGGGGAGTAGAGGCCAAAGATGCCGTGACGGACGTTACGTGACGGATGTTACAAAATCGACCACTGCAGTAATAATATAAAACTAATTTGCCTATTATAAAAAATATAATGCCAAGTTCCAGAATACCTCTAGTCTTACAGTTATCTAACGTTTGAGAAATTGTAGTGTTCCCAAGCATTGACCAATCCTGGACAAAGACGTTTACCGTATAAAAATTGTTTAAATATATGTTGTCTTGCAAATTTAAAGATAAAAGATAAAAGTTTCATGACATAACATTTAACAAAAGGACAAATTATCTATATTGAAGGTAGTTTACAGTTACTCCTTTCCAGGGGGGAGGAGAGGCCAAAGATGCCGTGACGGACGTTACGTGACGGACGTTACAAAATTGCCAACTTTAATAATCAACTATAAAACTGTGGCAAAAGCCAAAGTAACTGTCAAATATTGTTTATAGAGAACTTATATATAAATATATACTAAGAATAAGATATCTTGGCGTGTCTTTGAGCAGCAGTGAGTGACAAGTGTGTGAGCAGCAGTGACTTCCAACAAATAATTTTAAATTTAGTATCTTTCCAGACAGCATGCCTAACAATACAGCATCAAAACTGGTCAGCAGTAATGCTATTAGGGGTATATCCTTCATGTAGTACCAGTGATACTATTTTCTTTTTTAAATGCAATAAAAGTTGTATTGATAAGTGACATCTCTACCCACTTTTGAATGTGACGGACATTACATGTGACGGACATTACATAATTTAACGATTAATTGTTGAGCACGTGTGTAACTTTTTTGGGGTTTTATCAGTTTTTCATACTTGTTCATACATAAAGTAACAAAATAAGTTGTACTTCATTAATTCAGAGTACTACCTTGCAACAGAAATAAACTTTGGCAATATTTCGTGATGGACGTTACATGAAATTTTGAATGTCGTAGTTTAATTAAATAATTATAAGTTCAAAAATATTTACTGACCAATAAACCGCTTTTTCTTACATATATATGTCTAATGTTGCTAGTATTAAGAATATAACTCCTGTGTAGCCCTAATACATAACATTATTCCACTCTAAAATAAGCTCTTATACTTACTACTCCAAAACTACAAAAAATGTCCTTTACTCTCGGACCCTTAAAAATTCACAGTAATCAATATTTTTAGGGATTCTGCTCAATTTATGTTATTTAGGTCTATTTTCTACCATAATCACTAAAATATTTTGTAAAATTCACAAATAATTTTTTTTACTGAATGCCAACTCTACCGTGGAATTGCCCTAGTCTGTTACTTGGGTCTTGGGAAGATAACGAATATTATATATTTGGCTACATTTTGTTCATAACAATCCAGTTGAAAAAGGCATGCATGCTCTGCGCGCACGCATTTTGTTTAATATCCAGGGCTTGGCTAAAAAAGGGCACTTCTTCACCAAATTATTGGGGGGGGGGGTAAATACCCCCCTACCCCAGCCCCCCCCCCCCCCCCCCCCCCCCCCCCCCCCCCCCCCCCCCCCCCCCCCCCCCCGATGCAAGCCACCGGCCCTGGGTCTGCAGTCTTTCAACAGGTTAAAAGATAATTGAGAAAAACCATGTGATATATATATAATACTGTATACATATAGGATCTATAAATAAATATGTTGTTAGCTAATTAATGACATGCGCGTAGGAGCAAAAAAAAAATAGTGTTCGGTTACTTCTTTAAAAGAATCGAGTATTGTCTCGGAAGTGGCTAAGAATTGTTGTCAGCTTCTTTCGTTGCTGCTGTATGCCAAGATTGTAAAGTTCTGTGGTTAAAAAAATTTCGGAAAGTCCCTTTGTCAATAACCATTCCATTGTCAAAGGCAATAGAATGGTCATTAACCCAACCATGCATGGAATGGTTATTGACAAAGGGACTTTCCGAAACCGCAGAACTTTACAATCTTGGCATACAGCAACAATGAAAGAAGCTGACAACAATTCTAAGCCACTTCCAAGACAATACTCGCTTCTTTTAAAGAAGTAACTGAACACTATTTTTTTTTTCTCCTATGCACATGCCATTAATTAGCTAACAACATATTTATTTATAGATCCTACATGTATATGTATATATGTATATCACATGTTTTTCTCACTTATCTTTAACCCGTTGCAGACTGGCAGTTGAAAGCTTGTTCAATAAATTGTTTTGGTCAGAGAGCATTTCTTAGAAATTATATTATGTGAAATTCTGGTGAAGAGTTGGAGTATTACATTTGGCAATGCTTTGGCCAAAGACTATGTTGCGCACTCACCATTTAGTGTTGAAGCTTGAATGGAAATTTCAATTCAATTTTATGCAATTTTGGATTTGCATTCTTTTATTTGAAACATTGCATTTTGCCCATAGAGAATGTACTGCCAATGTGATATTTTATACGGAAGACTAGATAAAACTTGAACCGAGGTTGAGTAATTCGCTAATATATAGTAATTAGTATTATGCACCTATCAATGTTAGTCCTGAGGGAGGAGGGGTTGAGCAAAGGGTGGGGATTTGACAATTTAATGTTAAAAATTTTCAAATGCCACTCGATCCCTTGGGACAAAATTCCACATCAAAATTTAAATTGACCAAAGTACCCCACCCTCGGGGAGAATGCAGTGTCAAAATCCTGACCCTGTGGACATGAAACACCACCCCTTGCCCGCCTCCCTCAGGACTAACATTGATAGGTGCATTATAATAATTCATGAGCTTAATTTGTACATATACACTGTAGGTAATCGTATGAGGCCAAGGAAAATTAAGGTTTAATTTCACGAGTGTTTTCAAAATTTCACAAAATTGCTCGAGTCACGAAGCAACAAGGGTAATTTGTAGAATTTTGAAAACACAAGTGAAATTAAACCTTAATTTTACGAGAACTCAATATAGGCAAATTTAATTGAGAGCTATGTTATGTCCAGAAAATGTTGATGTACTGTGCCGTATCACGGTTGGTGCTCGGCAATGTTCCAATTTTCCTCGCTCTATCGCTGTACCTGTTGCTTTCTTTTTGTAAACACAGGCAAAAGTTCGTAAATTTTCTAGTGTATTCATTTTCACTAATAGTTAATTACACTCCTTCAATTAGTTCAATAGTTTAAATTAGTTCAAAATAAACAAAAAAGCATTTTAAGACCGAAAAACCTTGCAGATTTGTTGGAAAAAAGTCCTCTGAGGTTCACTGTTGCCAAATAACAAAGCGACCAATCACATGCAAGTACTGCTGATCAAGGAACTAATCATGAGCAAGTAAGTTTACCCTGAGTTACAAAAAAATGCCCTCTTCTTTAGCCAATCATAATTCAAGTAATTTTGCCCTGTATATTATTAGCTGAGTAATTCATGAGGCACTGAGTACAATGTAATTATCTTGCTTGCACACAACAATGAACAAGTTTCCTGTTTGACAGTGATTTGCTTGAGGAAAGGTTGGGAATATGACTATATACCACTAAAAATATCTGAAGGATAAAATTTTTGTTTGCCAAGAGGAGATGTGATTTATGTATTTTTGGCATGTATTCAAATCATTTACAGAGGTACGCAGTGCACATTTTGGCATGTATTCAAATCATTAACAGAAGTTACTATTGCAAGTGAAGCCAGAAGTGCTGCCTCAATGGCTCAAATAGGATGAAAACCTTTAGCCTACTTTTCAGGCAACTCTGTGCAGTTGGTGGCCAACATGACACCCCCTTCACCCACACCATCCAAGTTTGCCCACTTTACCCAAGTATGTCCACTCAACCCTAGATTGCCCACTCTACCCAAGTATGTCCACTCAACCCAAGTTTGCCCACTCCACCCAAGTATGTCCACTCCACCCAAGTATGTCCACAGCCCACCCAAGTTTGCCCACTCCACCCAAGATTGCCTACTCCACCCAAGTATGCAGTGGCGTAACTAGGATTAGAAGATTACTTTATAGATTTAAAATGTTCCTTGTTCTTGCATTTACTTTGGAGATCCATTACAGCAATGGATGAGACATGCTAGCGATGCATGCGAGATTTGAAAGACGGTGTTCTGTCTCATTGTACTCCGTAAAAAATTTTTAACTCGCTTTTAAGGCAACTGAATGCCCCCTCATCATCAGCTAAGGAAACAGGCAAAGTTAGAGCACGTCTGGGCAATGTGGTAATCTCGAATTCAGCTGTAAGCTTTTGTTTTCCAAAAAAAACCCACCAGAAGATCTTCTATATCCCTTGGAACAGCTTTATTCTCGTCAAACTCCCAGTCGTTGAGAAGGGCGTGTATGTTCTGGTACTCTCTTATCACGACATCATCATTGGAAAGATATTCTGAATAAAAGTGGCACAAAGTTTCAAGCTCGGCTCGGTAAGGTAGCTGGAGAAAGACAACTTAGAGATTTCAATACACCGACTGTTGTGTCATTGAAACGGGTATTAACGTCTGTTATGATAGCATCCAAAAACCACATTTTAGACGTCGATTTTGAACGTCTCTTTCGCATCAATAGCAGGGTCGTTAACATCCCCGTCTGGGTTTTCATCGAGCGGTGCATACATATTTATTATGCATGCGCGAACGTTTTTTACTTACTTGAGAATTGTGATATAAATAGCTCGTTCTTGAGACATTTCAATTTGAAGTTGTTTGTTTTGTATTCCTGTGAGCACTACAATACCAAATTATTAAGACAACTGTCAACTGAGTAGCGACTAACGAGTAGTGGTGCTGTCTCGTGTTTCATCAACTAAAGGCCTTATCGCAGTTTACGCTAAATTAGCAACACACGAGCGGAAGTACTCTGACAGTACGTCAGTGAGTTACCGCAGTATCGGCGTATCCCGATGTTTTGTTTCCAGTTTAATTCATCCATTACAAGACCTTACAAGTGTTTAATCTAACTGCAGAATTTGAGAAAGAAAGGGAAAGGTTTATCATTCATGGCGTTTAAAGTATTATTTCATGCTCCAAGATTATCATACACAATGTCGCAATTTAATTTATCTCGAAAGCTCGCATTTTCCAACAGATGCCCATCTAGATGTTGTGTGGGGGGCGACCGCTCTCCCCTGCTCCCGATATAGTTACGCCACTCCATCCAAGTTTGCCCACTCCACCCAAATTTGTCCACTCCTCCCACCCAAGTATGTACACTCCATCCAAGTTTGCCCACTCCAGTTTGTCCACTCTACCCAAGATTGCCTACTCCACCTAAGATTGGGCACTCCACCCAAGTTCGCCCACTCCATCCAAGTTTGCCCACTCCACCCACCCAGGTATGTCCACTCCATCCAAGTTTGCCCACTCCACCAAAGTTGTTTTCATCTCTTCCCAATAAGAGCCCACAGGGTTGCCTGTGAAGGAGGCTGGAAAGTCAAAAAATTATTATTATTATTAAGCAAAATATGTTCTTAATTGTTCAGCAAGAGAAATTCCTCACGTGCAATGATATCATTCTCAAAAGCATTTATGTACATATTAATGTCTCCTTGCAATAAGACACTGTCAACTGTTGTCGAGTTCCACTTGAATACTAGAATGGCTTCTGCTTTTATAAATATTAAATAGCGCCGACAAAGTCATGAAAGAGCACCAGGGGCGGCGTGGGACACCGGGACACCGGGAGATTTCCCGGTGGGCCCCGATGATCTGTACTTTGTGGGCCCCAACAATTTCTGACTGGTATCGTGACGTACAGTTCAATTCATTTTATAAAACTTTTAGTATTTCGATATTATTTTTCCAATTCAACGTTTCCTATGCAGAACATTTGTTTTATTTTATTTTATACAATGACACCCAAATTTCAAATAATTTCTGGGGGAGCATGCCCCCGGACCCCCCTAAACATGAGGAGCCAAAACAAATTTGAGAATGAGCAGTTCTAAATTCTTCCTATGAACACTGAAAGTGGGCCCTAGAACTGTCATTCCCGGCCCCTATTTCAGAGCCACGCCGCCACTGAAGAGCACTGCTTTCTTCTAGATTGACCATTGAATCAATGATGGCCCTGAAAGGCAATACTTCTGAAAGCAAACAAAGACATGATGTGTCGTTCTTACCATAAATTTTCATTCGAGGAAGAAGGTAAAGTGCTTATGGCATATTGCCAGTATAGAAATGCAATTGCCATCATGGTGTTATAAACCAACTTCTCAAACTTAATAATTCATGGTTAATTAGCTAATCAGAGCAAAATATTTGGTCATGTGTATGAGTTTTGAAACCCGGTAAAGGTCGCGCAAACTGAATTTCTAATTAAGAAATCAGACAATAAACGGCACAAACAAAGAACCATTTATTACCATTTATTCTTAATTATAAATTCAACGTGAAACCATTGTCTAATTTAATACGCACGAATATCACCAAGTCCCTCTATAATTGACGATTGAGAAGCTATTTAATCTTAAACTCGTGTATTGTATTTTACTAGGGGTTGCCAACAAGCGAGAACAACAAAAATCACTCGGCCTATTACCTCGTAGTTTTCAATGTTCTCTCGTGTTTGTAAAAACAATAAAAATCACTCGGCTTGCAGCCTCGTAATTTTCATTATTTTCTCATGTTTTACAAACACTCGAGAAACAATGAAAATTACTCGGTTAACGGCCTCGTGATTTTCATTGTCCTCTCGTGTTTGTAACCCCTGGTAAAACACTCCCACTCGTTTATGCAATTTTTGATTCTGTTAGAGCAAATCCTTCTGGTGTGATGTAAGTTGTAGGAAGAAACTTTCTACGTCATAAAACTGCCAACAAATAAATAAATAAACATCCACAAATCTCGATCTCGTTGAGTTTACACAGCTCGACAAAGAGATCTGGGCACAAAACACAGCCAACCCATGGCAAGATTAGGGTATTGCCTCCCTTCGCTCAGCAGCAATAAATGTCATTTTGTTTTAGTGATGAAGAACTGGTGAATATGGATTTTTATGAAGTTTCGGAAGTTGATGATGTGATGTGATGTGATGAAGTAGATGATGAAGTAGTTGATGAAGTAGGTGATGAAGTTGATGTTAACAAAGAGGATGAGCTTTGGGGGGGGGGGGGGGCGTGTCATGGTCATGATAGAGGGGCCACTCTGGCTACTTGTGGCAAGGATAGGAGCGCAACTCGTCATGGCCAGGGTAGAAGTAGTAAGGGGGCCACTCGTGGTTGTGGAAATACCCAGGGTCCACTTGTGGTACTTGTGGTAGAGGGGGCTGTGGTTCAGGTGGGGGCCAAACCCGTGGTGGTGAACCCCCTCGCACAAAGAGCTTTGATGACCCTGATGTTGGTAATAAACTGCCAGCATTTAAACCCAACCGTCCTGTGGGCGTGCATTTTGGGAAGTATCTCCTTAGGAATTCGCTTAGGAATGCTGCTGATTTCTTTCACCTTTTTTCGCATAGTATCGCACACTAATAGTTATGCTTACAGTACATGAAAATAGCAGCTGGTAGCCATAGCTCTTGCACTAAGTTCGATGGTAGTTGGGAACCTACCACCCCAGAAGAAATTAATCGTTTAATTTCCTGCCTGGTTTATTTTGGGCTTGTGAGAGTAGGTACCAATGTAGATAAATATTGGAGTACTAAGACCCTTTACCATGGTCTCTGGGCACGGAAAATCCTCCCCAGGTTCCGGTTTAGAGCCCTTATGGGCCTGTTGCATGTTGTGGACCCATCTAGTGAATCTCCAGGGAATAAGTTGCGAAAAGTAGAGTCCTTTGTTAACTATTTCAAGTAGAGGTGCGTACTTTTATATCAGCCCCGGCAAAACATGGCAGTTGACGAGCGCATGGTAAAATCTAGGCATGGATCTGGTATTCGGCAGTTTATCAAAGATAAACCTACCAGATGGGGCATTAAGTTGTGGGTCCTTGCGGATAGTTCTAATGGCTATACCGTTCATTTTGATATTTATTAGGAAGGCTGCAGGTAGGGATATTAGTGACCAGGGCCTTGGTTATGATGTCGTAATGAAGCTTGCAGCTCCTTACGTTCATCAGGGTTACTGTTTGTTTTATTCGATTTAGGTATTCCTTCATCAGGTACAGTAAGTATTAAACCTTACGTTTGACCAGAGGGCCTAAAGGACGCCAAGGTATGGGCCAAAATCTATTACTGCGAAAGCGCTGCATCGGTCAACAACCAATCAATCAACAAATAAGGGTTATTGAACCGACCGAAGTCAATTCGTTGTTTTATAAACCGAGGGCGTATTACTTATTAGTCGACAAAGGAGGTTTTCTCTTGGGATATTAATTTGACGTAAGTAATTGGCAAGAGTGCTGTATATAGGTTATAGCACCAAATTTAATTTTCTGCATGGATATTCGCGATATATATCCCGTGGTAGATTAAAGAAAACCGACTTTGTCGGCTAATAAGTTTGATTATATTACTTTAGCACTTCATTAGCGGCAAGGGATAAAACGCGGACGCGGATGGTGAATGAGAAAAGGCGAATAGGGGATAAAACGCGGATGAGAAAAGGCGAATAGGGGATAAAACGCGGATGAGAAAAGGCGGATGGGGGATAAAAGGCGGATGGGGGATAAAACGCGGATGGGGGATAAAACGCGGATGGGGGATGAAACGCGGATGGGAAAATGTGGATAGTGGATAAACGCGGATGGGCAAAATAACGCGGGGGAACACCCATATAAAATCAGATTAGATATAAAATCCGGTAGATATAAAACGAAAGAGAATTTAAATTGTCGGAAGAATTCAAGGTTTAATACGCGTTTTGTCGTGAATGGCCTCGTAGTACTGTATTCACAACGCATCACAAAAATATTTGTTTTTTTCCTTTTAATCACGATCGCGCTCACCTCTCTCTCAAGCTTTGTTGTGTCACTACTAATACTATATTATCTCTTTTTAACCACTTTAAAATAAACACTCAACTATATTTAGTTGTTACAATTTTGTCTTATCTAATTAATCAACTCTAATCTCACATGCCACACATACACTGCTATCACACTTCATCACACGTTCTCTAATCTCCGCGGACATACTCCCCCCATATATCTCCGGTGGAGATATATGTTTTCAATGAATTTGTCATGCATTTCAATCAACCAAAAATAACTAAGTAAATATAAAAGTTAACATAACTAAGTAAATATAAAAGTTAACAAAACGAATTGTTCATAAATGTTTCTTAGTTTATCGAAGTTTCTGAGTAGTTTTTCAGTATCTACTAGTTAAGAATCGTTCTCCGCAATATCCTGGATACGCTGGTCCGCTGCTACAGCTGCATCTCGTTGGGGTCTGAAGGTTTCTGCTTCTGGATTCAACGACCTGGATACTGCGGGGAGTGACCTGTCGCATGACAGTTCCATTGGGTACAAATGTTGGACAGCAGGCTCCTCTCACCACTTGAATTGTCATTTCCTACAATTAGCTCTTCCACTATGCCAAGGGGCCACTTTCCCCGATTCTTCTGATAACTACATCGCCCACTTTCGGTGAAGCTCCAACCCCTTTTTCCCCACGGTGTCGCCCGCGAAGCCCACGTAGGTACTCTCGCGTCCACCGATCCCACCTGGCCTCTGTACTTCAGCAAATGCTTTGCTCGTCTCCAAACGTCGTTGCTTTCAATTCCGCTAGGATCCAACTCTGGCAGGACGTTGCTGTTCGCGAAGAGCTTAGAGTTTAGAGTCAGCACTGCCTGGACATCGTCATCAACCACTCATCGTGGCCGGTAGTTGAGGGTCACGTCGACGTCAAAAAGAACCTTGTAATTCCTTCCGAGATAACATTCCATGTCCGATTGTAATGTCTGCTCTCATGCAACAAGACAAGACAAGACCAATCATTCTCTCAAATTGCCTGCCCCACCACGGAGCGCGGCTTAGGTTAAGCTGCCAATGTTTTGGTTGACGGACAAGTAATTCTGCATTCGCTCATCTTGTGCCACTCGTCGTAGCCGCTCCCACGAAAGTACGACCGTTGTCGGAGTAGATTCGGTTTGGTCTTCCCCGACGTCCAATGAAACCCTGAGGCTGTGGAGACACTCGCTCGTTTCCAAATTAGGCAAGAGATCCATATAGACCCCCCTTGTCAAACTGCAAGCGTACTCTTGTACGCACGCCTTCCTTTCACGTTCTTGAACCCCGGTATCGCACAGGTCCAGCGTAATCATTTCCGAATACCTTGTAAGGATTTATACCTTTTCTCCGGGTGGTCGGCAAGTCCGCAGGTGATGGAGCTCACTGATCTCTATACTAACTGGATAGGCGGGAACGATCTGCCGGTGTGGTTCGGTTTCGCTGTTTCATGTCGCTCCCGCTTCGGCGGTCTCACCTTTCGCAAACTTTTTCTCTTCCATTGTTTCTTTTAGCGCGCACACCACCTCAACGATTTTCTATTCTTAGGGTTTTCTTTTTGGGTTAGGATTGTGGTTTTGGGAGATGGGGGGGGGGGGGGGGGGGGGTTAGATTCAGGTTTAGAACAAATAACAATAAAAATAACATTGTGCCGGACAAATAGCCGAACTCAGTAGTTAACCGTGACCGGACATATAACAACTTCCATAATTTTATCTTTTACTTGACTGATATTGAATATTTGAATCAATACTATTGATGCTAGGACAACATTTAATAACAATAAAAATCCGTGATGCAACAATACTCGCATTCAGCCGAATCGAAACATTTTAGACAAAAGTTTACTGACGTTTGATTAAATTTTAAGACAAGTCAGCCAAATTGTAGGTGATCAACATCTGGCTCAGTGCCAGTGACTCTGAAGAAAACATAGTTTTGAAAACTTGACTTTAATATGTAAGTAGGACACTCAGAGATAATAAAATTGTATGTAAAAAATGTTTTGATAGAATTAGAAGCTTCTAGTGTTTGTCCCAATATGAAACCAGGCTTTACAAAGTAATGTGGAAATTGCCAAATTCGTGCATGATATGGTCATATTGCCTGTCGGGACTATAAGTCCCGAACAACAATTCGCCCGTGTACTTTCTTTTCTTTGGTAAAAAAACCCAACCTATATAACGGTTTACGACAATGTAACTGATTTACCAAAAAATTATCATGCGCCTAATCGTTCATCAATGTGGCTAAAATAAGTAAAGAAGTACTTACCTACCTCACACGAGTGAATAACTGGAGATAGCCATTTTCAATAACTATTGAAACCGCTGGATAAACCTTGGGTGCTCATACTCCGCTCCAGTTTCCTCGTTGAAACAAACTGCTTGTACCAAAATTGTCCTGAAAATGCTCCCGGGTATCCTAGAAGATCCTTAGGCGGCTTATCAACTGCGGGACTTAAAAGTCCCGTTGGTAAACAAAAGGTAAATAAAGTGCTTACCTTTTCTGAAAACATGCCTTTTTATCAGTAACGTTTGCCCTTCTACATTGGAGCTATCGTTTCAAACCAACAGTTAATTCCTCTACAGGCTTTGCTAAAATAGCACCAGGAACATATTTTGCTGTCAAAGTCACTCTTGAGGCTATATGCACTTCCGGGTTATAAATCCATGTCCTATATTCACGAATTCATTGGTTAGGATTAGGGTGTGTGTTGGGGTCAGGCTTTCATGAAGTACCTGGGTTATTTAGGACATGGAATTATTACCCACTTCCGCAGCATACAAAATGCACTGCGCGGATGAACTCAGCCTCAGACCCATAACAATGGCGCGCGTCTTGAAAATAGCCTATAGGCAACCTTATCAGCTGCGCCTGGAGCGCGAACAACTGAACCATCACAGTTTAGGAGTTTTTCTGCCTTTTCGGTTATGGAGTTCAAGGCAGCTGACGGTACGGATCTTACGTCTGCTCTTCCAAGATAGACAGAAAGTCGCACCCTCTTTGGAGATGGCTGAAGGCTTGAACACGTGTCGTCTACACACGTAAAAATCTCACAGCTCGTCAACAGGATGTGTTCGCAACAGGCTTGTAGCAAGGCTGGGAACAGGTTGTAACAACGCTGTTCATTCAAGAAGCTGCTACAACCTTGTTAGCATCAACCTGTTAACAACTTGTTGAGTGCAGAGCGGTAACAGGTTGTTGGAACAATTTGTCATCAGTCTGTTGGAGTCATCAGCCTTGTTACAAGTTGTGAACAACCTGTTACAGACATGTTAACAGACTGGGACAGCCAGTGCGAACACATGACGGTGACAGCCTGTTGAACAGCCTTGTAACAACTTGCTTGCAGGTCTGTAACAGCTTGTGCGTTTTTACGTGTGTACGTTATCACTACCTGATTGGGGAGTGTGATCAACGTTTGATACTTGCGATATTCCTTTGGCATGGAAACTTCCTCAAATGAGCTTCTCGTTGCTTTGCATTCATCTTGAACCATCTCATTGTGGCATCTCGAAGGAGGCAAAGTCCGATACCAAACGGTAAGGACCCTTGTTGATGATTGCAGAATCAACATCTTCTTTCTGACGAGACAACAAGATGTCCATCTCACGGCAAAAGTCGGAAATCTCATTGTGTTTGAAATTAACACCGCGTTTAATGAGAGCGTTAGCCGACTCTGGTACGTTTGTCTGTGTACTTTTCGAGTATGTGATTATAAAATTTAGCTGTTTCCCCCTTTGGAAGATACTGCTGTTCGTTGGAGTTCCAGACTTCTTTCAGCGAAAGTAATTTTGCTCGAAGGTCGTCCTCGTCGTCGGCATCTATAAGTCCTACGGCAAGAAGAAGTATTCTGTCATGCAAAAAAGTTGGGTGTTGCGTCGGCAATGTTTTGTACAAAAAAAAAATGAAAAGGTGGCGAACCGCCGAGATTTTTAGTAACGAAATACTGACGTTTCGAGTGGAGCCCGTCTATAGTCAATAGTCTATAGTCTGGTCTATAGTCTATATAGTCCATATAGTTTCAAAAAAGTCTTGAATATTTTCGTATATACAAGCACAAAGTTAAAAGAGCCTACAGTGAGTTAAGAAGAAATACAAACCTTTCTCCCAAGTCTCTCCAACGCGTTGCCCAAAGATGTTGTAACGAAGCACACGGGACCTCTTTACTTTATTTTAATACTCAGTTTAACTTTATTATACACTCGCTATCACAATCACCTTGAATCTACCAATATATCACTGTCACACTACAACTTCGAAACTCATCTACCGACTACAACAACATGTGCTCATACGTCACAGCTCAATAGGCTACGTCACACATCTTCACACTCCCCCCACCTAAAATAGACATAATCTGTGAACTAAAACAAAACAAAATGAATGCTTAACCCAACACATAGATACTTTAACAGATCAAAAGCTATAATGTTAGTTCAAACTTAAAATGTTTAACTTAGCTGTTCAGTAATTCATAACAGGTAGTCCATAACGATCTGGCTGTCTTCGGTTGCGTCTCAGGTTATATGGTACATGCACGTTAACTGCTTGCTCATCGTTCCTTTCCACATTTGGGCGTTGTTCAGGAATCTCAAGTTCAAATTCGGATTCATCAATGTCTGATTCGGAACTCACTGTATCCTCACTTTCTTCGCAAACTTCATCTAGGTCATAGTCCATTGTAAATCGTTTCAAATTATTTGAATGCGCAGTCTTTCTCTCCTTGTTGGCCAATGACTCTATCTCGCAGCTACTCTCGTGGACATCAATAACTAGATATGGACCAGTGTACTTCTCATCCAATCCTCTTGCTCTAAAATTCTTAAGGAGCACTGTATCTCCAACGTTGAAACCTTTGCTACTTTGTGCACGGTGCCTTAAATCATAACTACGCTTCTGCTTCTGTTGGGCCTGCTTGATTCTCTTCTTTACAATCTTTCGCAGGGTACTCTGTCGCTTCTTTAAATCTTCGAGGTACCTGGCTGGTCCATGGGTTGGTCTCGCAGCTAATTCTTCTTTCTCCACTCCCAATGGCAATCTGGCATCTCTCCCATACAGCATTTCAAATGGTGTCACTCCTGTAGAAGATTGCTTGCTTACTCTGTATACTAACAAGGCATGAGGTAGTTGCTCGTCCCAATCATCCTTGTCTTTATTAACTCTCATTCGCAGGAGTGACTTCAAAATTCCATTAAATCGCTCACAAAGTCCATCTGTTCGTGGATGATATGCTGTTGTCCTCCTCTTCTCTATTCCGAACAACTGACACATACTTGCGACCAAATGAGGCTCGAAATTTCTTCCTTGATCCATGAGCAAAACGGAAGGCATTCCATGCCTTGCAAAGACTTGTTCCAGAGCTCGAACTACCGTCTCAGCCTCTTGATTAGGAAGAGCTATTGCTTCGGCATACTTTGTGTAGTAATCAATAATGGAAAGGACGTACTTGTTTCTTTGACGGGTTGTCTTTAAAGGACCAACAAGATCTACTCCTATCATGTAAAAAGGAACTGGTACAACATCAAGGGGCTTCGAGGTCTTGGTACAACTTTGTTTCGGGCACAAACTTCACAGTTTTTACCGAATGTTTCCACAGCTTTGAAAAATCCTGGCCAATAGAATCTTCTCTGAATCATGTCAAAAGTTTTTGCCACTCCAAGATGACCAACTTGTTGATGGGCTTCTTTCAAAATTGTAGCTGATGCAAATTTAGGCAAAACAATTTGAAAGGTTTCTTTACCTGTTCCATTGATCCATTTCCTGCAAAGAACACTGTTTTCCATCACTAAGGACTCAAATACATTGTACAATGTTTTCACCAGCTCACTGGCATCCTCCGGTTTCTGATCTGGTCTGGAACCATTCAATACCCAGCTCCTCACCAGTTGAATATCTTCATCCAGGTTTTGAATTTCTTCAAACTCCTTCCATGACAATGTTGAAACTTGAATACTGTTAACTGGAGCACGGGAAAGTGCATCTGCATGTTGCATCATACTACCTGGTGTATGCTCTATGGAATAATCATACTCTTCCAGCTTCAGAATCCAGCATGCCAGCTTACCATTCGGATATTTGATGTCTCTCAGCCACTTCAAAGCTTTGTGATCTGTAAATATGGTCACCTTTCTCTCATAGACATATGGATGGAAATACTGCAGGGCCCAGACAACAGCATATGCTTCTTTCTCAGTTGTTGTCCAGTTTTTCTCTGAACCCGAGAATGCTTTTGATGCATAAGAAATGACTCCTTCTTCTCCACTTTCATTCTTTTGGGCCAATACTGCTCCCACTCCCACATCACTTGCATCCGTATATAGAATATAATCCCCTTCTAACTCAGGGAATCTCAGGACAGGAGATGAAATAAGCTGCTCTTTCAGGGTTTCGAACGCGATTTCACAGTTCTTGTCCCAGACAAATGGTACATCTTTCTGTGTAAGACGGTTCAGTGGACTTGCAATGTCACTAAAACCAGAGATAAAACGGCGATAATATGACGCCATACCCAAGAAACGCCTTAACTCCGTGAGATCTTTCGGTGCTGGATATCTGCTAATAGCTTCCACTTTCTTGGGATCTGGAGCGAGGCCTGAAGCTGAAATAGTAAAACCAAGGAAATCTACACTTGATTGTCCAAAATGGCATTTCGAAAGTTTCAATTTCAGTCCGGCTTTGCTGATGGCTTCCAGAACTGCTTTCAAATTTTCCAAATGCTGCTCAAATGACCGACCAATGACTAGGACATCATCTAGGTATACGAGGCACTTGAGGGGCAGGAGACCTTCTAGGACTGCTAACATAAGCCGCTGAAACGTAGGTACTGCATTTGTCAACCCAAAAGGCATGCGCAGGAAATCATAATGACCACCTCCTGGGATTACAAAGGCTGTTTTCTCTTGACTGGATTCTTCCACAGGAACCTGCCAATATCCCGATGCTAAATCCAGTGTTGAAAAATATCTGTGTCCAGATAATGTGTCGACCAAGTCAGCAATAGGAAAAGCATCTTTCACTGTGACTTCATTCAGCTTTCGAAAGTCGATGCAAAAGCGCCACGTCCCATCTTTCTTTCGCACCATGACTATGGGGCTGGACCAGGGTGAATTACTTGGCTTTATCACTTTCTTCTCCAGCATTTCATTCACTTGCTCTTCTACAACAGGTCGAAGTGCATGTGGTAAACGTCGGGGTAACTGCTTTATTGGAGTTGCATCGTGAGTTTCGATCTTGTGTTCTGCCAATGAGGTTAAGCCGAACCCTTCTGAACTTGTAGCAAAGATATCTCGATGATTGTTCAACAAATGTTCCATTCTTGTCTTCTCTTCTGGTTGCAGATGATCAAGTTCAAAACTGATTTCATTCTGGCTGGTACGACTGTTATCTTTTGACTCAAAAATGGAATCTTCCATCTCAACATCGTCAACTTGTTGTAGGCTTCCTACTTTCATCCCTTTGTACAGTTTAACTGGCTGTGCCCCAGGATTTATTATCTGGATCGGTACTCTTTGTTCTTTTGGCTGAACAACAACTCGGGCAACGAGAACACCTCTTCCTGTCAATCCCATGTTAGGCTCCAAAACACATTCAGCAATGGTCGGATTTCTTATTCGGGCTATTTGAAATACTTCATGCTTCGCTGGGACTTCTATGTCTTCATCTAAAACAACAGCTAAGGGATCTGACACACTTGAGTCGAATATGGATAAGGATTTAGTTGTCAAATCTGGAAATGTCAACACCAGTCTGGAAAGGTCAACAAGGACTTTGTTATTCATTAGCCAATCCAGGCCTAAAATAATCTCAGATATCATCTCGTTGGCAACATAGAACTCATGACTAGACTTCTGTCCATTGTTAACATCAACATCTAAGGTTGTCTTGCCCAAAATACCAATTGGGGAATTGTTTGCAGCTTCAGCAACAATATCAGATGGCGACAACGAGGCATTGCCTGGTTTCAATGATTGCCATTCATCCTGGCTAATCAGTGAAATCGAAGCACCAGTGTCAACAATACAAAGTTTTAATTTCCCATTTATCTGAGCTTCAACCATGAGGGTTTTTCTTTTCTTCGCTGGCGAAATCGTTGATAACCTGACCTTATAATCGATTTTGTTTTGCCTTTGGTTTTGTTTAGTGTTCACACACTGACCTTGACTTTGCACCGTCTCTAAGGTCTCTTTGTCTTCCAATTTCGCACGACAAAATTTTGCAATATGACCTTTCACGCCACAGCGATAACAAACTGGGGACGGTCTATTCGAAAAATTCTTACCGTGATCATTAGGTACATCCATATCTTGTCGATAATTCGAAAGAAAGCAGTTACGGGCCAAATGTCCAGGCTGGTGGCACTGAAAACATACTCTTGGCGACGGTAAAGTGTTTTGTTGTCTAAAACTGCTGGCGGTCGGGCACTGTTTAGCGACATGTCCAAATCCGTTGCACGCATAACATGTTATCGCTGCAGGAGTTGAATTTACGGCTCCAATGGTGGTTCTCTGACTCTGTTTCTGCGTTCCTGATGCTTCTGCCGCTAAAGTTTGCATAGTGGCATTCGCCGCTTCAAATCTCCTTGCAATCAACAAAGCCTCATCCAAAGTGTTCGGTGGTTCTTGCAATAGTTTACTCTGCGTAGCACGATCTCTCAGTCCAAGAATAAACTGATCAACTAATCTACTGGAGTACTCATCACCACGAAAACCACATTTTGCTCCAGCTTCTCTCAGCGACAAAGCATAGGAGTTAACTGACTCACCTGGCTCTTGTTCACGGCGGTGAAAATTATATCTCTTCTCGGTCGGCGTCTGGTTTCTTTCAAACAATGATTTCAGCTGCTTAATCCAGTTTTTATACGCGTCAACTCCTTCAGTAAACTCAACCGATTCCGCTAGACGAAAGGCGTCTTCGCTAAGATTGAACAACAACGCAACAGGGGCGGATCCAGGAATTTTCATACGTTAGTCAAAATTTTAGTTGTCAACACTCAGGGGGGGGGGATTTTTTTTGGGGGTTGTATGATTCATCATAATAACGCCCCCCCCCCCCCAAAAAAAGCGGCTGTTTCGCCCCATATCAGGGCTCATCAGCATGTCTAGGAACACATAGCTAATACCATAATATATGACAAACTCGTGATTCTGATCTATAAGAACAGACCAGGTATTCAGTATTAAATTAAAAATTAACTGGCTTAAAGCAGGAGTTTACAGTTTATTTCACATGATCGTATTACACCACACCATGCTGTCCGCTCAATGGGTAAGTTGCCGGTTGCCAGTCCCCGCGCGGTTTCGCAATGCTTTATGGGATCGCTAGGGGGCAAACAAACTCTGAAACTCGAAGGCGAATATACATAATTCATCGTTGCGAAGCATTTTGTAGTCAAATCTCATCAATATTTACGACATGTCCGTGATTCCTATTGGCAGAAGAGAACTCAGTGTTCGTGGTGACGGTAACTGCTTTTATAGAGCTATGGCCCTTGCAATCAACGAGAAGACAGATAGAGATCACTGCAAAGTCAGAGCGTCGTGTAACACATGTTGGATCATGGAGCACAGCTAAGATCTATATAGATGTTGATTTTACAGAGGGAGGAAAACTGCAGAACCCAGTGAAAAATCCTAGAAGCCCAGGAGAGATCAACTACAACTCACAGTCTCTACTCATACAAGTTCTTAGCTTGACAATGTGGTCATTCCCAGGCAGTCACCCATCCAAGTACTGGTGCTCCCACCATGCATTGAAAACATTCTCGTGGGTGACCAGCTATAACCTATATTAACCAAATGGAAAGTGATACTGGGGCACAGATGATTGAATAGAGAAAACTATGGGGTCAGAGAGTTTGTAAGGTCCCACTCATTTCTTTGGAATTTTTTTTCATGAATTAATTGTACAGTACATGTATAATATTAATTATGTTATTCAGGGTGGAAAAAATAATTAGCATGTGAGAGCCCCTCACAGGAAATGTTCAACTTCAGTTTTGAATGATTTTTGAATCACCAATATGGGCACCACAACTCGATGTATGCTCTGCAAGCAATTTTATATCTTGTAGCTGTAATTGCATTGCAGAAAGAACATTATTTTTTCCACCTCTGACTTGTTATCTAAATGTCAACACTGCATAAGTAATGTCCAAACAATGTATACAACTGTGATATATAGTACAGTACAGTAAAAATTGTATGTACACAATTTCTATTAATTTTCACATACTTCGGTTTCCTTTGTTCTTTTCGGGGAATATATTCAATAACCCTGGCAAAACAATAGATTAATATCCCCCTCTAATATTCCCCTCAATATTTCTTTCCTATTGTTACTCTTGTCAACCTTGTCCATGTGAAAATTAAGTACATTATTATTTTTGAGGCCCCTCGGGGATATGTGTTTATTCACATATCCCCTCATGGCCTCGAAATAACCATTACTTAATGTGACCCTTTGACTACCACCATGTCAGGAGGTCTTCCCTTGATGAGTAAAATTGTCTGGTGTTAGGGTAAAAAAAATAAAAGTGCCAAATGGCACTGCCAGATGAGAATGAAAGGGTTAACCTGTAAATAACCATAGAATCGAACTCCTATTTCCATAGAATTGAACTCTTATCTCTATCTTTATTACTGTAACAGTTATAAATTATTGTATACAGTATGTTATAAATTATGACAGAGCATTGTATTACAAATATTGTACTCAATTTTTGCAAAATATTGAGATTTATTAGTCACAGATCAATTATTTGTGACAAAGATTATTTGCATTAAATAATATCATAAAAGTCAAGTGCCAGATATTTACAAATGTTACTACAAATACAAATAATATATACATCTCAACTAGAGCACATGAACACTGACTTAATTTCACTATTTACCTTACAGACAAGATACATGTTGCAGGTACAGTAGGTAGTAGGACTTCCCAAGTTGCTTTCTGAAAGAGTCAATTCTTGATCTGTATTGTTTGAACCACACTCTTATCACTTGCTAGGCCTAGATGCACTGCATGAGTTTAGGTTCTTGTGCAAGTACAATGTTTTTTAAAGTGTTGTAAATTTTTGATAAATTATACAACCACATTCTTATGCTTTGAATGTTGAGAAAAATAACAATATAGTATTAGAACAGTTTAGCAAAACAGTTTAGTACTTGGATGGGTGACCACTTGGGAATGACCCCATTGTTGAGCTTGCAACTCACATGAGTAGAGTTGTAGTTGATCTCTCCTGTGCTTGGAGGGTTTTTCACCAGTGGGTTTTCCATTTTTCCTCTCCATAAAATCAACACCTACCTACTGTACATCTTAGCTGTGATCCGTGGTCTGAACTGTGTTGCATGGCAGCTGCCTGGAAAACCTTTGATATGCCTTGACATGGCCATGTTGATCTGCTTCCTTCGTAATTCAGCCACTGCGAGTAAAAATGATTAGCCCCCAGTCCTTTATTATAAACCAAACATGGATAGTCACTCAGTACCTCTATGCAAAGTGTACAACTTGTGTATACATGTAGATGGCAAAGTTGATAGAAAAATGTGTCTTACTTTATCAACCGTTTACCAAGGTTTGACAAGGCAGCACAAACAAACACAATACGATCCAACATTGGTTTTAAAAGCAGTGGAATAACCCCTGACAAAAGGCGGAAGTGCTTCAACTTTAGTATAGACCTTTCAACATGGGATCTCAAAGCAGCTACACGTCGAGTATGTGTCACTGCTTTTGAAGATAGTCTTGGTCCTCGGCAATATGCTGGAGAAATAAGTTGGATCTTCTTAAAAGCAAGTAAGTCTCGGACCAGAAAACCTTTGTCAGCCATAACTGCATCCCCCTCTTCCAAATAGTTTACCAATCCAGAATTTCTGACCATTTCCTTGTCCGAAGTGCTGCCAGTCCACAGTGGAGGTATAAAAGAAATCACACCAGTTGGTGTGATGCCTACCAATAATTTAGCAGTGTTATAGTGTTTATAGTTGCTCCAGGTATTTTTTTGGCTTTCAGGAATCAAAGGTTTTTGGATATAAAATTCACAACAGTCAATAATTACTCTAATGTTCTTAAATTTCTTAAACCACTTTGGAAGCACCTTTTGGATCTCTGCTTGACTTGGCCAAGGAACAAGAAAAGATAACTCAGAGGAAAGAAAGGTAATCCAGGTGTTGTAAATACGCGAGACCTGACCACCACTTATTCCAAAAGTATCAGCTAAAAAGTGCACATCAAAGCCCTTTCTTGTCCTGACTAATGTCAGTATTAGTTCCTCCCAAGTTGATAAAAGCCTGGGTTGTGCTCCCCTTTTTTCTCTTCTTGATGGTGGTGTATCCACAGAACCTTTCCAGTAACGCAAACTTTTTGCCTTTTCTTTGATCAAATCAAAGACTAAATCAAGTTTTGGTCTAGTAATGCCAGTATACCGGAAGCAGTTTTTTTGGCAAGTCGCCTGGACAATGAATAGGTTTCTGCGTTGAGTTTTTTCATCATCACCAGACGAAGGTCTCAGACTGTTGCTGGTCTCTTCAAGACTCTCCTTGGGTTCTTCTTTGATGTGACAGTCATCATCATTATCATCATCATCTTCTGACATAGGTTGGCCAGACTGGGAAGCTTGAGGAACTTCGTTCTTTCGTCGCCGTTTCTTTGGCCTGGGAAGCAATACCTCTCTTTTCTTTGGGGAAGGCCTTCGTTTCACAGATTCATCTGTACTGTACCCCTTCAGATATAGAGTTGGGTTGGGACATTCCTTTGAACGATATCCAGCTTTAAAATGGTTCGAACATACCTTCGTACTTAGCGTAACTTTGAAACCGCGACGGTTAAGCAGTCTCTCCCATTTACCAACATTTTTCTGGATTTTTGGTGAGTAGAATCGAAGAATTCCAACATGAGGAAGAACAACTTGCTTTTCTGGATATCTCCGATCGTTTGACCAACCATAAACTGCACAATGATCACCACGAGCCATTTCTATATACTTCGAAACTATTTGTTTATAAATATTGATGAGATTTGACTACAAAATGCTTCGCAACGATGAATCTTATGAATTATTTATATTCGCCTTCGAGTTTCAGAGTTTGTTTGCCCCCTAGCGATCCCATAAAGCATTGCGAAACCGCGCGGGGACTGGCAACCGGCAACTTACCCATTGATAGCATAACATTAGCAACAAAATAGACTATAAAATATAATGCCACATATTTAGTTCGGTGAATAAATATATAGAATAATAGATAATATATATTTATGACACTAGTCAATGACTCGATATGCCCATCAGTTAAAGCATTTTCTCCTGCAAAGCCAAAGGCAATTTTGGCAGCCTGGCAGGTTATGATCGTATTACACCAGACCATGCTGTCGGTCTATTGATAGCCTAACAAAATAGACTAAATACAAATATACAATGCCACTTATTTTGTTCGGTCACTTCGGTGAATAAATATATAGAATAATCGATACCTAAGTCGAAATCTTTAGCTGATATTAATTGATATAATGCTGCTTTTATAATGTATTTATATGATTTAGATATTAATAACCTTTTGACCGCAAAAATATGCTAATTTGGGTAAATTCCATCGAGATTATCATATACAAGCCTAAATATTAAAATCGGCGCACAGCTTGTTCTGTTAATAGACATTCTAAAACAAGACAAAATATGTTTAATTTACCTTATAGCAGTACAGGACTTGTTCTTTTGATCTCGAACACACTTCGGGATTAAACTCTCGGCACCAAAATTTCTACTGAGGCAGAAGTTCGTGCTGTTTATCGCACTCAAAAGCTCTTCAACAGAACTCTTCGGCGAAGCGTCGATTCGCTTCATCAGATCAGCATAAATTTCTTGTAGACATTTTTGATCGTTCCCCGCAAACGCAGACTGAACAGTATCGTAAATACTACAAGACATTGCTGTTTAAATTCTTTCTACTCTAATGGATTCGGCCCTTGAGTGTATACAGCAAGATCATATCCCACGCTGCGAATCGGTCAAGATCGGTCAAAAAATGTGACCAATAAGAATACGAATATTTTTTTAATTAGCCAATCAGATAGCTTGTATACGAGCCCCTGATTCCTAAATCGGTCAGAACTCCCCACAGATCGGTCAAAATTGCTGATCTCCATGGAGATGAGCATATTGACCAATCAGATGGCTAGAATCTGACTCAGATCGGTCAAAACTCACGCGTAAGTCCGCTGTTCGTTGACTTGATAATATTACTTTACAGAAACTCAGCCGCAGCATGAAACTTGATAACTGGACTACAATGGTGCCGCTGCTTGAAATTTGAAAATAGATAACTCATCATAACTGGACTATCATTCGAATTTTAATTAATTAACTATTTAACTCCGCAATTTTTACGTTAGTCGCGTGACTGGTTTGACGACCCCTAGATCCGCCCCTGCAACGCAAGCCTTTGTTTCTTCTCATCTTTAAGCTCAACCGCTTCGAAATACAAGTCGGACTTCTTTACAAATAAGTCAAAATCTTCACCAATTTTAAACTTGTCGGGTCTTCTAAACAACGAATAGGATATTTTATTTCCGTCAACTTGAACAGCTCCTTCTTCTTCTACCATTATCTCGTTGTCCATTCAACATTTGTCGTCCATCGATCTCGGTGGGACCTCCAAAAATGTAACGAAGCACACGGGACCTCTTTACTTTATTTTAATACTCAGTTTAACTTTATTATACACTCGCTATCACAATCACCTTGAATCTACCAATATATCACTGTCACACTACAACTTCGAAACTCATCTACCGACTACAACAACATGTGCTCATACGTCACAGCTCAATAGGCTACGTCACACATCTTCACAATGTCATACAAGAATTATTTTTGCGCCTGATCTGGGACATTAGATAATCTCACTGAACTTTGCAATTGTCTCTAAAATGGTTGAAGCATCTCGGATGTACTGCATGTGGGAAGTTGTACTTCATTGCTTTTAAACAGTTCATCTTCACCATCAGTTCCAAATGCCAAAATTTCTCTAGTATCCTTATTGAGACTTACAACCTTACTAAAAAAATGGTGGTAAGAATCAGAGGATTTTGTTTGGCTGAGAAGAATGGGGTTAATCATAGTTGGATGGTTGCCACTCGCTCGGTTGACAACTTCAAGGTTTGCAAAAGACGAAACTGTTGCATTAAATTTACCCAGATTGAATGTGGGATCTGCTCCCAAAACCGAGAATTTAGCTGGATCTGTACAAAAGGTAACAGCAACATCACGAAACTGCCAATCAAACCCTAACACGCATCGCATTTCAGGAGCCCCTATAACTTCTCGTATGAACGGTTGTTCGTCGCGTTCTAGTTGTTGTCTCTTGCATTGTTCCAAAAGAATCATTAATAGTGAATCTATATGGTCGAAGCTCCTAGCATTTGTATGTTCACGCCTGTTATATTTCGCCTGTGCAAGATTTCTGGGTAGATCGCTGATTGAAGATGCCTTCGCTACGCAACCTTCTCCACATTAACAATATGGTAAGCGTCTTTCGGAGTTTGAGACGCAGATTTATTTTTCAACGTACGTACGGTACTTTTTCCTTGATCCTTACATAAGGAGTTGAGTGTTTCGGCTTTCTGTTCCCATGCACCATGGGCTCGAGTCAGTGTTCTTTCCCATCAAAAGCATACTGGATGAAAATCCATCGGGGAAAGCCTATGTAGGGAAACAAATATTTGGTGAAAATAATATACAAATGTTATACAATATTATTATTATATCACCTTCCTTTCAATGACGATCGGTCGAGTAAAAATCATGTGTTGTGTGAAATTCCCGTTGGAACCTGCCTGCATACCAGAGCATCTTCAATTGGCTTGAGGAGTATTTCTAGTTGAAACCGCGCCTTTAATCGTTGACGTCCACTCGTATCTGGCAGGACAGCGCATTACAATGGGGACAAGTCTCTGGTCGTAACTATCGGTAACTATCCGTTCAAGATCACCATCATCATCAATTATGTATTGAGCTGCACTTAGTGCCTTAAATTTACGATATTACAGTACAAGCTAATTATAAAAAGTATGAAATGCAAGAATATAAAGAAATGAAAATAAAGAGTTGGTATAAAAAAATGTTTCAAAAATATTACTTTTTTTCTGAAGAGCGAAACACTGATTTTAAAAGTGTTAAGTGCTAAATTTGAACTATTAACAGATGAACATGATCTTAAATTAAAAGGAAGATAGTTCCATCACTTTGTTGTTTATAGTACAGAAAATATTCTGCCATCTTCATTTGAACGAGGCTAGAATTCTTACCAAGTTTCTGACCAATAATTAAAAAAGGATTCGAAGAAAATGTATATAATAATCCGTATTATGTGATCTCGTTTATCTTGCTGTTAAAGTGGCTCCCTTCTGTTTCTTCAAAAGTTGAAAAAAAATGCAAGTTTCAACCTCAGAAAGTGCTCATGAATAATTTGAAAGAGAATGAAACTAATGTTATGCATAGAATAACGTTCAAGATATTAAATACTGTTAACATATAATGTGTTTCAGCCGTTTGCAACAATGATAAAGAAACTAACCATCCAGATGGATAATCTAAATCCAATAAATAGAAACAGGCTACAAGAGTAATGACAGCCTTCAACATTTCATTTTCTTGGAAGATAATGAATACTTTCCTTCCCAGAGGACTGCAGCACCATTTTCTGACACAACCAACCCTGGGATGAAGTGAGAACGTTTTCTTTGCCAGTCATCTGGCTCTTCAACTTAAAAATGGCGAGAGTTTACACACTTAAACATTTCTGTAGGAAGAAATATAGCACTCAATAATATTGTCAATTATAATTGTAATTATTTTTCAAATCTATATATATATATTTACCTCGATAACATGAACATCTCCCTTTGTCGGTTTGGATGCCTTTTCCGTAGTAGTTTCCTTAAAAATGGTTCTTATTCCTTCCAAAAGGTGTACATAATCTTACCATCTAAAAAAGTATAATATAAGTCCTCAATAAATCTGTATTATACACGTCACTCAAGTAATCGTGGTACAATATATATATATATATATATATATATATATATATATATATATATATATATATATATATATATATATATATATAATGTAATGTAATGTAATATATATATATATGAATAATAATAATAATAAAATCTTTATTTAAACTGTTGAAGATCCTATGCGTGTTAAGCCTTAATTTAACAGGGCAGTCCAAATTATGTAGTATTTTAAAAATGGTTAGAAATCGTAAAAAAACGTTGCCTGCTGTTCTAAGACAACAACTTCAACTCATTACGCATTTACGCATCATTACGCATTTCCTGCGTATATTTTTGCTTTCCTTGATGGAGGATAATTCTCATGGCACGGTTCTGCAATTTTTCCACCCGTTCTGTTTGAGTTGACCCGCACTCGTGCCACACAATACAACCGTAGTCCAATATGGGTAATACGGTTTGCTTATAGACTCGAAGTAAAATTGTTTTTGGTAAGAATAGAGGTAGACGGTTCAATAAACCAAATTTAGCATATGTTCGTTGACATAGTTTGTTAATGTGTTGTTCCCATGAGAGGATATTACTAATGCGAACACCAAGATAATCGAATGTTGTGACTTCGTCGAGCTTCTCGTTATTCAGGTAGATTTTGATCTTATCCATCCGTCTTTTTTAGAGTATGACGCGATCCGATGCCCATTTCTTTTTTTCTTTTTTTTATGTTTGCTATCATTCGGTTGTTGGCCAACCATTGATCAACTATATATATATATACCAGAAAAACAAGACAGTAATGACATCTCTTTAAACCCAGTTTCAGCACAGCTACAATATGATTGAACGTTAAAATAGATATAGGGATAATCCTTACCAATTGTGGGATTCTTTGGAGGTTTTATAGTACCTTTCGTAATTCCATAATAAATTTTGGGATCAACTTTCCCCTTAAGGTTGTTTATGCATTTTTCCATAAAGTCTTCTGGATTTTTGCTTTCTGGTGAACCTAAGCTCTTCACTTCTACCTACAAAGCAAAACAATTAATTTGTACCAATTAGATAAATAACAATATGATAAACAGACAATATCCAATGTTTGTTATATACCAGAGTGGTAACAGTGCTGCACAATCTAAGAGTCTTACCTTACAAGGATCCTTAAAGCAAGGATAGGTTTCAAATATACGTATCGGCCTTTTTCTTTTGCAGTAGCTTCAAGGCAGCGTCGTCTTGAAGCAAACTCCAGATTCAAGTACTTGTTAATGATGGCTTTGTTAGGCCTAACTTTCTTTTGCTCCCTGTCTAAAGCCTTGTAATATCTGGCATTCACTTCCGCATCAATCTCAATTTCCTCGTTGTCTAAAACAGTGTCGTCCTCTTCAGTGGATTTCATCTCTGAACTTGAAACTACAGTGTATAAACATAATTACATAAAACAAAGTATTTAATACCAGATATTATGTACATAACCACTGTGCCAATAAAAGACTACATTATGCAGGGATCATGCAGACTATAGCGCTGCCAGAGCAATATCATTCGGTACTTTATTGTCTCCACAAATGATGGACTGTGTTAACCCAACCTCATCATGCTTCGGGTAATCAAAGTCCAATAAATAAAATGAGGCCATGTAACCAACTGCCGCCTCCTTAATGTTGCTGACTTCTGTCTTGAACAAAATTATTTTGCCCACAATGACGTAAACCATGTCCTTGTCAACTACCATGATTGGACATTTCCAGACTGTTTTAACATTCAACCATCTGTATCTTCATAATCCTTAAAAAAATAAATTATTGTAATAATTGCAATATACTGTACTCTAAAGCATAGTTTCTCCTCTGTTGCTTCAACAACAGTTACTATTTTTAACATAATTAATTCTAGAATACATGCATATATTGATCAGCATATGGATGCCTCAAGTTCAGACTGTTTCATAATGGCCACCTCTCTACAAACTGGGACTTTGGAGACTTAGTCATCTAAGCGACGGCCTCCCACCACTGAGAATCTGAGATGATGGGTTCGAGCCCTGAAAAGCCCCGAGTGGAGTGTTTTGAATAATATATATATATATATATAGAAGTATGTTGATAAAAATTATCAGGTTCAAAGTCATATGCATAGGGTAGAGTGCTCAATACGTAAACGCAGAGCGAAATAACAAACAAAGTGAAAACACTGATTACTTCATTGAAGTTTATTCACAACAAACTTGTTTCGTATGACAATCCGAAGCTTGCCACACTCATCAGGTGAATGATATATAGCTTACAGTGCAGTAGAATATATGAGATGCATGCGTCAAATAGGGATAGTGTTACAATTACATAGGGATTAGGTGGGAAATTTACATAACGGATGTTTACATAACAGATATTTCTTTCGATGACGGCAGGTGGATATCAGTTCGTTTCGTTTGTTAAGAGAGCTTAGTTCGGGGTGATATATAATTACAAATTTTTCATGTAGGCATAAATTACATCGTTTTGACTTGTTAGAGTAGGGTTGGCATTGTTTTAGGATTTTCCAATTAATAGTATAAGGGGTATTAGTTTCTTTTAGTGTCCAAATGTGTTTGCTAAGTTCGGTAGCATTTTTCTTATGCTTGATACGGAATGAAGAGGTGTGATTGAGGTATCTAGTTTTGAAAGAGGTCTCTGTCAATCCGACATAAGTATGGTTTTCGTTGTTGTCGATGGTGGTCACAGTGGCTTGGTATACTACGGCTTTGGTAAGGCACTTTCCGTTCAGCGGGCAGTTATTCTTTTGTCGGCAGTTACATTCTGGATTTCTCTCGTTGTGTTTCTGCTCTTCTTGCTTCAGAATGTGTTTGTTGTGCGTGGCGATTATGCTCTGCACGTTTGGCATGCAACTATAACTCAGCTTCACGGTGTTGCGGTTAAATAGCTTGTGGAGAGGATGGTTTCGCGGGAAGCATTCGTCAACTGTCTTCAGAAACTTGTGACCGATGTCGGTAGCGACGTTCGAGCTATATGGAGGGTTGAACCAGGTTACATTTCTACGGCGTTTTTGGGTTGTGGGCTGGGGGTCGTAATGCAAGTTGTAGTTGAAACCGCTGTGTTTGAGTGCTTCTTGGTATGGTTGGGAGCTGTTGTCGAATGTTTCCTTGTTTAATGAGATTTTTGACAATCGCCGGTTGATCGTTTCAGGAATTCTCTGTAAGATAGTTGGAGGGTGGTTACTGTTGATGTTGATGTACTGGGTGGTGTTGCCGGGTTTTGAGTAAGGTTTGAAGGTGCCGGTGGTCAGGTTGAACGTTAAGTCGAGAAAATTTACGCATTTCTTGTTCGCTTCGATTGTTAGTTTTAGGTTATGGTCACCAAATATCTTACAGATTTGTTTCTTAATGTTTTCGATCGTCCTTGGTGGGTCATCGAAAGCACCAAGACCGTCGTCACGATACAAGCCGATCTTGATTTTTTAGGTGGGGAGGTAACTGTGAAAGCAGGTAGGAACCGACGAGTTCGCAAGTCTCAGCACCGTCAAAGCTGCCCATTGTGACATCAAAATTTGATTTCGAATTTTTCTTGCACCACGCTTCTGTCTCGTTAAACAGGAGGGAGTTTTTGGCTTGTATGACTATATGTTTCTCTTCCTCGGTGATCTCGTCGAATTCGGTGGCAAACGTGAGTGCTTTGTTCAGCAGATCATCAGTTATCGACGGGTAAAAATCTACCACGTCGAAACCGATAAATGAATGCGCTGGCTTGTTGGTGATGTTTTTAAACCAAGCTATGACTGCATCACTATTTTTCCACTGATATACGCCAGTCGCTGACACTACTTTCGTGTTAATGCGCTCGAGGATCTTCTTGCTTATTATGCCGATTTCGGATTTCGCGGGATTGATTAAGCGGGATGTAGGATTGTTAGCAAAGTTTGGTTTATGATCCTTTAGTGTGATGAAGCATTCCTTCTCGGCTAGCGTGTCAATGCGGTTGTCTAGATTCAATTTCGTTGCGATTTTCTTTTCTTCGATTATTATTTTGTGTGTGCTGTTGGCTGGCGCTTTCATGTAGGCTTTTGAAATGTTGGTTTTGATTAATTGTTGATAGGTGTCACATTTAACGCGGTAAAAGTTAGTAGTTTTATCGGCGGGAACAAGTAATTCTTTATCTTTTCGTATATTCTTTAAATCTTGAGAAAGTTTTCGCTGGAAAGGACAGTTCGTATTATGTGTATATATATATATATATACCTCCATTTGTTTAATATGCTCTGGGTATCCATTGAGCACTCTGCCAAATGTTATTATAACCTACTCAACCTATATATATATATATATTATTAATATGTAGCCGTTGTAGAGAGATTTGACTATACATATTAAAAAATATATATATATATATATATAGTTCAATCTACAGACACGGTGTTTCGCTGTACAACAGCTCATCAGTGTAGCTTGGAACAATCTGAATGAATTTCATCAATTACTTATACACATGCGATCATCGGTGACAACCGCATGTGGGACAGCATCGGTGAAGTACATTCAGATAGCGTGAAGTGCGCATGGGCCTAGAGTGCTCAAACTTCCACAAGGGTAGTGAGCGTTGCATTATATATTATATATATTATATATATATATATATATGTACTATTTATAAACCGCGCAGGAGGGCTTTATCAGATATAAAACACGAGGCGATAGCCGAGTGTTTTAGAGCCGATAAAGCCCGTACTGCAAGGTTTTTAAATGACTTCTAAAAAGAATCACTTCATACGTTCATTGGCGTAGTAATTTTGAAAATTAAGCTTATCTCAGCCGTTAAAAACCAGCGAGAAACTTAGAGCGAGTCTATATCACATATATAGATCCGATACGCTCATGATTTTTCTTTGTGTTTTCCTCATGAATTATTAATGAATTTTAGAAATATATATATATATATATATATATGTAATATTTATAAACCGCGCAGGAGGGCTTTATCGGATATAAAACACGAGGCGATAGCCGAGTGTTTTAGAGCCGATAAAGCCCGTACTGCAAGGTTTTTAAATGGCTTCTAAAAAGAATCACTTCATACGTTCATTGGCGTAGTAATTTTGAAAATTAAGCTTATCTCAGCCGTTAAAAACCAGCGAGAAACTTAGAGCGAGTCTATATCACATATATAGATCCGATACGCTCATGATTTTTCTTTGTGTTTTCCTCATGAATTATTAATGAATTTTAGAAATATATATATATATATATATATCACCGACGATCGCATGTGTATAAGTAATTGATGAAATTCATTCAGATTGTTCCAAGCTACACTGATGAGCTGTTATACAGCGAAACACCGTGTCTGTAGATTGAACTATATATATATATATATATATATATAATGGATTTTCTTTGTGTTTTCCTCATGAATTATTAATGAGTTTTAGAAATATATATATAGCACTCTGTGAAGTTGCCGTGGGTACCTATTAGCGATAATGCAACGCTCACTATACCCTTGTGGAAGTTTGAGTACTCTGGGCCCATGCACACTTCACGCTATCTGAATGTACTTCACCGATGCTGTCCCACATGCGTCCCACATATATATATATATATATATATATATATATATATATATATATATATATTTGTGAAATTCATTAATAATTCATGAGCGTTGCAGCCAATCCAATTTCAGAAATTACGTCACATGAATACCCCTGTAAACCCCATACAAACTAAAACCAATCAAAATGCTAATTAGTTACAACCACTAGTGGATGTAAATATCTCATACAACCACTACTGCTTGTAACTAATTGGCATCTTCACGGCACGAATGACATCCATCTATATCGGTATAGTTGGAAAAACAGCAATAATACACAACAACAAACTCACATTTAATTTCACAAATGGCAAAATCATTTAACAACAATCCACTTATTTAACCCATCCAAAAGTTATCGCAAGAATTAAATACACAATTATTAAATACCGGTGCAATAGTACAACTCGTAGCTGAACTACTTCTTACTGCACTTTTATCAGAACCCAAACTACATTCTGGAATGTCTATCGTTGCTAACAATTCATCAGATACACCCAAATCCCAAAACTCATCAAATGAAGCCCCTTCCTTTACAACAATTTCCGTTTCCTTTATTGGTGGTGCTAGCGCATTGCTAACAAATGTCGTCTGCGCGTCACTTGCTTTCTCGTAACGAAATAAACAATTTGATGTATGACCTGTTCGATCCCTGATTTGTTTTTCCTCTACACAACTTTGAAACAGGCGACTAGCACATGTTATCCGCAAACAGTGCGAGGTCTTCCTTTTTAATCCTGCCTTCGCACACAACTTATCAGGTAATATTTTACTAAGAGTGTTTATTCCAATTGCACTCTTTTCATAAGCAAAACAGCCACTTCGGTTAGGCCTGAAATAAAACGCATCAGGATTTGCTTCAACGCATACGGAAATTTTCTTCAAATATAAGCTATAAAAGCTTTCCAAACAACGAGAATGCGTTACGCCTATTTCATGACACTTGTGCTCAATAACCCTTGAACTCTTTTTCAAATCCTTCAACCCTCCGTGAAAAGTTTTTGACACGCTTTCATAAAAAATTATCAAGTTGTCTTTCACTATAATATTTGAAACCCTGAGAAGCCTATGCTCGTTCGATCTTAAACCGAAAAGCTTTCCATTATAAAATTAAAAATATATCGTATGCAAAAGACACTCAGCTGAATCGCCTCCCAATAGTCCCTTCGTCCAAAAGACTTCCTCTTCCTCCACAGTAATTTCATCTCGAACGTCCTTTTTGCATTTAACTTCAACTCCCTTCTTTGCCGCATCCCTCATTTCGCCATCAAGAACTTTACGAAATAGCGTAAACCTTACAAACAAAATCAGAAACAAAGACATTCATTAAAAAGCATAGTTGAAAAATAATAGTGCCGTATAATATTGCACTCTATACCTATCATATATTTTACAATACATATATATAATGAAATACTATATACTCAATTACCTTTTATCATCTTTACAAAATGGATCCAATCCACTTTTCTCACTTAAATAGCGCTTCACACCACAAATTATAACATAAATAGTTCGCGGTGGATATCTCTCTCCTTTCCCGCTGCAAACTTCTTCCACAAATCGACTTAGCCACAGGTTTAATGTCTCCGCGTCCATACAATGCAATGGTGTAGACAAGTCTTGAACTTTAGACATATCCAAGACAATTGAACTTGAAACCAGATTCCTAGCCGTCTTATCTTCTCGCCAACTTTGCCAATCTTGGAAAACTTTTACAGCCCATTTCGTATTAGATCGTGTATTCTTCGGAATAGTGCTATCAAGCAAAAGGCGCTCTTCGTCCTCATTCAAAGGTTCCCTAAACCGGCTAACACCTTCCATTTCCCCAGTTAAAGACAATCTACGCCCTTCATGCAACCGTCAAACATCCAACACAATTTCCATATTAATAAATACTTTTAAGGGCGACACCTTTTTATATTCGCCTATTCTACAACCAAAACCCAACAATGCACTCATTGTCTAAGGCCCGCATCCGGGTTTTTTTAAATTACACTCACAGTATCCCAAAGGGATTTTTACTATTCATTCATTTCACAAGTCATTACAATATTCGTGGCCGTGTTGTATTGGATATGACAAGCTCTCGCCTTCCAATACAACACGGCCACGAATATTGTAAATACTACATATTTAACAGATAAAACATGTATATATATGTACATACAATATTTTTAATATGTACAGTCAAATCTCTCTACAACAGCTACATATATATATATATATATATATATATATATATATATATATATATATATATAATATATATATATATATATATATATATATTTAACAATTAGACAACGAGCACGAGTTTTCTATGAGCGAATAGTATAGAAAACGAGGGCGAGTTGTCTAATTGTTTTAGTATAAATTTACCAACAAAAGTTAAATAAATTCTCGACCATAGCATATTCTTTGAGGCTCGTTTAATACATTTTTTAACTGCCAACAACAAACGTTCAACAGTCATTTCGGACATCTCCTTGGCCCGTACAGTAATTGATGGAAAAGAAAAGTTTTCTTGCATAATTTAGCATGGATTTTCATGTACAATATTGAAACAATATATATCCACTCATTTGTTTTGTAAAAGTGACAAAAAGTTGAAAGAAACATTCAATTTAGCATATAGTTTACATCACGAAATCTTGTCAACAGCTAGCGTAATTTTGAAATGTGTTTTGTTTGCAGTTATTTCGTTTTAAACGAACACAGATAAACAATTTAACGATCTTACCATTGATAATTTCCATTCTAACCACTTTGTACCCGTTTTTGTTTTCTGTAGAACGTATTGCTTCGCCTAAATGTTCAATTTCTTCTTTCATTTGCCCACTCCGTTATAATTTCGGCGCCATTGTTGCTTAACAGAACAACCGCTGGCTCTAATGATCACTGTTCGTGCTATACTATACGCATTTTGTCATTGGTCAATTTTTTTAAAAGAATGACTTTCATTGGTTTATCCCAGAGGTTTATATCACCAATTATTATATAGCATGCTATCGGATATGAGCTTTTGCGTAATCTGATTGGTTCCCTACTACCAGGCTATCAGCTCATATCCTACTAGTAGAGGAAAAACAAGATGGCGGCATGTTTTTTTAAACTGCCGAAAAGAGTTGAAATTGACGGATTTTTATACAGAAAAACATCAACACTCTCAAACCAATGTATAAAAAAACAACATTGTGTAAAAATACATTAACAAATACACAATTTAGCATGTTAAATGGTAAAATTCACCTAAAAATTACGTCTTTTTACTTCAAAAACCCGACTAAATTAACAGGTTGATATTAATTTGTTGCCAAACAAAGAAACTCGCGGTTAAAATCAAGCTTACAACACACATTTCGTAGGAGATTACCAGTAAAGAGACTTTTTTCTATTTAGATAAGCATTTGGAGTAGTATTAAAAGCATGTTCTTTTTCAAAAACAACCAACTAAGTAATTTAGTTTCACTGCCGAAGGTGTTTCAGTTTCATTTTTGCATGAAATCAAAACCTTTTTCACGACAGCAACGCTAATATAAACAACTGACCCACCTTTTGACTTCATAAAGGTACCTTTAAATCTTTTTTGTTGATCTGCTTAACATTTTTTGCCTCTCGAGCAACATTTATACAATATTTCGAAGCTGTTTACCGAACAGCTCAGCGAGAAACTCTATGTGAATGCATCATTACGCATGGCGGAAGTATTAGTTGCCTATGCCGGAAGTTTGTTGTTTCAAACATTTCGCTGTAATTTTGTCTCTTGTACAGTGCTTGGCTATATAATAAAACAGTTATACCATTCGCTCTCGTCGTATACGAACTAATAGCCAACTCGGCGAAGCGCCTCGTTGGCTATGAGCTCATATACGACTCGAGCTCATTGTATAACTGTTAATTATAAACTCCTGCAATAGCCAATGAAATTCGAGGATTTGCATTATAAACTTGTAAATTTATACTAAATATATATATATACCGCCTGAAGATCACCCAGCGTGAAACTGACAGTAGCGACCATCAACATTTGAAGTAAGCCGACTTATAGTATATTCGCTCTATCTTTACGGTATTGAGCACTTTTCGACATTTCGCGAACAACACTTTGTTTGTTTGTTTGTTTGTTTGTATATATATATATATATATATATATATAGGTTTGTTGCTTCTTTAATTTGTTTGAAAAATTTCGTAAAATGCGAGACGAACATATTCCCCCAGATGATCTCCAATGTGGACATATTCCCCCCAGATGATCCACAATGTGGTTTTAAGACGCCAATAAACTGCAGGTGCTAACTGGGGCCCCAATTCCATGTTTAGATCTTTAACATGCGGCAACTGGGATACAAATTCGGCACATCTCAGAAACTCTGGTGCTCCAAGCTCTGAATACTTGTTCCTATCCACGGGTATTTCTCCATCACGTCGAATCCCACACAAGGCGGAAAAAAGCTTACTAGGTAACTGCTTTGAAAACGGTTTTCTAGCTCGCCCACGATACTTTTGCCAAGGTCTTGCAGGTCAGAAAAGGAATCTTTCAGCTCTCGTGCTTCCCAATCGACTGGACGTCCATCACCTCCTTCGACGCCCAACCATCCCACAACCAATGAACTGTTCCCATACCGCATTTCTTTGATTTCATCGAGGCGACGATGAAGTCTTGGACAGACATCAGGACTGGGAAGATCTTCAGATAGCTCTTCAATGATTCTCTCGATCTGTACTTTTACTAAAGGCACATATTCAACCAGTTTCCATCCAGGGCACCAGGGATTGTAGCATCAGTACTACAAGAGGCCAAAGCATGTCGAGAACACCCAGTAAATCAACAACAAAGTCTTGACCATAAAGTTTATAACCAAAGTCAGCACGGTTGTCATGGTCTTTAAGTGTTTCGATATACACCTCCAAGCTTTCTTCTAGGTTCTTCAGGGAAAGATAACTGGAACTCATAAACCGCTGATGAGCATAGGCGTTTGTGACGCGAAAGGGAAGTTTAAGATCTTTCGAAGTTGCTGCTGCCACACTATGCATTTTTTCAAAGCGGAAATGTTGGTGATACAGCGCCGTTCTCTTCAGCAACCGGTCGACGAAAGGTGTTTTCTTGTATTTTCCAAAAACCTTGTCCAACCAATGTGCTGGGTCCCACTGTGTTGGCCACCAAAATACATCCTTGCAAACAGATCCGTCATCCAGTTGGTTAAGGATAGGATCGTTCATTCCAGTCATGAACGGTTCATTGAGGTATTGGCCATCCAATTCCTTTCCTTGCAAGATGTTTCTCCAGGTCATAGTAAATAGTTAGGTTTCCGCACCTTCCCTAGCTACGAAGGAGCGTAACTCATTTCATGTTCGTTCGTATACAGCAGTTCGTGAAAGTCTTCGTTTTTACCTCTTGCAACTTGCACATTTACACGAGAAGCGCTATCTTGACGATATTCTGTCGCCATCACCTGGATCAGTGAATGCCGTGCAGTGAATCACAAACACCTAATCTCGAATAACGATTTATCGATGTTTCTTGAAAAATCAAAGTTATGTTCGTCTTCCACAAATTAGAGATAGCAAAATTATAAAACTAAGAACTAAGGTTGTCATGATCCAATCTTAGTACATTCAATTTGATTCAAACGGAGACGTTAGCACGCATCGCTAAACTGTTTCGCTACATGTTTTTAGTCTGAAGTTGAATATTTTAAACTCCAAACTACATACCCAATAATTGTTAGATGCGTTACATTGCTTCTGGCTTTCTTATAAACAGATTTTTTTAGTTTTTTACACAGACTTCCGGAAGAATGTGATTGGTTTGATTCGCGACATTTGCATGGATTGTTGCAGGCTCTCATTTCACAGCGCCGCGTTGAGAGAGCCTGCTCGGGCTACCCCCCCCCACCTCGCCGACAACTTTTGAAATTTTGGTGGTCTCAAAATGCTTATTGCTATTTTTCAAATTCTGAGCAAGTGAAATTTATTATTAGTATTACATGAGTGATGTCCTGGCTAACAATTGTTATTGTGTCAGTAGTTATTTTATTTAACTATACATAACATAATCATATTTATTATTTTAATGATAAATCACTGTGACTGGACCTTACTTGGCCGGCTAACGGCTTAATAACTAAGTTAAGTAAAGGCACACTGTACATCATCATCAGAGGATTATTATTAATATGAATATCATAATTTCTTATGTGAAGTCATAATGATCCAGACAGTCAATGCCATCTATTGTCAGAAGTCGAACTTTATTAAATTGTTTTCAGTCTCCGGTTCTTTCTTTGTGCCCATAAACGTACAGCCTCTTTGAAAGGAAACTCGTGAACTGGAGGACCTTCAACGACAATTATGATTATTGAATCCAGAGTTTTATCCTTCATCCGATTTCTCAAAGCTGTCTTAACAAATTTCAGCTGAGAAAAATCTTGTTCACAGTCCGCTGTGTGTGGCGGAATAACGCAGCAAATGTGGGTAAAGCTGTCTCTGAGTTCAATTGATGTGTAACATCTCTCAGTTTCAGCTTCTTCTGATGGTCTGAGGAAAACTGCTTAAAATCTCCCCACTCCTCAAGTGCTGGCTCCATGTCAATTCCAAATCTTGAACACATGGTTCTGATAATATCGTCCCCATAGTCCTGCAGAGACTTGGCTGTAGTGGCTGGGGTTTTCGCAGTGTCGGCATGATCATCATCGTCACCATCATCATCATCGTCCTCGTCATCATCACAGGGAGTCACAGGTTCATCTTGAGATTCGTCTTGATTTGGCAGATTTCTTGGGTCGAACACTGACAGGAATGAGAAAATGACATCAGTATCTTTAAACCTGCTGTTGATATTCGTTATCAGTTGGTTGAGGAAGAGTGACTGAAGCGATCTTCTAAAAATTTCATGGCGATCCGAAATTATCTTACCCCGTTGGACCTACTCTACACCAGACTATGACAATTGCTGGACATATTCACCAATTGCTTTCAGAGAATTGCCATCGTTGGTCTTCATACCCTCCAGCTTGGAGACCGTTGATTGAACATACTTAGAAACACTGGTAAAGTCAATCCATTCCGCGTGGAAAAGTAACGATAACCTGTTTACGGTTGGCAGGACATCGCACAATAACAGCATGGTGGCCACAAATTTGTATTCCGTGACTATGTGGTGCAAAGCCTGCTGCAGTAACATCATGGCGCTCTTCCGCTTCTTTCCCCAAGCTGATAACCACACTGGCGAAGATGTCTTTAAGGCGTTTCACAGCATTTCCAACACTCAGCCACCTTGTTGACGATGGTTGTAGCAGCTTTAGCTTCGGGTCATTCAACAATTCCTGAACCGCTCCAAGACCAGTTGTTCTGACAGAACTGTTGTCAAAGAAGTCGTACAGCTTGCTCAGGATATCTTTGAATTTCTTGACGTAGGGAACTCCATCTCCCGCCTGTGATGCAGCCAGGCTTAGCTTGTGAGCAGCACAGTGCACGCCTATACAGCTTCACATTTACTTGGAGCAGATTCTGCTTGGGCATCTAACTGGAAATGTACAATTTGTTTAACAGCGCCATTATGTTTTCCAGTCATGACTCAAGCGCCTGTTCCGATGCCAACCAACTTTGAAAACATCAAATGCTTGGATACAACATAGTCTTTGACCCTACGGGCAATGTTAGTTGCATTCAGACTTACGATATGGTCGTTACTCGAGTTGCCCTCGTCACACTCAGCAGGCTTGAGAGCATCCAGCATCTTCAAGAACTTGACTTTCACTGCACCATCTGGATCAATGAACCTTGTGTGGATAACCAATTGCTCTACAATGCTGCAATCTGTGTCTCGTCAAACATAAGGCAAAGAAATTAGATTTTTTTAGATCATCTAATATTTGATCTTCAATCAAATCACTCATGGCGAAGAGCATCTCTTGAATGGATTTGTCAGAAAGATATGTTGCATTCTTTCCAACAGATATTTTTGATTTAAGGTTTACACCTAAGAAACCAATTAAGTCCAGTAAAGGCCCAAAATTGGGCGATTCTGTTTTTGCACAGAAAATACAGACAAGCAAATGTTTTGGCCATTGAACTTAGACAAACATCTGGTTGTACAGTTCCAGGGATTCTCTAACATTGTGCAACAATGGCTAACTGACGAACAGCATCCTTGTGCGCAACGCAATTCTCATGACTTTTTATGCTTCCGAGCCTTAGACGCGTGGCAGGTATTTTGTTCCACGTATCCCGATCAAATGGCCGCTTCTCAGCTTTTTGACAGACTGTGCAGTACATCCCCTGACCTTCTACATACGCAAGCCATGGTCGATTGGTTTTCCAGCTTGGAACAAAGGATGCTGCTCGTTTTTTTATTTTTCGCGGTGCTAGTATCCGACTCAAATGAGTGGGTTTTGGGCTGATTTGTTGAACCAGTCTGCTGTTGCTGTGATGTACTCGGAATATCTTCAAGTGTTTCCTCAGACTCAGTAACAACTGAAAAATAAATAGATTACAATAGTTTTTCTATAGGAGATAATTCCATGGTTAAACTGTTTTCGATTCAGAACATCCAATTCCACTGGTAAATTTTATCGCGTGAAGCGGATGTTTTCTTTTGTCTTAATATGAGCTCTCTTGGGTGGAACTATTTGAGAAATCTATTCGAATGAATCTATTCAATTCTTCCAATAGAAATGTCCCTTCAATCACGCGAAAAAAATCGCAAGTGGTATAAGCCTTTGAAAGCCGAAAGGTCGCGGCTTATGTAGATTAGCTATTAGTATTGCAATGCGCAAAAACACGTGACGAGGAAACTCAGACTGTCTACGGAAGAATTATAAAATGAAAAATTATCAAAGGTAATAACGCTTACCTGGATCGGTTGGTTTCTTGGCGAAAAACGATGTCAGTGGTTTCTGAAGCTTTTGTCGTTTCGCTTGGCGATCAGCCATCGTCGATCGAATATATAATATTGTAAACTTAATGATATAGCTTTCATTCCACCCAAACAGAGCGGAGCCCTTGTTGGAATTCGTTTCATTTGTCGAATCACAACCACACTGACTCATTTTATAATATTAAACAATGAACATTTACTATTTAGGCACATGGCATGCTAGAATATATACTTAATACAGTAACAGTAAATGAGTAATGTCAATCTCAGTATGATGAATACTCTAGAGTCTAGACTACGTTTAAAAGCTAACACCCAGTGTTACTTGTAAGTTGTATCATATTACAATATAATAATTATTGGAAGCGCGTTTCAGCGAGGTCATTCTTGAGTTGACCTTGATGCAATCTGCATTATACTATGAAGTCAGATAGATTCGGTTGAAGAATGTGGAAACACATGTTGTACACCAACATTACTTTAGTCGTAATCATTGCAATTTTTTGACGTCCCAGCCATGGTACTAACTTGAAACGCGACATCAATAAACAGTGCGAAGTGATTAGCGCCTTTCATCAGACATCCAATCTGGCTTTGGGGGTATATCGTATTTCACCGAATCACCAGTAACTAATATTGTGCGCAATGTAGTGCTGAATTTCATCTAATAATATTGTTTAAATAAAAAAATTCGCCAAAGATAAAAAATACAAAATTATATTTATAAAATATATATTAAAAATACAACATTGGGGTTTTCGTATTGCATATTTGATACTTTTCGAGTGCCGGGCGCCGCCGCCCACCGCGTGGGCAGAACCCTGGGTGTCGTTGTCAAATGTTGCCTTAACGTAACCAGGGCTACCAGTTGGTATACTATGTATACCAATGTTAGCCCAAATGTTCCAGCACTATCTTTAGGTTTCCATTTCGGACGTCGACCTGATTTTTTGTAAAAAGCGAGTGCTTTCCCTTCGCACATCTCCAACTTAAACTGATGCTGATTGATATGTCCTGACAACTTGTCTTCGATATGTCCATCCATCCACTTCTTAACGTCAAACCTGCAGTCGACTTTTATGTTGACTGGTGTTGGTGCGTACGAACTACACAAAGTACAACTCCGGTAACGTTCTGGCATCACGTTTGTTTAAGTGTCTGGAGAAACACTTTGGTCAATGTCTTCGTGCGTATTTTAATCTGCAAATGAATCAAAGTAATGAAATTTACCAACCAGCACGTACTTAAAAGCAAATTCGCAAGAAAAGTTTTGCATTTTAAAAAAGCCTGCATAATCTGCGTAACCGGTGCTCTTAAGGCTGGTTTCCATTTGGTCGTTGGCATCGATTTCAATCTCACAATCAAAGAACTAGTGTCGCATTTAGTTGCCTCGTCGCGCATAGCCGTAGCTGTTATTTGTCGACATACCACTGGTGCTGGCACGCGGATCCTTTCCGCTTTGGCTGTTTGTGTGCTTATTTTACTCGTTAACTAATACGTGTATCGTGTGCATGCATGAACTCGTGTCTCATGATAAAGTTTGGACTGGCTTGAGAAGAATCTTAAACGTTTCTGCTTAAATAGCGCAAATTGTACACTAAATATGCAAGCATATATATATATATACCTTACTTCTAGCCCTTGCGACTCTTAAGTGAAGCAAGGATTGTTTCCAACGATAAACATTACCCCGAAAATGCACTACCTTATCCACATTCCGCAGCAGGTGTTGGTCCTTGGGCCTCTTGTACGGCACTCCGGCCTACGATTTGAAGCAGAATTTCAGAAGTATTTTATAAGGACTTAGCTCCGAACCAAAACTTTAAAAACATTTACGTATAATTAATGTTGTTTTTTGAAGTTGATTATCCTAGGTCCTGGAAACATGCAAAATATTCGCGCCAGTCTTTCTGGCAGTTTGTCAATGGTTTGCTTTAGAAGAAGCTTTTTATGTCAACACCTAGTTGCAGTTGGTCATCTGATGTATGATAAGTATGTTGAGCTGAGATAATCTTCTACTGCGTTTTAGCATTTTGAAAGTCGGTAAGTAAAGGTTACATATCTACACAAACTGCAATCTTCTCGTCACCATCACCCATTAACATGCTTTAACCATGGAGCCACTGAAATTCGGATGGTGAGCGAAGGTTGCATATTTCCACTCTGTAATCTTCTCGTCACCATCATCTGGTAACATATAACCATTGGGCCACTGAAAGTCGGATGGTAAGCGAAGGTTGCATATTTCCACAATCTGTAATCTTCTTGTCACCATCATCCAGTAACATGCTCTAACCATTGAGCCACTGAAAGTCGGATGGTAAGTGAAGGTTACATATCTCCACAATCTGTAATCTTCTCGTCACCATCATCCAGTAACATGCTCTAACCATTGAGCCACTGAAAGTCGGATGGTAAGTGAAGGTTACATATCTCCACAATCTGTAATCTTCTCGTCACCATCATCCAGTAACATGCTCTAACCATTGAGCCACTGAAAGTCGGATGGTAAGTGAAGGTTACATATCTCCACAATCTGTAATCTTCTCGTCACCATCATCCAGTAACATGCTCTAACCATTGAGCCACTGAAAGTCGGATGGTAAGTGAAGGTTGCATATGTCCACAATCTGTAATCTTCTCGTCACCATCATCCAGTAACATGCTCTAACCATTGAGCCACTGAAAGTCGGATGGTAAGCAAAGATTACATATCTCCACAATGTGTAATCTTCTCGTCACCATCATCCAGTAACATGCTCTAATCATTGAGCACCTGAAAGTCGGATGATAAGCGAAGGTTATATCTCCACAATCTGTAATCTTCTAAAATACAAAACAATGCAGACACTCCGAAAAGGGTTAACATTTTTATTCAACGTTTTGCCTAACTTGCAGTCATCGCAGGAACAAAAAATTAGTCGAAAAGTTGAATAAAAATTTTAGTCCTTTTCGGAGTGTCCATTGTTTTGTATTTTATTAATTTACTCAGTGGTAACCATAATATTTGTAATCTTCCCGTCACCATCATCCAGTAACATGCTCTAACCATTGAGCTACTGAAAGTAAGCGAAGGTTGCATATCTCACAATCTGTAATCTTCTCGTTACCAGCATACAGTGAGATGTTTTAACCATTGAGCCATGCACTGAAATGCCAAAAGACGAAAGTTTCAAATGTTTGCTGGTTTTACTCATACATGCGAGACAACATAAAAACGTTTTAAACTAAACGTAAAATTTTGCCTTGCAACCCTTTTGTTGTCCACCACGTTGATAATCTAAAAACAATACATTCAAACATGTATTGAAATCTGCGAGTATCCGTAATTTTTGCTAAATACTCGCAAAAAAAGTTTGTTTACAATGTTTTCTTTACAAAAACAATTTTTTTTCAAAAGTTTGTTCAAAAACGTTTTGTGTTTAAAACGTTTCTGCTTTAAACATGAAATTGTTTTAAAAAAGTTGTGTACAAATCAGTTTATACGATACTGTGAATTGCTCTGCGTCTAAGCATTGAGCTACTGAAAATCAGATGGTAAGCGAAGGTTATATATTTCACAATCTGTAACCTTATCACCACCATCCAATGATATGCTCTAACCGTTGAGCTACTGAAATGCCAAAGTTCAAAGTTTGAGAATAGTGTCACCCCAGAAAAACGCCAGAAGTAAGACCTAATATAAGTATAGTAAAAAAGAAATGCTAGTTTAATTTATGTAGCTGTAAAACGTAGTACATGCATGGAAGCAGTACTGCAATCGTTCCTGCAACATTTTTGTTGTCGACAGCATGTTGATAGTCATGTATGGTTGATCTTGCATGTTTCTCGCACGCAATGAACGTCAATATTAAAAATAATATTGCATTGCATGTGCGAGAGAAATGCATGAACGAAAGCCACTACCAATGTTACGTACATGACACCAAAATAAGTTCCATCCAGTTTATAGTGCCAGAAATTGAAGTAATGTTTTAATTTCAGCTAGTCTTGTAACCATAGTATATTGTTTTCTTATTCCGGTTTATTCTGCGTAAAATGACCGTATACTTGTATTTGTGAAAATACAATAAAATTGCGTTCCAAGATTGCAAGAATCTAGTTTTATTCTAAACAGAAACTTATTCTTAGTTTTGAGAACCAAATCTGGTTGCTTTTGTACTCGGCATGGTACGCGTTTCATAACTGGAATAGAACACTAATTTCTGGTGTTGTGTGGAAATACCACTTAGTGTATAAATGTGTATATCATGTTGTAAATGATAAAAAAAATTAACAAAAGAAGACTAAAAAAATGGGGGAAACTAAACAAAAAAGGCCCCAGAAAAAAGAAAACTTAAAAGAAGAAAAAAAGAAAGAAAACGTAAAAAAATGGGGGGAAAACAAAAAAAAAGTAAGAAGAAAAAGGAACTTAAAAAATTGGGGTAAAAGGAAATATATAAAAAAAAATATTGGAGTGCCTTATTGGATCAAAAAATATAATTTTCAATTACAATGCTTAACTGATTCAGTTTGTACCGGGATGTCTTGGAAAATGTGAGCAGTGCGTTGCCATGCACTGAAACGTTTGCAGCAGCCAAACTTTGGTGGTGCAATTCAGTTTGTGTGCTCTCGTGGAACTTCCCAGACGATGAAGCACATCATCCAGAAATCCAGAATCTTCAGATTCCTAAATGAGGCTGCTGACATGATGACCCTATAACTAGCTGTTCTCGAACCTCCTGGTGTAGACAATGATGATGTTCATGGCTTCATGCGAGCATTGGTACAAGAGCATCGACCTCATCAGGATGGGAACGCCTCTGTTCTCTCTGGCATCGCACATGCACCTTGATAATGAAACTTGCTCGTAATTACCCCCAACATGCCAAGTTTGCCCAGCCAGACTGAGACTACTCCGCAAGTGATTCCGGAAGCTAACAGACTTGCTTTATTTCAGCTTTACCATGCTGACTGGATCGAGACGACTTAGGCAGAGTTGTGGCCCACTGCAGCTATACTTAGCTGAATCCCTACACTGACAGTCCGTCAAGCAGACCACAGGCATGGGAGAGCATGCACCTCCGCAGCTGGCCGCACTTAGCTATTCAGTTTGCAACATGTCTCCAAAAAATGGGACGAAGTGCAAGAGCATGGAGTTAGCTGTGTTCGAGTCCTTGTGTCACTGATGCCGAAGCTTTGTTGTTGCATGTAAGTACTTTATTAAACAAGTCAAACTTACTGCTGGTAAGATGCATTGAATATACTGTAATTCTACAGATCAGATAGTGGAAATGTTGGTCCGTTAACGTGTTAATTCATTGAAATATTTCTTTAAATTGCAGATAAATCTTCAAACAAGAGTGAATGTCTGTCTGACAAGCGGCTAATGATATTATTTTGGACATTCCCAACCTTAATTCGGTAGAGTTGAAATATATCAACCGTTATATCTAACGGATGGATGAAAATTGGCTGATTGCATGTGACCAATGGCTTCTTCTGGGCAGGCAAGTGCAAAGGTATATGTTTACTATGTTTATGCAATCTTAAGTCCGGGATACACGTGAGATTTTTTTCTCGCGCTGATAAGGCAACGGGTTAAATATTATTGCAAACAGTGAAATAAAAGTAGTGCTGCGTAGGCAGTATTGAAATACTCATCGAAATATAGCAAGGTTTGAGTACTGCCGAAATTATTGAACGTAGTTTCTAACGTTTCGAGCGAAGGTCCTTCGTCAGAAAGAAATGTGACGTGTTTTTTTCTCTCTGACGAAGCCTGAACCGCTCGAAACCACAGTTAACGTTAGAAACTACAGTACGTTCAATAATTTCGGCAGTACTCAAAACTTATTCGAATTCCATTATTAGCTGTCTGACACTCTATTGATTCTTTGAAGAATGCATGAAAATGTGATTTTCATACTTTGAAAGATAATAACATTGTCGCTATTTTTTCGAGAACGTGTCTGTACTAAACCGAGACTATTCAAGGAAAGAAAACGAGCGTGCTCTACATCGCACCAATCAGAGACCATGTTAGAATAGATTAGTACTACCGGACCATTAATTGTCAAGCTAATATTGTGACTATTTGATTCATTCTAGAGTTAAATGTACCAAGAAGAATGAACACTCAGATTGAAAATTAGTTACGTCTCCTTTTGGATGGTGTTACTTTAGTCAAAACTACTATTTCTATTGAACTATAGAATAAAGGTAAAGTGATTTACTGGATTATTTTTATTAGAGCACATATTGAAATACTGCAATAGTATACAGTGATAAAAAATTAAACAGTGAAATGTTTATATGGCACGTGTTACTTCCGGTAAAATCACGTGCTGTGAACCGAATGGTTGCTGACATGGCAAAATTTCTCCGTAATGGCCGCAGACCTTATGAAAATTATTAATGCCCTACATTTCATAACAAACAAAAAATTCTAAAAAGCAGCTTTAAGAAACTTTAATGCCTCAAAACGACAAAAATAAATGAAATAAATGATGGACGTTATGAAAGTAAATTTTAGTATCCCAGTCCCAGACAAGAAAATAATGCTAGTCCGGTGTGTTGACAAAGTTGAAAGAAGCGGAGACGTACCTGAAACTACGTAAGCTTTGCAGAGATACTTATAAGTAATAACATGACTTGAGGGAAATTAGCGATTAAATTTCCCCACCGCCGAGGGAAGATTTGTGAAAGAAGATTTGACAAATCTTCCCGAGGCAAAGGGGAAATTTAATCGCTAATTTCCCGAAAAGTCTTGTTATTAGTTTGTAATATTATGATCGCCGAGGAAAACTTTGAGAATCTTACGGACAGGAAATTTACACGGTTGATCAGAGAAGTTGCATCTAATTTTCCCGTGCATGTTGATGAGGGAAAATATATGCAAGTGGGAAATTTAGAAGAAGACAAAGGATTTCTTTGTCTTCTAATTTTCCCTCATCAACATGCACGGGAAAATTAGAAGACAAAGGATAAATTTCGCTCTTGCATGAGCGGTCAGGGAAATACGAGGTTTGCATTCCCTCGGAGAACAAAATAATCCGAGCCGATCATGGTATTACAAAAAGAAGAAATGTTTTTAAACATACCACGAATGTAAACGGTAACCTATAAAAGTAGCTATATCATGGTTGGGGATTTACATGTTTAAGATATCTGGAACCTTTTGAGAAGATTTGTAATATATATTTCAGCTTTATGCACTTTTTGCTGTTAAAGTCGACCGAAGTGACGTCAAAGCAGGAATCTGTAAAGTGATTTTTATATAGACAAATTCCTGCTTTGACGTCACTTCCAAAAGTCCATGAAGATGAAATTTTAGGAAAGGAAAATATACTACAAGGGCACTAGTTTGATTACGTTCCTATATACGTCCTCCTACGTTCTCTGTTTCGGCAGTATATCTAACTTCACTATATTTCGATTGTTGTTTCAACATGCACTGCCCACGCAGCACGCTACTTCTATTTTACTGTCATGATAACTCATAGAACCACTTTGCTTTTTCCTAGAATGTCACTGTCACTCTTTGAAATGTGGTGTTTATTGAATGCAAGCTACTGTGTTGCTATTAACCATCCAGACATTTAAGTCGGTAATGTTGTCAAACATCACACCGAGACAAGACCAACAATGACTGTCAAGCAAGCTGGTGAAAAATGGTGACAGAACTCCCTCGCACTTTGAAACTAATTCTTTGAAAATTCTGATGAACATTTAACCGTTTTTCAACCCCAGTAGCGTGCAAGTGATGACGGAGTTAAATGCTCGCTGGCAGTCAGAGAGAAATATTAAAGATGAATTTAACATTCAGTGGGCTAAGCTTATTGCTGTTGGTCGTCTGTCAAGTAATACACTGTTAGTATTGCTGTGAAATAGAATGAGTGACAATGATTTACTGAATTGATATAACTTCGTTGTTTAACCTGACTCAAGATCTAGGTAAAAGCTCTTATACACTGAAATACTTAACAATTATTCGCCGAAGGCGATGTGAATATCGGCGATTATTTAATAGTTGAGTCGGTTTTCTTTGTTCTTTCTAGAGATGTATCTACGATACATACCAAGAGAACCAATAATTAAAAATTCAAGGTTGTATATAGATATTGCCCTGGTCAACAGGGCAATATCTAGATATTGCCCGGTCACCAGGGCAATATATAGTAGTTAATATGTTTTTTAGAAAACCTCCTCAACTATTAAATAACTCAGTTGCGCCCCCTCGGGGCTGTATTTGGCGAAAAGCCTCGGTAATTAACTCCTACATAATAACCGAGACGAAGTCGACGTTATTATAGCCTGCGTGCAGGCTTCCCCCGTTTCCGTTCCCCGGAGGGTAAACGGAGGGGAACAGAAACGGGTGAAGTCTGCACGCAGGCTAAGGTTATTATTCACTGAGCCTGGGCGAATAATTGTTTTAGTATAAATAGACTTTTTTTTTACTTTTAGGAACAACATTTTCTTTAAAATTGTTAATTGTCTCGTCTGTCGCATTGACAAATTGGCTGATGGCCATTTTGAACGCTGTAGGTGATTATCGAGAATTAGTCCGAAGTAGCTCGACCCATCAGAGCGCGCGATTTTCTATAATCACCTGTGTATTTATACTAAAATGTAATAATAGTAAATAGTTTTATTTAGCATCATCACTCTTGTACTAAATAGAAAAAAATATTAAACAATTAGACAACGATTCCGAGTTGTATGTGGGTTGATCACAGTCGACGATGCGCAGCTGAGATCACTATGGACAACGAGGACGAGTTATAAACAAAGTTAGTATAAACCAACTAGTTGGACAAAGTATTTGAAGGAAACGAACTAAAGTGGATAACCTAGTGGAAAACCGGCTTAAGGAACAACATTGTGATCGAGTAATGTCTGCTAAAGAGCTGTCGAGTGGAGATATATATATATACAAGTATTAACGAAGATTAGTCAGAGAAGCCTACAAATTTGAGAGGTATATATTTGTTTGTGCCGTGATGCCTTATATGAAGAGATTTTTTTATTGGCCCAAATCGAAAATCAAACCTTACTGGCACGCGCGGGTTTGGCGGCGGTACATTCAACCATAATGCTTTGCGACCTCAAATCAGCTCAAATAACAATTAAACATTGTTTATCATGCATGTTAACATGGATTAAGTAAGCAAGAACTTCATTCCTATACCGAAGTTGATCTTTTTAAAGACCTATCTTCCGATAATTGTACAAGAAACAATATTTATTATGCGCAAAGGATTGTGGTTACATGTACAAGTCGCCATCTTTTTCGGTACGGTCAACTCCCCCGGGCATACCCTGGGAATTTGACTTTAAGTAGTCTCTAGGGGATAGGGAATTTGACGTTTGACGTCTTCTTTGGGGTAGGGAATTTGGTCGATGGGGTCCATTTCTTAAATCGCGCGTTAATTAGCTTTACTGGTGACTGAGCGAACGGCCATTTTCTTTGCATACAATGGTGGTGGAAAACAGGCAAATTCTAAAAAATTCAAATTCCTGGGGGCTTCAAAGCTTCGTTTATTGAAGAAAATTATTGAAAATTATGATGATGTGCATGGCCCCAAAAACACACGTCATGATTTCCACCCAAAACATCAACGAAGGCAAATAAACGACAATCCCTTTCTGAAATGACAGAAAGTATCGAGAGTGCGCTTATCAAAGTTTGTCAAGTTTTTAGCATTAAAAGGTTGAATAAACATCAAGAGCATGCTATAAAATAAGGAATGTACGTTCTTCCACGCTCAATTACAATTCTCTGTCACCCACTGGAGAATTAAAAAATAGCAAATGGACCAATCATATTTCAGTCATCTCACGGTGTCAATTTCAACAGATTCTTTGTTTCCACGCGTTTGCGTGTTTATCCCGCACAAATCCCACGCGTTCTTGGTTTTTAAGAGATAAATTGTGATTGTATAAAAAGGTATGCGTCACGGAAATCAAATCTCGGCTCGGGTATCCGCGGGAGGCAACGAGAGCGGAGAAATACGTCTGGGTTCGCAGGTTAAAGTACGTACAGCCAGAAGTACGCGTAGCCAGAAGTACGTACAGCCAGAAGTACGTACAGTCAGAAGTACGTACAGCCAGAAGTACGCGTAGTCAGAAGTACGTACAGCCAGAAGTACGCGTAGCCAGAAGTAGTGAAGTACGCGCAGCCAGAAGTACGCGCAGCCAGAAGTACGCGCAGCCAGAAGTACGTAGAACGGCATAATTCTCCAGTGCCAGAGAATTATTGAATGTACGCTACTTCCACGCCTCTGGCACCCAGGGTAAACCCTTTAACTTACATCGAGTTCACTGGTAAAACCTTTTTGGCTGGAGAATACAAAAGTAGCAAATGGACCAATTATATTTCAGTGATCTCATGGTGTCAATTTCAAAGGCTAAGGAATGCAGATGGATTCGTTAATGTTTCGGCGAAAAACATGACATGTTTATTTTTTTTTTTTCATGTTTATATTTTTATTACATCTAGACGTTTTACTCACAATCATAACTATATACCTGACACCTACTGACCCACGACGTTTTACTTATAGTTAACTGACTCAAACCAACTGATGCGAATACTGACAACTACGACATTTTATTTACAATTGTAACTACAACTGGAACCACAGTGAACGAACACTATAATTAACCGACATGTAGGATGTACTATCTCACTCACCACTAGACAGATTACACAATAACCCTTTTATTTCTGACGTAACAGCGACATAACTAAAACCACAAACCACGCGATACACACGATATATATACTATAACGAAACGACATAATCGACACGGGACAGAGGAGCGGGAAATTCACCAATTTATAAAGTCGACCACGGATGCATTGCCAGGACGTTACGGACTACACCAAAACTACACAGACATTCAGTAAGACTTTATTTTTAACTTGTCTGTTATACTTCAGTGTTGCACGCGCCTTCTAATATCTGTAATTTCGTCTTAACATTACTGATTTCAACATCGACTCAAAATCCCTCCTGAAGAAGACTGGAAGGTCGAAACGCGTCGAGGGTTATCCAAAGAACACGGACCTACATAAATCCTTCCACGCTTCATTCTTCTCCCAAACATACATCAAACCGCAGGCATATTTTACGACCTATCGACTGAAACTAGACACTTCACGTAAAACTTAACTGGTGTGGTCAAACGTAAAGTTATTAGGCTCAAAAAATGAGCGAAATAAACTGGCAAATTTATGAAACATACCACTAATAACAGTGCATTCAGTATAGCTGCTGTGGTGGAACACTAAGTATTATGCTCCAAATTAGTCCTCACACAACGCCAGTGAAGGTCTCATTACCCACTATATTATATAAAAATACACAGAGAGGCCCCTGAAGGATGATGTGTGCAAATAAAGTAAACAGGCATCCAGGAATACCATTTCCCCAGCTTGTGGTAAAGAGTGTACTCTAGCCATCAAGGGAGTGACAATAGCCAGTATCAGTGGATCATCATTTCTTTCCTTTTTATACCTTTGAATGCAGCACTTACACCATCCTTAGAATTGCAACCATTGTAATCATTCACAACTTTCTCCAGCTGGTCAAACATATCACTCCCATCCGGTGATCCCTTCATTTCTTTTCTCTATTTGTCATGCATGTTTCCGACATCTGTAACTGATGGGCACGCAGTATCGTCTATCAGCAAGCGGCATCATGGTTGACGGGTCTTTCATCATGGTAGATTCGTGATGATGAAATGCTTCTGCTGCAGACATGCCACAAGCAAAGTAATCCTCAAAAGTTTGTTTTGTTGCGGGCATAATTTGACTAAAACTTTGAAGATGAAAACAATCAGTGCTGTGGTTGTGTGTCCACCAGAGTTGGACTTGACATATGTTCTCCATGTTGTTTTTGGGTAACACTTTTATAGACATTTTACTTGCACATTCCGTTGGGTTTTTTCCTAACTCCAGACAACAAGTGAAGTTGAGCATCCTCTTGGCTACTATTGTTGGGATTTGTTTTCAATTTATTCCTTCTCTTTTGGTTTGCAATTTTTTGTGCATCTTGTTGCTTTTTCGTTAATTTATTTTTCTTACACTGGCAAATGTACCATCTTGACAGCAGCACTTTCACACCTTTTCCTTTGTATCCCCCTTGTGAATTGTATTTTATGTTTGATGATAGTGATAGTTCAGAGACCCACTGTTTCACCTCTGTCTCTGTTGTTACATTGCCAATGCTAAACTTTACTTTGAAAGCTTCTTTTGGTGCACCAGTGAAACTTTCTCTCTCCAACTCCTTGTAGTCAACTAGTTTGTATACGTAGCTTGGTGGTAGTATTGCTTTGACATGAGCTGGTAGTTCTGATTCTTCTATTTTACTAGCTTTACTGGATGCGGCTTTGCCATAGCAGTGGTCATGAATGACTTGGTGGGATCTAGATTTTACATCATTTTGGTGACTTTGATCTGAACCTACATCATTTTCTGCTTTCAAACGGTCTCCAGGGTCCATTTTCTCATTTTGCATACAAGTATGGTTGCTGGCTGCTTGTATTTTTTGGTAAAAGGTTTTTGGTACTTGAGTGCTTGGATTTTTTGGAACATTGAAAGTCATCATCAGAATTTGTAGATTCTGGTGTTGATTTTTTGGTTGTGCTTGCTTTTCTTTTGAACCGAGCTTTTTCTTTGGTGTTGGTAGAACCATTTGAAGAACTGGGAGGAGGATTCAATGTGTAACTTTCTACCCGAGTAACAGCCAGTGGTGGTGTTAGATGACTTTCGTTTATCTCTGCGTGCACATATTTTCTGTGGTGGGAGTATTACTTGTAGGTCTGTCTTCTCAGCACAGATTTCTAAAATCAACGAAAACGAAAGATTTCTTTGTCATCTTGCGTGAAATCTAAAGGCAGACCAAAGGCGATATGTTGTGCCCATTTTGCCACAAAGACTCCACAGTCGTCACCATTTTTCTGCTGATGGAGATCTTCACAAGGAATGTTATAAAAGTACCAGTCATTCCAGTCCAGGGTTAGTTGTTTTGGTGATGACACCTGTTGAACGCATTCTAGGAAATTCTGCATTCTTGTAAATGCCTCTATAGCAGAAACACCTTGGTATAGGGAATCTAGAAAAACCATCTGCTTTGGATTTGGGAATGTTGCCAACAGACACCAATGATTACCAAAGTTAACCACTCCAAGGATGACTTTGCATGAAAGGATTCCACCATACAATTTGTCAAAGCCTCGTCTCATAAATGTCTCCAAGCAAGGAGTTTTCATGGTAGTAAACACATTGACATTGTTGCCAATAAGCTTACACTCTTCTTCAACGAGACAAAGATACTTGTTTAGGATGAAATTGGATAGCCAAGAGCCAGGAAGAAGTCCAAAAAGATCACTTGAAGTACATCCTTTTAACCTAGGGTGATTGACAGAAAAGTGTTGATCTTGGTGTGCTTTTAATTTGGCTTCAGCTTTCTGGCTTTCTGAAAGGGATTCGTACATTAATCCTTTTTCACCTTTACGTGTACGACTAATTGCCGGTGCACGAGAAGATGTGCTGGTGGGTGCATCTGCATAGTAGTTTGGGGGAATTGACTGATTTACTCTGATTTTTTCGGTGGTTGGAAATGCAGTGGCTGGCATGTTACTAGGTTGACTACATGTATTTAATTGCATGCTGCTACTTTTTTCATACATCAAAATGTATGCCTGTAGATTTTTAGCTGCTAATAGGGGAGTTCAAGGTTTATTTCGCCATATTGCAGGTGCAAAACCATTGGGGCGAGCGCGCGGCCATGCCTATTTATCCTTGTTAACGAAACTTGCGAAGCAAGAAGGATATCGCTTCGGTTTTTGTCGAATTCGTCTTTAATCGTTGTTTGGATCACTTTCCTGTGAGCTGGTATGTTCGTATGATTTTAGACCATTATCGCTGATAACCAACGCGTAGAAACGCTATAATACGAAAGTTTCCTCAACTGAGGGGTCGCTGCGCCATTGTGGCAGACACGGGACGCGGCTGTTTGTCGATTAATAGCAGAGACAAAACGCCTCGCTGTATAGTGGGATACTGCGATAACAACAAACGCAGTCCAGAATGTTGGGTGAAGAGGTATTATCTTAAAATTTTGGTTCTTAATAAGCGGCCAAATCACCAGATTTCGGCAGAAACTTGGCGTAAGCAAACATTTGTCTAGAATATCCGTATTTTCCGCGGTATTTTCCGCGGTATTTTCCGCTTGTATCAGCCTTCAATGCCAATGGTGTCAAATTTCCCAAATAAAATTGCTTCGTTCTTCAAAATAATTACACGTTTAATTCGACAAATTCGACAATCAATATGTAGTTAGATCTAGACTTAAACTGCATTTAACTATATTTTGCCCTGTATATGCCAGTTAATAACGTGTACATATTAGAAGTAAACACGCGTAACCCGAAATGTATCCCTTTCCTGCAACGAGAAAGAGGATATTTCAGACTTTAGATGACGAAGATGAACCTCTGGTTACTTACGTTGCTATACGCTTGAAGTTCGAGTGATTTACAAGAGAGTTGGAGCTAAAGTTTTACATTGCGTTGCTGAAATCGTCACTCAGTCGTGCCCGTCATAACAGCGCAGCCACCCCTCAGTTGAGGAAACTTTCGTATTATAGCGTTTCTACGCGTTGGTTATCAGCGATAATGGTCTAAAATCAAAGAACGAACATACTAGCTCACAGAAAAGCGATCCAAACGACGATTAAAGACGAATTAGACAAAAACCGAAGCCGATATCCTTCTTGCTTCGCAAGTTTCGCCATGATTTTAACAAGGATAAATAGGCATGGCCGCGCGCTCGCCCCAATGGTTTTGCACCCCTTGCAATATGGCGAAATAAAGTATATATTTGAGATCAGTGGAAATAAACCTTGAACTCCCCCAGCCTAGACATAGGCTTTTCCGTGGCTGAGCTGTGGCCTATGGGACTGGGAACTAAATTCGCTTCATGACGTAAGCAGAGTTAATGCTCCAGAAAAGCCTAGTAGATTTGCCAAATCCCAGACCATTGTATTTATTCATTTTTCTCACAGTTACAAGTCTTACAACCATCGGCATCGAGCCACCACTTAAATATCAAATCTATATTTTACAACCATAATATTAAGTTAAAATTATATTCAGCAATTGTCCTCTGATCAATTCCTATCAACTTCACGCTCTGGATTCGACTCAACTTCACGCTCTGGATTCGACTATTAGACACATGAAAATATGACATCTTTCAAGCGTAAAATACTCCTGGCAAATATATTACCATTTCAGAATCATCTTCAGAGAAACATCAACAGAAAATCATGAAGCATTGGCCACGCATGTGGCGAACGTTTATAGTTATACACTCACGAGTTCGCCTTCATTTGACATAAAATGCATTCGATTCGTTCGGGAAATCAAATACTACTTTCACAGAATGCCAGGAGTACTCGATTTATATCGTAAATGCTTCAACAATACCTTGAACTTCCATTAACTCGACAAAAATATCAATAACTTGAGATTTGGCGCTGTCACAGTGAAATCTGTTACCCGTGACATGCTCCCTGGGTGTAATTTCAGTCTTTCAATCATTATTCCATTATTTCCTTTAGCTGATATACATGCAATGAAAAAAAAGAACTGTCATGATCTATTAAAATTAATTTTTGTGGGTTTATAACAACATGTTTTATTTAAAAAGTTCTGAGCTTTTGGTCAATGACCTCGGACCGTCTTCAGAGATAGTTACATTACGGTCAAACCGGATGTTCTTTTCCGCGCGACCTTACAATATTGATAGCAACATTGCAATAATATTGATAGGAACATTGCACTTGGTAAAAATTCGCTTCTATTGAAAGTTAGAACAACTAACTTTAAGTAAACTTCGTGTTATATGAAGTTCGATATTTAAAATGCGAATTTTTAGCAACTTGCCAAGGAGTCGCCGTGTATCTTTAGCTAGTCAACATTGACTTTTTTAAAAGAACACATTTATCGTGATCTTAACAACTCGTGGTATTTTAAGCCCACCCGAAATCTATTTAAATTTCTGGCAAAAGCGCGCGTTGCTACAGAGAAAATTACCCATTAATTCCGGTATTGAGACATTTCCAGTCTCCTCCGCAGACGTTCTTTTTAAAGTTGTACGGTTAAACTACCAGGTAGCCGGTAGGAACTTTGTTCCGTGGGTAACAGATTTCACTGTGACAGCGCCACCAACTTTGAGAATCTAGAGTGGGGCAGTTTTGGGGCAGTTTTGATTCAATCTCGTCCCCAGAGCTTTGCCCCGCGCGGCCGGGGCAATTTGGCTCTGGGGACGAGATTGGTTTTGATTGGGAAATCTGCTGATCTACAGCATATCCTCCTACCTAGAATTACCAATAATCAGTAAGTGTGAAATCCCTAGAATTACCAATAATCGTTAATTTTAAAAAACTAATTCCCAACCCACCACCCCAACCTAACCCTAACCCCCCCCCCCCGGAAACCCTAAACCTAACCAAAACCCCCGGTGAACCTAAACCTAACCACAACCCTCCTGAAATTGTGGTAAATTGTAGTTGTAATTAATACTACTGTAACTGTTAACTACATAACTGTTAATTAAGCTACTAACCCATGACAAGTGTTAACTGAGATGAGTCAGGATTGATCGCATTAGATAGAGATAATTGGATTTCTGCACATTTTGTAATAATATAGTATAGAACGAGAGAGACACACACACGCATGTATAGTGACGACAGTGATAACAAGTTTTGGTGATCAATAAAACAAACATTCCCAACAAGTTCTTATCACCACAACTACCTCAATGGCCAATTAACCAAAAAATAGACCAAATTTTTCCTAAATTTTAAAGTTTTTTTTAGTTTTATCTTTTGGCTACTGGCTCGAACTACAGTAATATTCACAAAAATGTTGATTTGAGAGTTTTAGGTATGACGCCACAAAAGATGTCACCAATGACATATTTTTGGGTATTCTACTAGCATACCAAGTTTCACTTCAATACATAAATACTTTTTGAGATATTGCCCAATTGGGCACTCCCCCCAACTCCAGAAGACCAACAAAAATACCATTCCAGATAGGGTTAATAAAGTTATGTGTAACATGTTGTTTGTTGAACAACAATGCCAAAGGCACATAGATTTTCTCAATAGTTCAAAAACAAGCAATTTGATTTTGAAATATTATTCAAATTGAAAATTGTATACTAATATAATTATTTATACAATACCCTGGTTGCTATGCGTGTTTTCATTGGTTGTTGCCCATGATCTATTATAGGACAGACACATGGATCACGTCAGATCACGTCAGCTGACTTGCTTTTTTCTTTCTTCATATGCCCCAAAATCCGACAAGAGTTTTGATAAAAACCTTTTAAATTTTTGTATTGTATAAAACAAATAGATTCCATTTTTTGTTGTCTGTTCAGTTATAGATGCACAGAGGACGTCACAACGTGGTAAGAACATCCGTGACCCACTCGACTGCGTCTCGTGGGCCACTTTTTTTGTTCTTACCACGTTGTGATGTCATCTGTGCATCTATAACTGAACAGACAACGGCAAAATGGAATCTATTTGTTTTATACAATAAAAATTTAAAAGGTTTTTGTCGAAACTCTTGCCGGATTTTGGGGCATGAAGAAGGAAAAAAGCAAGTCAGCTGACGTGACCATGTGTCTGTCCTCTAATAGATCATGGCCAACAACCAATGAAAACACGCATAGCAACCAGGGTATTGTATAAATATATATATATATTAGGTTACTCGAGTAACCGAACTTTTAAAACTGTCTTTTTATCCTTTTTAAACCAAATATATATACCGGTATATATATATATATATATATAGTTCAATCTACAGACACGGTGTTTCGCTGTACAACAGCTAGTATAATTATATATGCAGCTTTCGAATTATACAACTAATACATGTACAGTACCTTTCACAGTTGTACTCAGAGTCCAAATGTTCAGGCATACTCAACATTTTAATTGTTGAATCCACACTGAATCCCTAAAAGTTTAAACAAAATACACATAAAGGGGCTTTCCATTTATATAATACACTTGCAGTAGACTGGTCAGTTCGATAAAAAGGAACATCTGTCATGATACGTTTAAAGCTTGGGGCTATCAGACAGTAAAATTTTCTATCTATATGCATTTTTGTCAGGTTTTGGGCAAGATGCCATATCCCACATTACAGTCCTATAATGTGTTACAAACATTGTAAATAGTCAGTCTTGTATATTATTGTATATTAAAATATTCCATTGTTGTTACATTACATACACAATAATAGTTATTATACTCCTAAAATATTCTTTAAATTACCTTTTGTATAGGTAATGGCAGCAAGCTCTCGGTGGTGATGTTCTTCGACACATTTCCACAGGTCAAACATGTTATCTCCCTTCATAGACTAAACAAAAAGGACTTAAAGAAAGAAATGTTGCAGCTGCTGGGAATGATTCCTTTGGCATAAGAATTGTTAGCTGTCATGCACAGCATTCTGTTGTAATCTTGGAAAAACTCTGCTGCATATTGCTGCATTCCAGGCTTATAGGTGGTGATTAACTTGTCCAATTGTGAAACCAAAGAAGCAGGTCTTAGTATACCATAACATTGGGTTTTGTACCCCTGCATGAAGACTAATGTGCTACGAAGAACACATGGTCGACCTGGAAAATGGACAAGGATTCTAATTATCACTAGGCCTTCCTTAGTCGATAAGACTATTGGTGATGTGTCCTAAAAGTTTACCATACAAGGCTGAATAATTTAATGTATCCATAAAGCTCCAATGGATTATGCACTAACCAAATGATTTATTTTATTTCTACTTCTAATTTTTTCTTTGCTTTGCATCAATAAAATCAAATCAATGTTTCTCCATTTTCATTAATATTTTTTAGTGTTAGGTGGAAGTTTTATATACTGGAGTTAATACTAGTTGTCTTCAGGGGTATACTTTACAGTACTTCATTGTAAAATGCAATGCTGTTTACCTAAGTCCTTGGGCTTTAATTGAAGAAAATAGTTAAAGTTACACTCTGGTGAGGCAGTTGACCTCATCTGCTTAGGTAGCCTGCAGGGGGACAAGCCTTGTTCTTATACAGATTAAGATTTACAAGGATCTGCATGCAGATCACCTCAGTTTCAGAACCATGCTCTGAACCCCCCCCCCCCCCCACACACACACACACACACCTTCTACATCCTACCCCACTGGGCGTTCCCTCTCACTACAATACTTTTTCCTAAGTTTCATGCTGTATAATTCTAAAGCTAACTAATTATAAAAGCTAATTATAAAATTAATGAGTAAAAAAAACAGGAAACAATGAGGGTAACAACTGTTCACCTTGCCAAGAAAAACAGGCAAGATAAAAATCTGATTGGTAAAGTACACTATAGGGTGATCTGAAAATGTAGTGGGGTGCTTCCAGACAGTAGTTTACCTACCAAGGTTAAGATGAAAAATTGGCAATGTTTGCCTGATTTACGAATTTACCTGGTTTGCCAATTTATAGAGCGCCCCCTTCCCCCCCCCTTCCCTCAACTTTACCTCCTAGGATAAAAACAATTTGAAACAATTTAAAAAACTGGATTTTTTTGTATTTCTGGAGGGTGTCCATTACATCCACTTATATCCAATATGATTTAACACATATTTAATTTGGGAAATAGAATTTTGAGCTCCTTTCAGTATCAGTACGTGAATTGTAACGAACTACGCTACAATTCTGAATCTATTAATGCCTTACCTGATCTTTCTGCTAAACAGCGACTCCTGTTGTGTTGCATGTGCAGTAAACCATTTCCGTATGGCGTAACAGACATATTTTGAATGCCTTTTAATTTGGATATAGAGTCATTATTCAAAATCAGAACTGAACTATAAAACTTTAACAAACGTAAACCTTTGACCAACGCAGGAAGAACGATAGTCGGACTGCAAGGAGTGCGATGATATCAAATTTAGCGCGAATAATTATAAATTTAGCGCGCATTTGTACGCGCGCAGAAAATAGATACTTCCGTAATAGGCCAGGTTACCAATTAAGGCTCGAAGTGATCCCAAAATATTTTTCCGCATGCCGCGGATCGTCGGTCAGTTCAATGGGTCCTAGAATTAAGGATAATCCTTAATTTTAAAATGAAAAGTCATCCAACCCCGAACCACAACCCCCCGGAAACCCTAAACCTAACCACAACCCTCCGGAAAAATGTCCCGCCTCTCATACCCCCGACCACAACAATTTTAATTTTTAGCTTTATGTGTTCAAGTTTAACATCCCGTTTGTGGGACAGATAAATTAAGGCCATGTCTTAATTTGAGCCCTATTTTACAATTAAGATATATACTTAATTTTGGTAAGAAATCGTGTTGCATTGGTTTTGGTAATTTAAAACTTTGTTTTTCGCCCGGGTCAGCCTCACGAGGAGGGTAAATGCTGCGAATCTGCAGGACTTGAAGGGATCACTTGGGATTGTATTGTTAGAAATTGCATTGGATTATGGGAAGGAAAGTGGGTTATGGAGGAAAGATTGAAAGAATCGAGAAAGAACGACTGTGGAGTATTGAATAGAAAAAGATTGAAGATTGAAGGTTTTTTCTTCGTTCTGAGTATTTGATGATGCTTTTTCTGCATTAGGAATAATATCTCAAATACTGTAGATATCAGTCAGACAGTCACAGCAAAGTTCTGTGGATTCATTGAACTGGTTTCTGGATACAGTTAATATTCAGAGTATTTTTGTGTCGTGGTTTAATATTGGATACTACACTACTTCGTTTATGCTAGTAGATGCTTGTCCTTCTTTAAATAAAAATGTCGAAAAAAGTTAAACCCAAACTAGAAGTTGATATGAAGAAAAAGGTAAACTTGTTAGTTTTAATACTTAGTTTATACATGTATAATTTCTTGTTAAACCTAAATCTTTTTAATGTTAAGTTTTTAATAGTACATGCTGTATAAAGCTGGGGCCTGGTTTCCATAAGATCCTTCTGATTGCCTTGATTGTCCCAATCTCTTCAATCAGACTAGAGATATCTTGAATTGCCCAATCTGATTGAATGGGTTCAGGTGATCAGGACAGTTTGGGTATATAATCAAGATGAATAGATGCAACCTCGTACCCAGGGTTTTTCTCTGCGCCTGCGGGAGAAAAGACCCTGGTAGGAGCTGCTGACGATTTGCTGACGTTGCACCGAGCAAAAAATTTAATAGGGGAGGGGATGTTCTTTTTGTTATTTTGGTGAGTTCTGTCGTCTACACCGGCTAATCTAGTTGTTATTAATAAAGACTGAAATGTTTCTACCTGTTTGTTGATTATCATTGCAAACACTTACTGGTCAATAATTACTTGTTTAAAAATGGAGACATCAATTGAAGATTACTCATATTGGAGATTTCATGCCTAAAACATTGCCTTGGCTAGCTGAAAATTCTATCTTCGATTTATCGCTTTGGAATTTTAAAGCAGGTTAGTTTTCGCACTTTATTTTTTACAATAGCAGTGGCAGGTCGATCAAACAGTTCGAAGTCTGGCATCTTGATTTGGTACCAAGTATAGAGCATTGTTTTCAATTTAAAACCAGTATAACGCCAATGGATATTGTATTAAAAACTTAAGTTATCTGCCATTTTTTGTGTTCACTACATGCAATGTTTGGCCTAACCTTATATATGACCTTTCAGTCAGCAATAGTGATTATTCATCGTTAAGTATAAAATATGCAATTTTTAACAGTGTCCCACATTATTTTGTCACTGATTGTAGTTTATAATGAAGTTAAGTTTTGTTGAAGAAGTATGCAGAAGAGTTTTTCAGTTCTGTTTTAAACGTTTGTACGTGTCGTTTCAATAACATTTCTTACAAAATTCTAAGCCTCAAATGCCAAGATATAATTACACAGTAAAACCAACTGCTGTTTTGTATAATTTTAATGATATCTGCGATTCAAGAAGGGGAGAGAGAAATTTGGAGTCGGAAACATGAATTAACTAATAAACAGATAGTTTATATTGTGCCGAGTTTCAGGAGTTTTTCATTTTTTATGAGTTTTGTCGGTTATTGTCGGGGAAGGATAGAGGGTTTTACTTTTGTCAAAATCGGTTGCAAAAACATATGAAAACGAAACATATGAAAGAACAACAGCCCACTGATTTTTTTACGTACCTTTTTGTCATGTTGGTTTTCGGTTGAAGTAAATAAAGGTCCCATTTCTATCTTTTTTAAATGCCGTTGAGGAGTGGAAGTACTGCATCTTTTAACTCTACTAAAAGTGGCTAGGCTTTCAGAAATAACATACTTGAAGGTCTCAAAACTGTAAAGTCGCCTTTCACAAGCTCTGCAGACCAAACATGGAAGTGAGTCGGCATTGGGAATTGAAGCACAGTATATATCTTCCGCGGCCAATAAGATCTTGTTCTTTATTTTGAATACATTTTTTTGAGTGTCGCACATCACAAACAGAACGACACAGGTGACAGCAATTTGTGTTTATATTTTGAGTTGCGTAGATTTTTCTTGGACTTTCTGGTACAGCTTTACTTAATGACATTGCTCAATACTGATATTATGTTTTTACATTCAATGGGAAATATTGCGAGTGATAATATTTATAATAAAAGTAGGAAAATCATGACGCTGATGCTAGCCGACTCCGAACACAATATTACTTTGCCTCCCCTCTCGGAAAAAAATAATTGTCACCACCCAGAATATGGGTGGTGGCGTCAGCAGCTCCTACCAGGGTCTTTTCTCTCGCTAGAGTGAAAAACCCTGGGTACGAGGTTGGAATAGATGATCCTATGGAAACCAGTCTTATCTAAACCTCATTACGGTTACATTATATGATAAAACACTGATTTCATCATATTTTACATTTTTATCAATTTACATTAAGGAACTGGAAATCTCTCAACTGCCACAATTTTTTTTTTGAAAATATTAAAAAGCAACCAAGATATACTGTAGCCAAAAATGTTACGACTACTGAATGGTGCGAAAGTTGCAATTATGATTGATAGCAAATTATTAGTCTACACGCTGCATGAAATCTTTGCGGGTATCGAATATCTTTGTGTGAAATCAAATGTGTGAATGGGAATGTCATGGTTTGTTGTTTTGAAGACATTGTTTATCTGAACAACACAGTGAAATTCCGAAAGAAGTATATTACTGGTCTTTCTCGACCCAGGAGTCCGCAGGTGCCATGCCTTTGAAATCAAAGGCACAGAGGGAAAACACAGTCTATTTTGCTCTAATCAGAAAAAGAGAAGGTGCATAATACCAAAAGGATTTCGCTGAGAAGTTGCGAATGAAAGACAAGTGCTGGTGAATAATGACATTGGTTCATTCTCTCAGGAACAACAATGGCCACAACAATTCGATACTCCCAGTTCTTTTACAACAACCAAAACAATGACTGCGAGCGCAAGTAATGAAAAGCTGGAAGAAGCAAGAAATCTTTTCTCAAAGATAACCACACTAGCCTACTTACATTTGCGTCTCACCAGCATGATGTAAAGAAGTGTTCCTTACGATTTGATCCGGGAGAAAACCTTGCCAAGACACACTAATCAGTCTAATGTAGAGTTGAGTCTGATTGGTTTACGATCCAAGGTGATAAGAGGATTATAAGTGTGGGTGGGGGAAATGACAGAAAAGGGCAAAACCCTGCCAAATCTTTTATCCTCTTTTGCAGAGAAAGAAAATTTCGCCAATTCCCTCTACAAAAATAGATATCGGTGGCTTGCGTTTTATCCGGCAATTCTTGCCAAACTTTGCCACAATGTTGAACAACAGTAAAGGAATAAAACTGTGTTCACATTTTAGATTTAGTGCAATATTTTTCCAATAATATGTATCTCTATCGTTTTTGCCAAGTCAAGATGAGTCAACTTGCCCTCTTAATATCAAAGCAAATACAATACCTGTCAAAAAATGCGAACACGGTTTTGTTCTTTGATCATTTGAGATGAGAAATATGATGTTTTGGAAGCTTCTGAGTGAAACCAGAACTGCCAATATCTCATGGTGCAAAGGGTGCTATTATTTAAAAAAGCACCTCGTAGCAACTGTATTTTTTAAAGGTGTAGAATTTTTGTTAAAGGGTATTGGCAATAAAAATTAAGTTTGTCTCATTTGAAAGAACTTGCCAAATGGTATAAGAAGACATTTTGTAATTTTTCTGTATCTTTCTTGTGTTTTGAAATAATTCGACCAAAGACAGCGTGCTGTCCACCATCTTGTTGTAATATTGGGTCTAATTAACTAGGAAATTGGTGACTTCACAAGCAGGGTAAACCTGATGAAACTACTCCGTGGGTGCCTAAATTTCCACGGAAGCCTTTTTAAATGTTCTGAGTCAATTTAAAATGGAAATAGCGCAACAAAAAATCGAGTTTCTAGCTCATAATGTCATAAGGTTGGCAAGATAAAAATTTCACTTTACCCTGCTTATGTCGTCACAAACATAATTTTGCATATCGAAAATAATTCCAAGATGGCGGACAGCACGCTGAGTTTGGTCGAAATATTTCCAAAACCAAAACAGATACGGAAAAATTGTAAAAGGTCTTCTTATACCATTTGACGAGTTCTTTCAAATGAGATAAACTTAATTTTTATTGCCAATACCCTTTAAATTGTTAGTTTCTGCAGTGATTTATCATTGTGCATGCCAAATTTGAGAGACAAAACTCAAACATTTAGCGCGCGGTGACCATTTTTGTGAAATAAGATTTTATCATATGATGTACAGTAACCTTAAAGTCAGTGGCTGTCAAGGTGAAGGACAGTAATACGGGCAACATTTTTCTTCAACTTGCAACGCAACAAGTTGCATTCCAAGTTGAAAAGTGTTGTTGCATGTATAACCACCCACCTTAAACATTGTTATGCAACAATGATTTTGTTGCTTATGCAACAATGATTTTGTTGCAAGTTGCAAAAATTTGTTGGAAAAAGTAGACTCCAGTTCTACTTGCTGCAACATACTGCTTCAACTTGCATTGTTGCAAGTTGAATCAGTTACAATCATTGTTGCATGACAATGTTTAAGGTGGGTAACTTACGAAAAGCACAATACAGTGGAGCCTCGCTATAGTGTGCATCATTATAACGCGGTTGATCTTTGGACCCCAAAATTTTACTTTTCCTTGTTTGTCATTTGATGACTTATATACAGATGTTTACAGTACCTACAACACTACTAAGTTCACCACAAACTGCTAAATTCCGCAAAATAGCAACAGAATTGATGTGTATATGACACTGAAACTGAAGTTTCTATTGTGCTCACTGGAGACAATTCAATCTTGATGGGGAGACAATTCGATCTTGACGGCTGACGATCGCTTATCATGCTGAATAATCGCGATCATTACGAGATAAAACGACAAAATGGCAGTGTGATCATTATGAGAAATGAAAACCATGCTCAAAAATCTTATTTCAATTCCATTTTGTTGAAGTCTTGTGCGGACTTCAGCTTCTTCAGTCACAATTTGGATTGTTAGAATCGAACAGAAATTGCTTCTGGCAGTACTCAATCTCGCTCCGAGTACTCGGCCCACAATATTGCACCAGAACTGAGTGGGAAGAGTACTAATGGGAACGAGATTTGGCCATAACTCGCAATAACGCGCTTCATCTACTGTATAACGCGGTCACCACTAAGATAATGAATGACCACCACAGAAATTTGTGACTGCCAGCTTGCGATGATTTGCGTTCTCATTTGATTAGGGCTTTAAGACTATGAAATTCTTTTTTGCATTATACAGTATCTAAATACAAGGCTTTTGTGTCTTGTAGAAATAATTAGTAAGGTTTGAGTACTGCTGAAAATATTGAATGTAGTTTCTAGCATTTCGAGTGAAGGCCCTTTGTCAAAGAGAAATGTAAATAGTGTAAACAAACAATGAGCTTATATAAGAAAGATAATCATGTGACCAAAACGTAGCCACTCAGATAAAAATAACAATAACAAATTAATAATGAAATGCAAAAAAATTAGTCAATCAGGGAAAAATAGCAATAACAAATCAATAATGAGATGCGAAAGACATTTGCTATTCCCACTGTCAATGAGTAAAAAGGAGGGAGGGGGGGAAGGATGAGTGAGAGTAAAAAATAGATAAATCAAGTGAAAACACTGCTTATGTCCACCCTTGCTAAACAAAAACAGCATCTTCAGAAGTGTTAAATAAAAGGAAAAAATCTCATTCAATTGAATGGTTAGAGAGTGAGTGTACGTCTCTTACTCAGTGAGGGTGAGTGGAGACTCATTGAGTGTTGAGTTGCACTTGTTGAGTGTGAGGGGTCACTCATTGAGTGTGAATGTGAGTGTGAGTGAGCTTTTAGAATAGAGGTGTGAGTCTGAGAATTTTGAAACATTAGTCTGTTGCCACCATCATGTTAGTCTTTCTCAAGACTACACTTGTCTAATAACATTTAAGACTTCTGACTTACTGAGAGAGAAAAACAAGGTTGACTATAATTTGAGTAGTTTAATATATTATCAATAAAAAATAAGACTTAGTCTGAAAAGTTATATTATATACATAGCAATCAAACTATAGGATTTTTTTGCAGCTACAGTATTAAACAAGTATAACATAGTTAGTATTACTGTATCAACACCAAGGGTGTGTTGCCTGTGTGCAGTCCCACTAGTGATCTGCAGCATACAGCAAGAAAAACATGTCATGATTTACACTCAAAACATTGGCAAATCTGTCTGAACCCCTAGGACTTTTTTGCTGGTGAACTGAAAAATGATAAACGGATAATTTTATCTCACTGATCTTGCAGTGTTAATTTTAAAAGTTTGAGAATGCTGAAGGATTTATTAATGTTTTGGGTGTACAGTACATAAATTGTAACAGGCTTTTTCTTGATCCATGCCGTGAATTATTAATATAAATAGAATATAAATTTTAAAACAATTTGTTCAACAAAAATGTAGTAATTAGTAAGTACTGTTCTAGCAATGGTAGTACTTCTTGGGGAGAATGAAAAAGATGGACAAAGTTTAAGTGAAGAACACATTTCTGAATGTCTGTCATTAAGTATTTACTTATTTATTTAATTACTTTAGCTGATAATAACACACAAAAGATACATATTTAACTAATACAGTAGCTCAGGAACACTACGACAGTGAGCCAATTACATTAATGGCCTATTAACTCATTCCTGTCCGAGGTTATAAAATACTAAAGACCGAGTTGGACAGGAAAGAGTTAGAGAGGTAAAGGGCTTCCCCAGAGGTGAATAAAATCATCTGGCGTTAGCCAGAATTAAATGCTAAAGACCGATTCGGCGGATTCGGACAGGAATAGTTAAAACAATAAGTAAGCTAATAAGTTACAGTACAAACTCTCCCTCCCCCCTCACCCACCCACAAATATATACCACTAAAAACAACATTTCATTGAAACTGTTAATTGCCTTGCTTGATGGCATTTCGGACATACCGATTTCCACGACCATGTGGTAGCTGTGAAGTACAGTAGTAATCGAAGATGAGTGATTTAAACTTTCGCAGAGAAATGTCCAGTTTGCGAAGTTTGTTTCTCAGGGTATTCCAGATACGCGACACTCTCACTACGTATATAACTGTTCTGAAAACATAGCGTTCTATAGTTTTAGGTAAACTATGTGGTATGCAATGAGAGTTGTTCGTTGTGCAAAGGTTCATGGTTAAGGTCGCTTTGTCAACTTCTTTAGGTAGAATATCCGCACTAGTTACAACCAAACCTTGAGAAATTTTGAATAAAAATAAGATATCGAGATATCCATGCCAGTAACACAAGGGCAACATTTTTAGCATAGCGAATCTCGCTTTGTAGGGAATATCAGTGTTGAAGGGCAGAGCCAAAATTAATTTTGTTGCTCTGCGTTGAATTATTTCCAGTTCCGTGTACAGAGTGACAGTGGGTTCCTGACTTGTGAGGTGTAGGCAAGGTTGGACCTCACTAGCCCAAGATAAAGACAGCGATGAGTATTTACATTACGGACTTTAATAGTCGATCGTCAGGTTAGGGTTATAGGGTTAGGTGTACCTGATAAAAGTGTCAGTCTAGAACAAATTAATGTAGATTGTGAATTTACAATGTAGACTGTAACCAAAAGTCTCTTAATTTAATACTTTTACCAGTTCAAGTTTTATGATGACAGTCATTCAAGCACTAGATTTTGTTTTGTTCAAATATAGTAGTCGTGTCTTCTGTCTTTTAAATACCTGTAAAGACTTCATGAATGACCATGATGGCATTCTCAATCAGACTGGCAGACAATTCATACTGTGCATTTACTGTTCTTAATCTTTTATACTGTAGCCCATTGACAACTGAAGTGGCCACTTTTTTGTGAGTGAATGGCTACAAATTTTACTCTAGACTGGCTAATGCCAGACGCATTGATTCACCACAGAGAAATATCTCGAACTACAAAGCGTGAAGCTTCTCTTTAATAACAGGCAGTGAACAGTGGCTGTTGTAGAAAGGTTTAACTGTAGTTTCTTGAAAAGTTGTTGACTCTAGTTAGTTAATACTGATGCTTTACCTTTTGTAGAAAGAGGAGTCTAACTGTGCTGAGGTTTTTGAAGAATTTGTTGCATCATTTGAAGGTGCAGCATCTAAAGGAAAAACATTTGTTCGAGGAAACATTGTAAACCCTGGTCAAACAAATGGTATGAATTAAGTATTTTTATTCTTTGTAATATGATAATTAAGCGCCTGCAATATGCATTGTATAGATTTGTGGTTTATTAGCATGGAGTACAGTGACTGTAGAGTATACAGAATAGGAACTGGCAAATGTCTTGTCTGCATGAAATGAATATCTGGTTTGTTAATTTTGTTGGACAAGTTCAGTATTTGAACAAATCCTAGTAGTTATTCTTTATACATGTATTTTATCATTGCTTTATCACTTTGTATTATGGTTCTTGGTAAGTCACTGAGCTATATGTGTGGCTGCTAAACAATAGCAACCATGAACAATCTGTGTGTGGACACTGGTTAATTAGCATACAGTATATGGAATATTCATATACAACTGTATGCTAATTATACCACATTGTCCACACACAGTATGCTAGCGTCAATTGGCTGATGTGATATTAAGATAATAATATTAACACATAAAAAATGTCAAGTAATATATTGTAAATTCAATATATTATGAGTGGCAAAACTGTGGGCATTTGGGAAATGAATTGGATAATAGCACTTATACATGTAATATCACTTACAGGTACTGTACTGTTAAATGTAGAAATCCTGATTTTAAAAACCACTTTATGAAACACATTTTGTTAAATTTAAAAAATGCCACAATAATACATCCTTATAGTCTGCGTTCTTTATTTCTAGCACAATATCTAGTAACATGATAAGTTGTACATATACACTGTACATGTCGTGCATGTGATACGTTTGCGAGCTTGGTGTAATGTAACAGACGTTCGGTGGACATTCGTCAAGCTCAATTACTCAGAAAAGATTTCTGAGACCCCAGACAAGGTTCGAACCGGTTAGACGCTCTAACCATTGAGCCACTGAGGCTAAAATGGAGTGCTAAGGTTGCAAATCCATAGTCATTGAATCATTGAGTCATGAATTTGCAACCTTAGCTCTCCATCTGAGCCTCAGTGGCTCAATGGTCAGAGCGTCTAACCGGTCATTAGAAGGTTGCAGGTTCGAACCCTGTCAGGGGCTCAGAAATCTTTTCTGAGTAATTGAGCTTGACGAACATCCACCGAACGTCTGTAATATCTAATAAGTTTGAGAATTTTTTGCATCTCTGGATACCCTCGTTCTGCAGTGTTTTGTACTGTATGTCCAGAAACAATGTACTTTTTGATTGTTTCAAAAACGATTACAATGACAAGTGCCTGCGAAATTGATACATGTTTCTGTACTGTTTTTTTCTGTGCTGTAACACCGCATTTTTGATAACACCGAAAATTATATGTAAGTAGTATTTATGTAAAACATATGCCTCTGTTCCTGCACTGGTTCCTGTAAGTAGCGAGGTTAAATTCGACTTCCGATGCGAGTACCAATACTGAATACGGTTCTGATCATGCGCAGTAGATCATTTAACGACGGCGTATGGGATTTCTGTAGTCTACACTTTCGAAGTCAGTCTGGTTGCTCTAATTTTCTTTATAGCTCTAGGGCGAGAAGAAGCTCTTCCTCGTCTATAGTGTCATCATCATATGCTTGCAGAAGTAAGACGTCTTCGAGGTTTATATTACCCGCCATGTTTCACAGTTTCAGTATTCGCATTCGAATTCGCAAGCTTATCGTATTTCGAATATGACTACGAATCGGAAGCGGAAGTGTAGAATTTCGGTATTGGTATTCGCATCGGAAGTTGGGCTTAACCTCCCCAGTATATTTGGTGAAATACTTACTACTTCTTGACGGAGCGTGAGGTCTGTACTAGTGAAATATCGGCCCGACGTTTTTGGTACGGACCGAGCGAACGCAGCGGGCCGGGCTCCTTGCAGAAAACGTCCGTCCGATATCTCACTAGTACAGATCGAACAAGCGAGGTCATTAAGTATACTAGTTAATTTTGATGAAGGAAAATTTCGAGTGTAGAATATACACATTATAAGACCAAACCGGGACCAGTTGCGAAAAATGCAACATCAAGGCCTTCCGGCTAGGAATTGAACCCGCGACCCTGCAATGCTAGTGCAGTGGTATGGCCACTGAGCTACGGAAGCCGTTGCCAAGAGCTTGGCCAAAATTACCTCAAACTAGTTTATTATATGACTACAAGTGTTGTAAACGTTCTGTGAAAACTCGATAAAGTGTTAGGCTCTTATTCGCCACCATCTTTCTTTCGAACTAAACCCAAATGGAAAATATTTTGCCCTTTGAACTTTATACCCCAAGTAGCATTTTTCGATTGCTCTTGTTTGAAATATTGCTCAATGTTGTGCGTTATATGTAGTTGAATAAAAACATCTGGAATTCTATAATACTTGTGCGAAGTTTACGAACAAAGTTGCGAACATTTTGGACAGTTTAAAAAGTTTCATATAACGTGGAAACTTGAACTATACATCAAATAAAAGCTTAACAAAATTTCTAACAACATACCTGCACGATATATTTCAACAATGAATAGTTCTGAAATTATTATCCATCTTGTTGCATATACTGACATGACTTTCATTTTGTTTATAAAATCCTCACTGTCAGCAACTTTCAGCGGTCCAGAACGGCAGATTCCAGACCGCTCAGGAACGAATCAAATTGCTGGATTTCACGTTCCAGACCGCTCACGAAAATAGTCGTATAATAATTACTACTTATTGAATGAATTTGATATACCGTAGGTACTGCATCATTTCCTGAGGCATAAAAAATTCAAATGAAATAAACAACCCTTATTTCATGATTGAGTCGGTTTCTATTGTTCTTCACATGGCTTTATTTCTCTTACATCCTCAAAAGCCGGGGAGGGTTTGTATTCAGCAGGGAATTTCGAGGGAAATTAACTCAATTGAATTGGTTATATGCATGATTTGACAACGATTTATTAAAGATGAGGGATGTATCTGTATACATCCCTCGTCCACTTTGCGATGAGTATACGGACCCATCCCTCAATAACATTTTATTTTAATCAGATTAAAAACACATGTTAATCTCAATATTAAACACTGAAATAATGAAACAGTCCCTCTTTAAGCTAAACTACTCTGATATACGGAGTTTTTTCGTACAAAACCTCCACAATCATGAAGTAAGTACCGCCCTCGGAATGTATCTGGCTTAATACCTCCGTTCTCGGGATTTAACTCTTACTTTTGTCTCATTTGTACTGAATTCTATTTTTTTATTTAGAGGTTTCATCTGAAAAAGCTGGACAAGTATACACTCTAAAAGCAGCTAATCAAGAAACTACGAACAAACCACCCCTTCCAGGAAAGACGAAACCCGTAAGACAATATTACTGTATTGTTTGAACGTTATACATGTAAATTATACGTTAAGTAGTATTGGTTACATGATCATACCATAAAATTACTATAGATATGAAAAAGGTTGTATATTTGTAAAAAAAAATATGATTTTTAAGTTCTAGCGTTACAGTGCTTTCTCCTCCCTTCCCCAAGATTTTGCTGAGAAGAGTTTCAAATCAAGATTTGTGGCAAGGCAAATTAAAATAATTTGTTGCAAGTGAAAACATCAATTGTCAATAAACTTACTGTACAGATATTTTGATCATTTATATCTAAATCCTTTATTTTAAGTTGACAATATTGAAAATTTTAATTAGAGTACGCAAATAAATTGTTCAACTTGCAAATTCAAACTGAGTACGAAGCGGATCGTTCAGTCAGGCGAACACTGAATTAAATGGATGGGCTTCTCTTCTTAGACTGCAACCTAATTGACAATGTGTGTCATAACATTTTAAATGCATTGATACCTATGTGTAGCTATGAATGGCTTTTTCCCTGTGGACATTATTACTACTCGGCTACCTATGGTAGCCGAGTCTAGGTTTCGGCTCCGTTCTGTGTTATTTTTTTGTCTACGTCGAGGGTTGGCGATTATTGCATCATCCGGCCCCAAAGGCTTTGCGAAACTGAGATCATGAGGCGTATTTGTGATTTCTCTGGTCGCCTTTCCTCGAGTTGTTGTTCGAAGTATTCTTCCTTGGAGCTGTTGATCAGTAATTAATTTTCATCATGTGTTTATACAGTATGAGAACCGAGGCAGCCCGCCTAGCTGAGATCTCGCTTTGTGCAACCGGGATCTCGGTGAGACCGGGCTAGCTCACCGACCCGAGCTGGAACCTCAGATCTCCGTATACGCGACAGTGTTTGTCTTTACAAGTTCTTGCACGTTGTTGGTAGATTTCGAAACTGATTGGCTGACTTTATAGTTTAATAGCGATCAGATGTGGCTGAGAACTGTCTTGAACGTACATATGTTCAACACTGTAAAGTATATGCACCACATTCAGCCTTCGATCTGATCTTCCTCGGCCCACTCCCACTCTGCGGAGGAGACCTCCGCACTTTGCCAGTAGCCCGAGTGGACGCCTGACCCAGGCGTCGTGTTCCTGTTTTGTGTCTAGTGGAAATTAGTGGAAATTGGAAGGCTAAACTTGTTGTTTGTATATTTGTTAGGAGATTACGAAAAAGAAAAAAGAAAAGGACAAAAAGAAAAGTAATCTTGAGCTTTTCAAAGAAGAATTGAAGAGGTAACATACAGTTACTAGCCGAGGGATAAAGAAACGCGTGATACAAATCGAATAATTTTGTTTGCGACAAAGAAAAATGAAATAATAAATTAAATAATAGTACAGTTTGTCATGCACGGTTTTGCGGCGGAATCGCGTTGCGAATTCGCAGTTCTCGGTCGCGCGATTTTGCTTTCGCGTTCGCGTCTAAACATAAAGCGCTACACCAAATGCTATTAGGGTTAAACTTACACAGCCATCTCACACAGAGGCTTTCGACCTGTTTATAATAACGGTAAAACATAAAGCCAACTTATTGTTATTTAAACCCCGCAAGATTATTAGGTGTAATTTTTGTTTGCCCATCTTCTTTTGCGAATGTGCATTCCCTCTTTTCGTGACGCCTAAAAAATTTCAGAACTCCAGATCCTGCAACTTTGATCCTTAACCTTCTTATACAGTACATGTAGTATATGCTGAAACACGATCACTTTTGAATAGAACGCAATGGCGTTTGGACTAAACGCTTTCGCCTTGGTAAACCTATTATACATATAATAATATACAGTACCCCTTCATATGCAAAATGACGTATTTTGAAACGCAAAATTCCCTTTCAACCATAAGCCCTTTCATGAATAAGGTAAAGCCCTCCCAAATATAACCCCCCGAGAATAAATCTTTTGCAAAAATATAAGCTCAAAAATATAAATTATTATCGGAAGTTTACGGTATGTTTTCATAACTCCAAAATGGTCTTGGTTTATTACTATACTTTAATTATTGTCGTGTTGCAGACAACAGGAAGAGAGAGAAATCCGTCATAAGATAAAGAAAGGAGAGTTAGATGATATCCCTCAAGACGTTCTTGATAGTTTTCCATCATTACTTTCTGCTCCAGCAAAAGGTAGGTTAAAGTAAATTTTCTCACTTTGTTGTATGAAGTCTGAATTAGCTAGGTCTTGGAAATTTTACTTTTGCCATATACATTTTCTATTTCAGGTCTTTATATATATTTTCTCATCATTGACCATGCACTTCGTTTTGTAGAGGAATCTTATACTTATGGTTCATATGACACTGGTGACCCTAATACAACAAATCTTTACATAGGAAATATAAGTCCAGAGGTACTCTATGTAGCATATAGAGCATGCTTTGTTGTGTACATGTATGTACTGTAATCTGACTTTAAATAGATGGTTGTAAACTCAAGACATGAAATAGGATATGACAAGATACATATAATTACTACTGTAGGACTGTAACGATACACTTGTTTCTTCCGACTGTGAATAACGTCTTTCGAATTCGATTATTTCAATTCGATTATAAGTGTTTTTCAAACAAAGGATTGGAACAGAATAAAATTCTTTAATCAACGTTAAGTTAAGCACAACGTATCCAAGAAATCGTGACTCTTTTTTGATCTTTCAAATCGAACCAAAAAAAATTCGCGAATAATCGAATTTTTGTTTGATCGTTACAGTCTTAGAATTACAAAACATATGCCGATGAATCAAAACAAGACAGGATAAAATGGCAATTTTAAATTTATTTTAAGAAGTTCACATTTAAAATGAGCTAATTTATAGAGCTTGTTGTACTGTACATGTCAGGAAAAATCTCGAAAGAGTTTACGGAAGACTACGGAATTTCAACATTTTAAAATCCAAGACACCCTCCGCAGCCCTTGTCTTGGGGTAGCCTGACACAGAGCGTCTTTTCCCATTCTCCAAGGCAAACGAAAGAATGCAATTTGAATATTGAAGAATTTTCAGCACAGCATTCTACCGCTGTAGAAATTTGAGAAAGTTAGCATTTTGAACAATCAAACTCAGACCCTTAGTCGCTCGGTGACAGCGCATGTTCGTAGCGACCTAATTATAGTAACGTTTATGCTAACATTCATGGAGTGTGATTTTCAATTTTATTTTTTAGATGAACGAAGAGCAGTTAATGAAACTATTCGGGGAATATGGTCCTTTAGCAAGTGTCAAGATCATGTGGCCCAGAACCGAGGAAGAGAAATCAAGAAACAGAAATTGTGGTTTTGTGGCATATATGAAACGAAAAGATGGAGACAAAGCACTGACTGCTTTAAAAGGTGCGTTTGTTGCTGCCACTATAGATAGCTTTATATTCTAACCATAGTTGATCTTTTGTTTAGATGATTTCGACTGCATGGAATTGGATGCGGCTGCTCCAGTGACATGCCATTACAATGCTTCTCATTTTTACGCGTGAAATTGTCTCCTACGTGCACGCTTGACTGCGAACTGAAATCGATCTAAACAAGTCTGATGTATGACTAAACGAATATAGTCACTATCTCAAAGCGAACCTCGATCGCTGTGAGATCGATCTTAGTATGAATTACTTTCAAACATCATCCTTGTACTTAGTAAAGCGCAGAAAACACTTATTTTTAGCAGAAATGGCAAAAATTTCACTGTGATTGCTTTATACTAGTTGTTTTATACTATTATAAAAGTATAAAATCCGATATTTAAAATTAGCTTGCGTTTATAGTGTACTGAATCAAAGTTATGCTTTCGTGGTGGGTCGTATCCCCCACAGTAATGACAGTATGTATGGATAACCATAAATTTGTGTCAAAAACGAACAGTGTTGACATGAAATTTGGGCGAAATTTTGGTCTGAAAAAAACCCCTCTTTTTTGATAAAAAGGGGTTAGGACAAAAGCAAACAAAAAGGTCTAATGATGTAAATCTGTCCTTTTTTGATCACGACACATACGGTACATATGTTTAAGAAAAATAAAATATACGGGCAATTTACTGAATTTAGAAAAAATGAAGGTAAAATGGTAAAATTTACTGGAAATCAGCAGTGTGCCACGTACGCCCTTGCTTACTACAGTAAGTTCGCTGTGATTGGCTAGTTTTATGCATGGGCTATGGTCTTATATTCCTGTTGATTTCTGTTTCTTATATATTATTTTGAATATCTTTACTTGTTCTTAGGGAAGTTGGTACAGGGATATGAGATGAAACTAGGATGGGGTAAAGCTGTCCCCATCCCTCCCCATCCAATCTATATCCCTCCAGAAATGCAAGAAGCAAACAAACCACCACCACCTTCTGGTTTACCGTTCAATGCTCAACCTCGTAAGAATACAAACGACGAAGAAGATGATAAACCTGAAACGTTTGATATGAATGGTATTAGTCATCAGGTGTGTAACCACGTGGTACTTTATGACATCTGTCTTAATCTTACTTTATACACTACTTTTTGCGTTGTTTTTCTAAATCTGAGATATTCTCTTAATTATAACAACAGTTTTCTTTTACATTAATGAGTTTCGATCGAAGATGGGTTTAATTCTGACTAGTTTAGTCAGGAGAACTTAATTTAAACAGAATTAGAAACGAGATACTTTTTTTAAAAAATCGAAACTTACAATAATTATGCTTGACACCCTCGTATGTTTTGTTACAGTATTTATAATTTATATAATATAGTATAATATAATCATAAAATAACATATGTTTTAATTTGTTTTTGCTATTCCACTAAAACATTGGTATTTGTCAATTTCTTTTACTTATTTTTACAAATTGTCTTACTATCCCCGCCTCCTTGTATTGTTAGTTTAATTAGTTTAATGTATGTAGCAGCCCACTCAGTGTTGCCAAATGTTTTGAAATAGTGCTTTTGTTTCGCTGTGCAAGTGATAACATTTGTTATCAATATACAGTATTGCACATACATCGGTTTGTATCGGCTGTTTAAATTGAAATACTCGTGGTTGATGGTTTCTGTTAGGCAACACAATAATATTTCATATATTATATGCGTGGATTGTGTTACTCACAAATGTTCTATGGTAATTGTAGACTCTAGCCAACGCGATTGTCAAAGTTGTTATCCCGACAGAAAGGTACTTCACATTATATCTAACGCTAAACCACGACTTCGACGACATTCTAATGCTTGGAACTCGTTTTCGTGGTTCCTAGTAAACACGTCTGCATTGGTCATATGTACTGTACATTTCTTTTCAGTTTTTCCTGTAAATCTAGTTCACCTCAATTTTATTTATACTAATTGATTTTGTTCAGTGTTTGTTTGTTTTTATTTGTTTTTTTTGTTTGTTTGTTTGTTTGTTTGTTTGTTTGTTTTGTTTTGTTCGTTCGTTTTTGTTTTTTAGTTTCATTATTTTCTTTGTTTGTTTTTTATTTATTTATTTTTTGTTTGCTTTTCATTTATTTTTTAGTTGTTTGTTTCATCGTTTGTTTTGTTTTTATCTTTCTTTTTTTTTGTTCGTTTGTTTGTTTGTTCCTTTATTTTGTTGTTGTTTTTTGTTTTGTTTTGTTTTGTTTGTTTTGTTTTGATTTGATTTTTGTGTTTTGTTTTGTTTTGTTTTGTTTTGATTTGATTTCATTTTTGTGTTTTGTTTTGTTTTGTTTTGTTTTGTTTTGTTTGCTGTTTATTTATTCTTCTTTTTAATTTCTTTTTCTTTGTTTGTTTATATTTTTTGTTCGTTTGTTTATTTGTTTGCTTTTTTTTTATTTATTTATTTATTTATTTATTTATTTATTTATTTACATACATATTCAAATTTTATCTGTTTTGTGCGTATTTTTATTCTCAGATCAAAATATTTTATTGTTTTCTCCCTTGTCCTCGTGTTCAGGTTTAGTCATAAGTTAACAAAGTGCTGCACCAACTGTCACCTATAGGTTTGCGCTTCGTATTCTAAATTATATATTTCATTTCTGCCATCTTTAACTTTTGTCTTATGTAAAATTAAGTAAACATTTAAAGCGAAACTTTTGGGAAGGAAACTACTGAGAACATAAATTAAATTACACGTTATAGGTGAAAGTTTTTTTGGTCTAAGGATTTTTTTTTCGCTTTTAATTGGCTGAAATATCACAAGTATATAATCAGGCGTGGTCTATGTGATGCGGATTACCTACTGTAGCTGTATTTAAAGCACACGATTGTTTCCCTACTTTTTTATGATCTCTAAAGAAAACAGTTTAGGTTTGCTTTAACTGTAGGTTCTATGAAATATTCTCTTATTTTTGTTTCTTGTTTATGCGTGCGATAAACCGTATTTCCTTATTGTTTTATTTCTTTAATCATGACAATGAAACTTTTTGTTTTAACCAAAGCAAAAACAAACACTCTGGTTTGGAAAACAACATGACAATCTTGTTTTCAAAGATAGAAAGATAATAATGACTGAAACTTTTCGGGGGGGAAAGCTCTTGTAATATACAATCGTATATAGGGCTTAATAGTATGTCATAATCTCCCGTAAAATTAAGCCTTAATTTTCCGAGAACCCGCGTTTACCTGCGTATAATATTGCAAGCAAACCTATTCTGCCTAACAATGCCATGCTATCTGCATGGTCATGTCGACAACAGTTGCAGTCTTCGTGCAGTTTGTCTCGTGACGTTAGTCAGTATGAAGTACAGGAGAGCACTCATGGGAATGAAAGAGATAATATTGCGTACTGCTAGACTAAACTATTGTGTCTAAAATTGACAGGTTGCTTCTCCATTTGGTCCACCGAACCATAGAATTTGTTATTTTGGAAGGACCAATATTTGAAGCAATGATAATGAACAAGGAATTAAACAATCCTCAATTCAGGTGATAAATTGCTTGGTTCGAAACGCTTTGTTTAGTTTGTTATAAGATGATTTCTATGTAAAAGGCATTGTTTGTTATAGACCATTTTCATAAAGGCCTTCACTTTAAATAGTCTTTTATCTGCATAAGGGCCCGTTCATATGAGGCGGGGTAGCCCGGTTACCGGGCTGATTTTATGTCACGAAAATCTTTCTATGACTGCAAAAAAGAATTAGAATACCCTGTGTTCTATGCTTACAGAAAAACGAAGCCAATTTTGCTGTGTTATATCATTCTGCATTTCTCAAATAGTCGTAATAAGATTTTCGTGACATAAAACCAGCCCTGTAACCGGGCTCATATGAACAGCCCCTAAATGAGCTTTTCTGGCCTCGTTACGAACCAAAGATTCTTTTGAATTGCAGATACACCAATCCGGCAAGAAAGGTTTAAGATACATATATAAGAAAATATTCAAATTAATCGCCTTTATGAATGTGGTTTATTACAGTGATGTGGCAGATTTTTTAAAGTACACATGAGGTGAAAACTGTGTGTGATAACTGATAAACACTGTACATCTGCAGTTTTGGATGTGTCAAACTAATTCCATCGAATGAAGAATTATTATATTTATATAGGAAATAGGGAAGCATGGGTGGCGCGTACTGTTAAAACGCTACCTCTCACTGCTGCAGTCCAAAGTTAAGCACCGTTGGACCGGGTAGTACTTGGATGGGTGACCGCCTGCATGAGAGTTGAGTTGCTTTTTCTTCCCTCCCCGTCTTTGTGCTTCGAGAACGAAGGTTTTTTGCCGGGTTCTCTGGTCACTTTCCTCTCTTAAAATCAGCCTCAAAATCTTAGCATGCATGCAGTGGCCCGTGGTGTAACATGTGGCATATGGTGGCTCCCATGCAGGAGCACCTAATTTGATATACCTTTAATATGGCTGCAAGTAAGGATGATTAGCTCTATAGGTACATGTACAATCACGTTACTGCACAAAAAAATGTATTTTTCATGTTGTTATTAACCTACATATTCCAAGTTCTAACCTAACCATGCGGTAAAACTTTGGTTGGCAAATAATGACTAGGAACTTATATCAAACGTTGTACTGTTATCGAGTTGTAACGGCTCGAGGGCATTTCAATTTAACATTTTCCAGTTTTGGCCTCCTTACGTATTTTACCCACTAAAGTTACCTTGGTATCTTTTTAGTCGAAATGGGTTATTTAGCTTTCTCGTTTATTTTTGTTACAGATTTTTGTTTGACAACCAAAGTCCTGAACATATTTACTATAGATGGAAATTATTCTCAATACTTCAGGTATGCAAAATGTTACTCTGATTTGGAACGGTCCATGGGGAAGTCCGAAGCATCGTGGAAGAGGGGTTGCCATATACTGTATCTTTACTGGGGAAAACACATATATACTATAGTATAACATATATATATATATATATATATATTTATAATATAGCTACTAATGGTATATGAGCTATCTTGCAATCTGGTTGGCTGCATTATTAACTGTATATCAGCTCATATACAGCGAGTAGTGAAAAACAAAATGGCGGCGTAGTTTTCTTAACCTATTGGAGATGAAACTGGCTGCATGGTTTTTTCAACGTATAGCGCAGAAAAACTTGAGCTAAGAAGGGGAAATTAACATTTATCACGAAATACACAACCCAAATGCACAATTTACAAAGTTAAGATGGTAAATCAACTTTAAAAATCGTCTTAAGAGTTTACAAAACCCGATTTGAATTGTCAGGTTGACAATAATGTTTTGTCAAACAAATTAAAATCCACAAAAATTGAACTAACAACACATATTTATGAGTACAACCATTATTACTCCTCAGCAAAGTGAGTTTTTGAAGTAATAAATCATTATGGATAAAATTAAGAAATGGCTCATGGTTTAGCGTGCTCCATCGAGTTATGGATGCACGCGGGAAATTGGGAGAGCACGAAAAAATCGTAAGAGTTGGTCGAGGCGTAGCCGAGACCAACTCTAGATTTTTGAGTGCTCTCCCAATTTCCCAATTTTTAATTTTTTTGGAGATGAGTTCTGTTCTTTTGTTGAGTAAAAATCGATTGTCCTCGTTTTAAAATGCAAATTTTCTCTGCAAGACATACATGTAAGTTGCAGTGCTTGTCACCACCGGTAGGCACTTGCACGCTTTATAATTGACAACTTGATAGAGTATAGTTGTTGACGCTTGACTCTTTCAATTCCCAGATGTATTTGGAAAGCGCAGTGCTCGCTCCATGGTTTTTATGTTTGAAAGAAAAGTTATGGTTGTTGTACAGGGTTTTAAATTCATGTTCTGTCATGCCGATGTAGATTTTTGTGTCGCGATCTGGGCAGTTACAGTGGCTTTGTAAACCAGGTTGTTGGTCAGGCACGCACCAGCGAGTGGGCAGGTTGCGCTTTTTCGGCAGTTGCAAATCTTCTTACGAGGGCTGTCGTTGGGTTTAGGGACTTTAGTGTTGTGGCGTTTGATGATACTAGCCATGTTGCTCATGCAACTGCAACTAACTTTGGTGGTGTTCTTGTTGAAAATCTTGTGTAGCACATTTGCTGTGGAGAAATGCTTATTGATCAGTTACAGGAAGCATCTGCCTACATTGGTCTCAACGTTTGCACTGTAAGGTGGATTGAACCAAGTGATGTTTCTTCGCCGATTTTTTCTGCGGGGTCTGCAGCGTTGTTATTAATGAAGTTGATGGATTCATTAAAACCACTTGATTTGCATGAGTGCATCATTGTAAAGAGGTGCGGCTTTTTCGAACTCGTGTACGTCGAATGACAACTCGGAGATTCTGCTACCTATGGCTGGCGGGTGGTTAGCTTGTGCGTTGATGTACAGCGGGTAGGTATCGGGTTTTTATAGGGGTGGTGGGTAATGTCTAGATAATTAACTGATTTCAAGTTGGATTGCACTGTGATCTTTAAGCCAGTTTCGGCGAACGTTTCCAAAAATTGCTTTCTAATGCAGTCGGCAGCTCTTGGGCCCATATTCTTAAAAACCGCAATGCCGTCGTCTCTATACAGGCCGATGTCGTTGTTCTTGTACTTTGTCGTTGGCTTTTGTAGAATAAATAATCCAACAAGCTCACATACCTCAGCGCCGTCGAAGCTGCCCATGGTCACATCAAACATGTTAGAGTTGGACTTCTTGCACCACGGCTTCTTTTGGTCGAATAGTAGGGACTTTCCTGCACGCATTATGATATTTATATCTTTTTTTTGAGATGTCGATAAATTGGCTTGCATATTCCAGTGATTGAGTGAGTAGATTTTCCGAAATTGAGGGGTAAAAGTCAACAATGTCAAATATTTAAAAATGTATAAAATACATAAAGCATACAATTGAATATACGATGTCCTGATCCATGGTTTCTTTTATATGTAGTAACTTAATTTGCCGTGAACAAACGGTTGTTGTTGCTCTACCAAGTTAAGCTGTTACTTCTATACCACAGGTATCGTCAGAGGAAATATAAGGCAAAACGCAAGCATAAATTTTGGTTTAAGGGAAATATTTCGGCAAAGACAGGAATATGGTCAATATCATACTCTATTTCGCGAGCTAGAACTCCGATCGAGAATACTTTTATAGGTAATTATTTACACTTGTGTTATCAGTATTTGGTACAATATGGGAATTTCTTATAAACTTTCACACATATACAAATTGTGTTAGCTTTTGCTGACTGATTATGTTTTAGCTAATCAACATTTCTCCTGATACACATATTTCGATTGGCTAACACTGCATGATCACATGATGTTAGAGAAACGGCGTACCTCGCCGGCATGTCGGCGTCAGACGTTTCCATAAAAAATTTGTAGGTCGACGGCACCGCAGGAACGTTGAAATTTGAACCAAATTCAACTTTTCTAGTGCCGCCGTCGATGTGACTGCGGCACCGCCGGCATACCGGCGCAATCTGTTCCCATTAAAGCCTGGTTTCCATATAACCGTAAGAGCCGGCGGCATGGCTGCGGCAAGAGGCGATGGTCCAATCATAGACAGTGTTGAATTAGCCAGCAATAAAAAGCTGTATGCGATTGGACCATTGCCTCTTGCCGCAGACATGCCGCCGGCTCTTACGGCTATGTGGAAACCAGGCTTTAAAGTTTCTTGCCGGCGTTAGGTCGCAGGCTAAGTCGCCGGCAGGACGCCGACAAACCGGCGGCTCTTGCGACTATATGGAAACCAGGCTTAACTGCCCCAGATCGCGACACAAAAATCTACATCGGCATGACAGAACATGAATTTAAAACCCAGTACAACAACCATAACTTTTCTTTCAAACATAAAAAGCATGCAGCGAGCACTGCGCTTTCCAAATACATGTGGGAATTGAAAGAGTCAAGCGACAACAACTACTCTATCAAGTGGTCAATTCTAAAGCGTGCAAGTGCCTACAACGGTGGTGACAAGCATTGTAACTTATGTCTTGCAGAGAAAATTTGCATTTTAAAACGAGGACAATCGATTTTTACTCAACAAAAGAACAGAACTCATCTCCAAATGTCGACATGAAAATAAATTTTATGCAAACAACGTCAAATTTTTACCTACTACGCACATTGTATATACCCTCTAATCTTTATGATGATCGCCACTGAGCGTGAAACTCCGAGTAACTGTTTTTACTGTTTTTATCCATTTTAACCTTTTATAATATATATATATATATACTTAGTTTCGACGTTTTCATTGCTTGAAGACTGTTACTCTGACTGCAGATTGTTAAATCGATAGTATGAACTTTTATCTTTATTGTATTTTGGAGAAGAAAAAAACATTCGATAATCATATGGTTGTGTGTTACCTTTGAATTTGTTCACGGAGAAACATTGGAATACGACCTGTACAATAACAGATCGTAGAATATTTCAAATGTTGTCGATTAATCGTTTATGGCATTTCAATAGAGTTTCATTGTGCCGGGTAATATTATAACCTTACATGACTGATTAAACATCTTGTTATTAAATTGAATTTTTCTAGGGAGACAGTCAAACTAAATGGCGAACTAAAGAGTTCCGAATGTTTGCAAATGGTTCTATCTGGAGACCACCAAACTGTACGTCGTATTTATCTGATGACAACTCTGAAAAAGAAACGGAAAAGAAAAAAGAATATAAAGAAGAAAAAAAGTTACCGGAGCCAAAACCTATGAAACTGTTAAGGAAAGGGCTTCTTAGTGATCGGTACTAAGCGTGTTATTAGTATGTTTTTTTGCTAGCAGGACTTTTCATACTTAATCTATAGTATTATGACCGCTTAGTACAGCTATATCCATTGGTAGTGTATGTAGTGTCGAAGTTCATTTTAAGCAAAGTTATGTTGCAACAATTAAGGTCATTCTGAAGACATGCTCAGATTCGTGCTGTTTACTAAACAAGAGCTACTGGACCTGTATGTTGGGATTACTTGTTACAAAGGTTTTTTGAGCACCCACAACCTTCTGGTATAGGCTTCCATATATACACTATCCGATAAATGCTAATCTCAAAGGCATTAATAATTTATGTCGACGTTTGGATATTTGGGGAAGAAATTGCATAAATTAAGCAAAGCTTTACCTCGCTTTTCTCCTAAAATGCTGATTTGTTTGAGGTACTATATGAAACACTCGCAAGATTGTTTGAATATCCTGACGAAGCACTCCTGCTCGTGTATGATATATTACGCCATGCTATTATTGGCCAATCCGAAAGTTCGAGTCACGTATAGAAACTCGGAAATTGTTCTTATTAATTTAAAATGACTCAAAGAACCTCTTCATTCATATTGCAGTTTCAAACAACCTTAAGGTGTTGGTAAAGACATGACTAGATCGTAGCGAGATTTTTTTTCTATTTTGAATATTTGATATTGCGTAGATTTTATCGTTAAGATTATCTTGAGTGGTGTATGTTTGTTATTCTTTACAGACAAAGAGATAAACTAGAGAATATGTTACGAGAACTGGTATCTGAGAGGAGCAAGATTGCAGAGTGCATGACTTGGTGTATTGATCGTGCTGAAGCAGCTGAAGAGGTACACCTCACAACATAGTGGAGAAAACATCACAAAATTGCTTTACTTCTAAAAAATTGATAAATATATAAAGTAAGATTGTTCATGAGCATGGAGTTTGTGTTGAATGACCCCTGAAAGAATGAAACATATCTTTTGCGTGATGTGCCAAGATATTGAACTTCGTCATATTTCTCGGAAGATTTCAGATTTATTGTTCTGAAAGGAACAGTGTAGATACAGTAGTTTACCAAATGTAGCTTATCGATATTATGCTGCCTCAAACACAACTTATAAATTTTGTGAAAATTTATTTCAGCATACAGCTTTGTCTTCCTACGGGTCTTCCTAAAACTAAAAAGAGCCTTACTCATTTAATAATAATAATAATAATAATAATAATAATAATAATAATAATAATAATAATAATAATAATAATAATAATAATAATAATAATAATAATAATAATAATAATAATAATAATAATAATAATAATAATAATAATAATAATAATAATAATAATAATAATAATAATAATAATAATAATAATAATAATAATAATAATAATAATAATAATAATAATAATAATAATAATAATAATAATAATAATAATAATAATAATAATAATAATAATAATAATAATAATAATAATAATAATAATAATAATAATAATAATAATAATAATAATAATAATAATAATAATAATAATAATAATAATAATAATAAACAACAAGAGGGCACTCAGAGACTGCATATACTGTACCTCCGCCAGCGGGTTATTAGATATGTTTAAAAAGAAAACGAGCCACCCCGCTAACCAGGCTGGCTCATTCAAGGCTTACTTATGTATGAATGAATAGAATGCTTGATTGCACTCATACCAAAATTATGCAAAAATATGAACGCAACCAAGCATTTTTTCTACACGGAGAATCTTGTGGTCAGAGTTTTATTTCTCGTCCAATTTCCACCAAAATTGAAAGAGTTGGTGCTTGAGCTATAATCGATCTTTCCACCAACCTGTCGAGTATTTTGTGAGATATCCTGGTGACAGACAGACAAACAGACTTAGGTTATGTATAATATGTCTCTAAACATATACAAAGAAGAGGTATTGATCACGCTTTTGCTTTACATCTGAAGGTAGAATCTGATCTATGAAAGTAGATGTAGGTTAGATTATTAATCTGCGGGAGCTTCTTTGTCATTTGTCTTTGAAATGTTTTTTTTAGATTTCTGACTGTATGATGGAATCGCTGTCAATTCTTGAAACTCCTCTTCCTGTAAAAGTAAGTGATTGTCACCGCATGACATCACCTGTGGTATCCTTATCCCCGTTCACACTATACCGGATCCCAGTCCCTCCTGAAGACGGCGCGCGGGAGAGAAAAGGAGGGACTGTGGACATTGTCGTTGAAGTTACGTTTGTTCTAGGCTCCGCCCAATAATTTTTAAAAATTTATTATATATTAAAATTTCTGAATATTCGTAGAACCATGGATAGTAAAAAGACTGGATTGGAAACTTGATGGCGTGAGCATAACAACCTGGTTGCAATTGACAAGCTTAAAAACCCCAAGTATATTCAAAGTTTGGGATTAATACAGCCTAAAATGATAATCGAATTGTCTGTAAATACGACAAAGCCACAATACGACAAAATGCCCGTCTATTCTTACTCATTTTAAAAGAAGATATCAAGGTTTACTAGTTAAAATATGCATCCCAAATTCCGAGCAAAACAAAGCACAATTTGGGGACGCCAGTTTCTTCAAAACAACACAGGAATCATCAAAACAAAGATCAACAACGCTTACCCCGAACGCTCGATTGTGGCTTAGGCAGGTTTGTAAGGCGATAAAATCATTTGAAACGTCAACATAGTCATCTGAATGTGAGGATATGAAGAATTTAAAGAAAAGTTCACTAAAAACCTCAGTAAAACAAGCGTACTCGCGCCATTCGTGACATCACAATTTGCAACTAGGTTTCAACATCTCTCGAGCAAAGAAAAACGCTTTTCAGCCAATCGGCGGCCTGGAAACACCTCGCGTGACTATTAGTTTCCAATCCACTCATTTTACTATCCATGGTAGAACCATGCAATCCCATATAACCAAATTATATATATGTCGACATGATCGTTTCAATATGACAAAAATATTGATGCAAACAATGTGAAGATTGGATGTGTGAGAAAAAGTATGAGCGATCGAAGTCTGTCATATTCCCTATTTATATTCGACAACTGAAATTATATTTCACTACTCAATGCGTCCTGGAGTTTTTGACTCTTTGAAATTTAATGAAACCGTTATAATTTTGTAACAAAAATGTTTCCAGTACCTTGCGGTTTATTTTGATATGAAATTTGTTACAGACGTGTCGTCGAATGAAGAGATATTCGAACGTGGCTTCCTTGTTTACGCGGTGTTTACGTTCGTCGAGACAAAAGGCGGAATCAGAAATGTATTATCTGACGTCAGATAAAAGTCGCTGTATATTACATGTTGAAATGGTCAGAAGTAGGTTGACTTCAAGTAGCAAACAAACCGTATATACAACCAGGATGCAACCAGGATACAACCAGACAGGACCGTTCGTGTTCTCGTCTTCTCCGTTCTCGCCCTGTTGATTTCAGCTAACCTGTCGAGAGAATACAATTTATACGAAGAACACTTTTCCGTTCAACTAAGAAATAATTGCCAACCTATTAATTCGTATTGTAAAATTAAAACAAATATCACAGCGATAATGCGATATAGATCGTAGATCTGTAAAGTGTAAAGTACATTCGTCGAGACGATTGATTATTCTTGAATTTTAATTAGGCTTGACCTGTCAATCAACGATTTCAGCCAATGGGAATTTTGCGTTTGTCAGGGCACGGGAAATGCAACTTCAACGACATTGTCCACAGTCCCTCCTTTTCTCTCCCGCGCGCCATCTTCAGGAGGGACTGGGTACAGTCTAATACAAGATGTGCCTCTTTCAAGATCAGAGCGGCGCAGCGGCGTGCCAGCACAGAAATTGCGAGAACAGGCGTTTTGTGTGTGAACAGAAGGCTTATCATGCAGACACAAAGGCTATCTGGTATAGTGCGCTTTGTTTTTGTTTATTAATTAAATAGCGAGGACACAAAATGTAGATTTCTGTATTTCCTGTTTCTTTTAATATTTATTAACTTCAGCTGATAACAGTATACAAAGAGGACAGGACGGTGCAATGCAGTGCAGTAGAGTTAAAAGTAGTAGAGTATTAGTCAAAATTAAAAACTCTCCTTCCTCGATCCCCCTGCCCAACCCGCAAACATGGAAACGTCCGTTACAAGCTCCTAGAAATACGCTTAAACCTTCAAGAAGAGAGCCAGCACTCCTTGTTTAAAACAAGGGAGTCAAGAAAGCTCCCTCAAATATTCCAGGAAAGCCGAAGCTAAACTCTCCGCTCTCGCAAGGTGGCCAACATCAAAGCCCCAACCAGGTCACGAACCCAAAGCAAGAACACCTTACGCAAGGCATTATGTATGGATAGCGGAATATATTAGATCTAAGAGAGAACTAATCTGTTTGTGTAACTTGATAGCAGCATATATGTCCTGGTATAGGTATTGAACTCTAAGTAGACTGGAACGATAACTCTGAGTGCAATTTTGAAGCCAAAAATGACGGACATGGACGCCGCCATGCACGTCAACCCCAGTCCCTTTTTGAACAAGATGGACAATGAGAAAATCTTCATTTTTCTTCATAATTGTCGTCGGACGGGTTAGAAATAGTTCACATATAGTACAATAAAATAGCCTTTGTCTCAGAAAAGATTTTTAGGGACCAAAACTTGCTTGAAAGGTGATTTATCTGATCAAACAGATCAAAATTTGAGTTCAAAACCGCGCGGTCATTTTTATTTTTTGGTATGTCATGTTCAGTCTCAAGTTTATTAAACTGCTTGCAATCAACTATTTTGAATCAAATAAATATATCATTTATCAAGTCCTTAAAGTCTAAATCTAGGGGCAATAATCTGTAGAGAATACGGATGCTGGCATGATCAAGAAAAACAAGAAATAGCTCTCTGACGACTCAAACCAATACAGTGTTTTAACTTTTAAACATCAAAATATACCTCATGATTCAAAACGAATGAAAAGATAATTCATAAGAGCAAAAGACAGGTACTAACAGCTTGACTGAGCTTCAAGAATTCATGAAAAAAAGACATTAACAGTAAAACCTGAATTTTCGTCAGGAGTTTCCATGTGAAATGGCAATTTATTTCCTCCTTTAATCTGTTTTCGCCTACAAGCGTAGTTCAAATAGAAAGAACAATGATTCTAATACATACTGGCTTCGTTTTAATATAAATTGTGAAAAGGTTCAAGTACAAAAAAACCCCTAAATAATTCTTGCTGGGCCATTGTTTTGTTTTCCACTGCTCCTACGTTGTTCAGACGTTCTGCACGTTCATGGTTTTAACTTCATCCAATCATAGGGCCTGCCTTATGGAGTTATCGTTCCAGTCTTTTTAGAGTTCAATGGGTATAGGTGATTCGAATGTCAGTTTGGTATTCAACGCGAAACAGTTGGTATTTACTGACAAACAGATAAAAAAGAGAGTGTTTAACTTAAATATTTTTGACCATTTATCTTAATCTTCTAATTGGTTGCTTATGACATCCAGTTTTAATTAATTAGTTTGCGGCAATTAGTTAGATTATAGCCATAGACCTCTTTCATAATGACGACCAATTTAAATATTCTTTTGTGTCCATCTCAATAAGCCTTTCTGGCCTCGTTTGTTTGTCTGCAATTCAAAAGAATATTTGCTCCCTAACGAGGCTAGAAAGGCTAATTTAGATGCACATAAAAGAATATTTAAAGCGGCGGCCATTATGAAAGTGGTCTATTGTCACATGTTTCTTCGTGCTCTTTCTTTCTGCGTGCAGAGAATACGTTTTCTTTTACTTTGAAGTATACAGGCACTGCGCACGTTGTTGTTTCGCTATATCCACACCATGTGACTAATTTCTGATGTCGGTGTGAATCCTGTATTCTTAGCAAAAACTCGCCACGTGTATTTTTTCATTTCTCAACGTCTTGTATATTTAGGTTGCCAGGTTGCATGCTGTTTCAGATGTGCTTTATAATTGTACTGCAAAAGTCCGCAACGCCTCTTTTTACCGTAGAAGGTAAGCTGTAAAGTGAAGTTAGATAATGTAGTAAAGAACTCGTTCACACACCATTATTGTTACATGCGTCTTACTTCAACTATTTTTTACATTTTAGCTTTGAGGCAAAACTACCTGAAATTTTTCACAGTCTAAAGGAAGCATTTCAAGCCGTAAAAACAAGAATGAGGGCTGAACAGTTTCGGGTAATTTTGCAGTAGAAAATTATATGTGTTTTGTTTGTTCGGTTTTGTAGTGAAATTCGAAGTAAATCGTTACTTCACCATCATTTTTCTCTCTATTTTGATTGGTTGTTGGCAAACGGAGAATTGTAATAGCGCCGAATTCTTACGTCACACAAACAAATAATATTTTTTTTACATGCAGATATGACGTCATTTCTTCAGATAATAGCCAACTCATTCTGCTTGCTAGAAAATAAACCTGGTGTTGGCGGAAAACGAAACACGGATCTAAAAAGAAAAACTGTTTAAAATACCTTTAACCCCTTGGCACCCGAGCACTCTCCCCTTGACGAGTAAAATCGTTTGGTGTTAGCCAGAGTATAATACTAAAGGCTACATCGCTCCAAAATACACGATACACTGGCACTAAAGGGTTAAAGTAATTATTTTCGCCACTTTGGTACACATTTATCACATTTTCACTAGTGCTTAATAGACACTTGATTGGTTTGTTTTCCCGTCGGTGGTTTTTGTCCTCTGACGAATAAAATCGTCTGGCGTTAGCCAGAATACATAAGACTTGAGAGTTGCATGGATGCTGCCCAGAAAGAGATAAAAACAAAAGTCAAATTTCCAAGATCTCATTCCAATCGATATACTATTAAACACGAAGTTAAAATCGAAGTGGGGCCAATATTTTTTTTATTTATATAAACGATCTTCCTGATTGACGCATAGGAAGCACACATGACTTAGCTCTATATCCGCGTCTCGATAGCTCAATGGTTAGAACGTCTAATCAGTCATTAGAAGGTTGCAGGTTTGATTCTTGTCTGGGACTAAGAAACATCTAAGTATTTGAGCCTAAGCTTACACACGTACCACATGCATGCACGCCACTCTTATATTATCTTTATCATTATTTGACAAATTTTTTTTGACAATTTTATGACAATTTCGTCACAATTATCAATAAATTATTTACGTTGATTTTTTTCCATCGTTGTCAATCGAATGCCTACTTGCAGGCAGGTTACAAATTGTTTTATTCATTTCTTTTTAAATTTCCTAGAAACACGTTTTAAAGTGTTTAGCTGCTTGGACGTCATGGGCAATTTATCCTCCCGATTTTTTGGTCAAACTTCAAAACATTTTCTTGGGACAAGTCGAAAAAAGTATCGCGGATCAACTAATTGTGAGTTTGCTAGTCAATTTTTTACTTTTACATTTAATCACGACTTTGGTACCGTGCGGACTATACTGTTATTTGCTCTCACGTCTTATATGAAGCCTTTGCCGTTTTGTATTGTAGTATTGTATTACATCCCGGTGCATTAAGTTGTGCAGTATTTCATTGTATTGTATTGTATTGTATTTTATTCATTGTATTTTATTGTATTGCATTGCGTTGCATTGCGTTGCATTGAATTGAATTGTATTGTGTTGTCTTGTATTGTATTGTATTGTATTGTATTGTATTGTATTGTATTGTATTGTATTGTATTGTATTGTATTGTATTGTATTGTATTGTATTTAAGAGCAGTCGACCTAATGAACCCTGGCTGAATATTATAGAAAAACTCAGACTTTAAACAAGGAACGTGCTGTTGGTTGGAGATAGGCCCCATCCCCCTGTTCTGCAACCTGTTGTATGATAGGCACCAGGTATTGGTTAAGCATTAACATCCGGGCACTTGATAACCATCGACGTTAATAGTGTAATTACTGTGAAGAGATCGAATGTTGGATATTCTAACAGTTAACGGTAACTGTTGTAACGGTATTTATGTAACTTGCCCATGCAGGACGTTAGCTCACTTTCCACCCATTTTTATTTCTTTTGGGTGCCAACTTGGTACTGAATTTATTTCTATAAACACTGGTTTACCTGCTTTCATACGAATCTTTACGATTAGCAAGGTTGCTTCGAAGATATCTAACACCGATATAACCTTTTACTGAAAACCTTAATTTGTCTCAAATCACTTTCTCGGAAGAAACATTTTTCCTGAAAGAAACTTTCTTTTCGTGAATAATTCTTGTAGAAATTTCTTACCAATTACAGTATAAGATAATCGTCCTTCTATCCTCTTTATTTCGACTTCTCTTTCTTATCGTTAGAGTCGTAACCGCAGGTTTGTGTCAAAGATTGGAAGTGGTAACGTTGAACTCGGTGACGATATGGATAGTGTACCTATTGATGACATGGATGGATTTCCTTTAAGTAAAGATGCTTCAGACCTTGATGGAGTTCCCATTGACGACCTTGATGGTGTTCCTAGTACGTCGTAGTATATGTTGTACGTTTCACGAGTCTAGATTTAGTATAGACAGCCGTATTGTTTTGACTGCATTGAAACTTTGCGCGTTAAAAGATTAAGCAGTGAAACCGTTAAGAGGTCCCAGCCTGTTTATGGATGTTTTATTTATACAGTAGGTGCCAAGGGTAGATCAGTGAGCTCTATATATAACTGGAGTGATATCACGATCGGAAATGGCGGCTGTCGAGGCTCGCGAAATACGGGCTGACCCGTATTAGCTACGCATACGTAGAACGAATATCTTGCGTGTAAACGTCATCAATACACGGCCGACAACTCACTTGAGTCAGCACCATAGAAATAATATACCTAGAATGCGGGCTCCTATCTCCTGTCAGTCAAAAAATTGTCGCCACAAAATGGCGGATTTATAAGGGCAAAAGGAACTCGCCCTAGGACTTTTTAACAGTTTTTTACACGGCCGCGGTTGATAACCGGTGTGGAGTGGACGATGGATGTATTTCAGCACTGAATTTCTTTGTTTTTTACGCCGGGAAATTTACTGGATTAGTGAATTTAAAGATAAAGGCATATGAAGTGCAATATCCTTCGCCAAAACATTTCGAACATCAAACTCTGGATGTAGAAATGGCGACAATAGCGGCTTTTTACTGTGATACGAATGTCGAATGGTTTTAGTGTTTTTACTGTTTTACATTATATATATTTTAATGATTCCCACTTGTCAATCTGTATGTGATTTATACTGAATGTGGAGGATTAATCCAGGAGACAGTAAGTATTTTGTTCTTTTTTATCCAATCTAATAGGGATTCTAGCTTGTGATTTTTGAAATATAAAATGTTTTATGCACCTGTCATACTTTTTATACATCAATCTTTTCGACATCTATTTATATTGACATCTTAAATCCGTGTTTTTCTTAAGATTTTCTCCTAGTTTCCATTACGTATTTCCTTTTCATTTAAACGGGCTGTCGGGCTTCCTTTGATGCAGACAATTTCTCAGTTTCAAGTTTAGCATGAGCCTATCTTTTTGTTGCTTTTTGTAATTGTGGTGAATTGATCGAAATATAATTTTGAACTTATAGTTTTTAGTACGTTCGTTTAACAAAGCAAGTGTCTTGCAAACTGTTTTATTTTATGCTAATGTGTATGTGGCTGATTTGTTGTCATGCATGTATCCAATTTATCCCTGAAACGTCCTCCAATTCTTTATTTTGAGAGGCGATCATTGTTGTATATATATCCCACCCCTTGCAAAATTCAAAATGGCGGATCTATAAGGGCAAAATAAATTTAATTTGGACACCTGTCACGTGACAGAGCACGCATTCTAGATCTATTATTTCTATGGTCAGCACGCACGTGGACTGCGAACTGCCCTATGAAAGTGGCCAATTTTCTATGCAATTTCCGATCGTGCTTTGTGGCGGACAATGTGCGGGCATGTAAACCTGAAGTACGCATAGTTCCAGTATATCACTCCAGTTATATATATAGGGAGAGAGAGCTCACTGGGGTAGATATGTGGGTTGTGGCTCCGCGATAGCTATTCTGCAAGTCGGGCCGGAAAGCAAAATTTCAAGTGGAAGGAATGGACTAGAGTATTTAAGACATAGTATAAACCTGCCCATTTGAAATCCGCCCGATTAATTGCAGTATATCGAAAGTAGATCGAAAGCTCAATACTTCGTTACAAAAAATCTTGTCACTTTTTAAGTTTGTGGTTTTTATATAAGTTCACAAGTAAAGCCATTAGCCTTACACTCGATAATGGCTAGTAGCTTATTGCTGCATCGTATCTTCCGCTGTGTTTCTAATTTGGTGTTCTGTATGCTCATTGTAGTGGATGACATTGATGGCAAACCGATGAAGACAGGTAACTAAATTACTAATATAATCTGGTTATATGTTGATATTACCTGTACCTAATTTAAGGGAACTGTAAGATTTTTGCAACGTTTAAAACCAGGAAAACGTTGCAATGATTATAAATAGTGATCGGAAAAAAGAAGAAAGTGAACGGAATTGACTGGAAAACAATTAGGTAAATGAACTGGAATGGAATTGAATTGAATGAAATGGAAGCAATGAAATTTATGACATTGCTATCCGGCGTGATATGCTAAAGTTTGTATTCTAAAACAAGACTATAAGGGTCACTTAGCAAGACCGCGATCTATAAAATAGTATTGTCTCGGCATTCTTTTTGGATGAATTGTATTTCATGTGTTTTTTATTGCCATCTTCTGTAATTGCGAGATTGTGTATAATCAAACTCGACAGACCTTGGGTTTTTGCTTTAAAAATTCTGCTACATTAAATTGTGGTTTACGGTGACGATTTTCTTTTTTTGACGTACTTTGTTTCTGTTTAGAATCTCCCACTCATATTCCGTCAAAATGGGATCATCCAGAGGCAGCTTCGAAATGGGATCGTGATGAAACAATAGAAACTACAGAGAATTTAAAGTGGGAGAAAGTTAAAGAGATGCCTGATACGAGGTAGGGATCTTTCAAATTTAAATTACTGTCATTCTAAAATCTACACTTAGGTCGATTTCAACGCAAATTTTACCCTTGGAAATGTTGCTTTGGAAATCTGAGCCAAAATACTCTTACAAGTACATCTAATTCCGACTTAGCTGAAATCTGACATGATCAAACGAAATATTTTTCTCTTCGTGTTAGCCTTCGGTTGATTTTGAATTACTCGCATGCATCTGCATGTTTTTTCTTTTTATAGTGTCGTTTCTAAAGAAAATGATAATGCCACCAGTAGCCTTAAAGATATTGATGAAGAGAAGAGGAAAAGACTACGGGAAGTGGAAATAAAAGTTGCGAAATTTTCTGATAAATTAGAGTCGAGTGGAAAAGAAAGCCAGAGTAGTATCAAAGAAAAAGTTGAGCAATACCGTCTTCAGCTTCTGGAGGTAGGTTCCAACTGTTTTGCATTAATGTTTGTTCCAGTGTACTGCAGCTAGTGCATTTTCTGAAAAGTTTTTACTAAATGTTACTTGAAGCTTTGCATGGCGATAATATACCTTAGATAAAATGTTTCTAAGTTTGCACCATGTTGTTTTGAAATTTTTAATTTCTGAGCTTGGTGTAAACATAGTTAATAGAAAATAAACATGGTTTGGAAGTTCGACAAAAGTCGTTGTTTTATGTTTTTGTTCAGGTTTGTGGAAATTTGTGCACTTTCACGGTTACTGAACATATTGTGTTTTCCGTATGATGAAGCAATCATCCAATAGCAACGTTTGAGTTCAGTCGCTCAACCATACTGTGTAAATATTGATAAAGCTAAAACAAAAGATTTGTGCATCTTCATGTACCTTTCAACATGAATCGTACGTAGTACGATTGTTAATTGCTTTGAAGTTTGCCGAGCTTCCAAACCATGTCTATTTTCTATTAACTATGATGTAAACCTACAAACCTACAAGCGTTTTATCTAAATTTTTACTAGCCTACATAACGACTCGATCATCTTTTCGTGACGTCACGATTCGCCTTCGCATATGACATTAAAGAAATCACTCAAATCCCCCTCAGGCCCACACCAACAGGTTGGAAATTGTCTGCGCTGACCAAAAAATTGCGTGCGTATTTGTTCTTTATTGCCATTTTCTCTATGCGAAAGTCAAAATACGATTTTAATAGCGAGTTCTCCGAGCTCTTCTTCGTTCTGAATATGCATTCCAAGCTTGTCGATCCAGCGATTTGCTGTTCGACTTGGTGTTTTTTGTTGAAGCTGAAAAGGTTCGTCATCGGAGCAGTGGAAGTACGGCATTTTACGAAGATGTTCTTAAAGAAAATTGATTTTATTAAACTCCTCGAGACCTTTCTGTTCGATCTCGAAAAATAGCTTTAAGGCAGTTAAGGTTTATTCTTCTGTTTTCCTGAATCAAAATTATCTTTGGGAAAAATGCGTAACACATTCAAAAATCGCTCATGATGACCCATGGTCGACGCAAGCAGAATATAGCGGGTTTGAAGACGGAGCAAAAAAACACACTTGTTTTGTCAACGGCAACTTTTGAAGACGCTTTGACTATTATTTCTACATATCTTTTTCCAACTGTGATTTTGTGATTTTTTACAAATGTGATTTTATCACACATCATGCTTATTGTGTAGTTCTGGGGGAACGCCATTTTCTATTCAGCCGTTGACTGTGGCGAAAAAGGCAGTATGTCTCAAAAAACTACGAAATCCACGCATTCTTGATTTCGCGCATGTGCAGACAAATTGCTCACACCAAGAAAATGGATACTGTACTGAAAAAGTAACTTCAATGTCGACATCAATCCACAAGTAGACATTGACAGCGCAAACGTCAATGATCGCCAGTTGTGACTGATATTAACCCAGCACACACTGAAACAAGTCTCCGAAACAAGTTTCCGAAACACATTTTCGAAAACGTTTCCGACACTTGTTTCAGAAAATAGAACAGTGTTCTAATCAGGGGAACTTTGTTTCTGAAACTGTGCTTCGAGGGTTTTTCGCCGGGTATTCCGGTTTTCCTACCTCCGTAAAATCAACACCTACATCATAGCTGTGATCCGTGGTCTGAACAGTGTCGTATGGCGGCTGCTTGGAGCGCCTTTAAGATGCCTCGTTGATCTGCGTTCTTCGCAATTCAGCCACTGGCTGCAAGCCGTCCTTTATCTTTATCCTTATCCTGCCTCTTCCACAGACCCTCGTTGCATCATGGACAGGTCACCCACGTTTTCTGGAGCCTGCAAGATCCTGTAAAAAATTTGGCAGAACTTGGCACGGAATAATTTTGCTTAATTAACTACCCATTGTTAATAGCCATGGCTATATCCGAAGATTTTGAAGGACATTGAAGACGTATGACATACGAATCGTAGGTTTAAAATGAAGGAATTGTTGATAAAAGCAATTACGGTTGAACTTTGTCAACTTTCTGCCGGAATAAGGAACGAAAATGCACTTTAGTCTACCCGGAGACAATTCGTTCGGTTTCCACAACAACTGAAACTTGAATTACGCTACACTGTAGCCTACAATTTAACAAAATGAATATTAATCTCATTAACTCTTGGTCAGCTGACAGTCTTCGATAGTTAAATAAAACAAAATTGTAAGAAAAACCTATACCTTCCTGACCGTCTAATTTGCTTTTGTTCGGCAGATATTTCCCCCTCCAATTCATTCAAAATACTATGGGTAGAAGGTCGGTAATTCTAAAACATACTGGGTTCTTTTTGTCATCTGTAAAAAAGTTTAGACCGAATTTCCTGGTGGGCCACAGAGTTAAAAGAACTCGGACTACGTTTGTCGAACAGCGGCCAGAAACCATTTTGTTTACAAGATCTTGCAGGCCCTCTCAAAACTGTGACCTGTCCATGATGCAACGAGGGCCTGCGGAGGAGGCAGATTCTTATCGAATATGCACCAATTCCTGGGTTAGGATTAGCGTTTGTGTTGGGATCATGCCTACATGAAGTATCTGGGTTATTTTGTACACGAACTTACACCCTGATTTAAAATCCTGATTTGTACTTTATTACCACATCTTCGTGGTTAAGATATCTATTGCTTTTGACCTCGTTGTCGATGCCTTTCGTGTTACTTTTCTAAACTCTGTTTCACATTTTACTCTGATGAAAGGCTTCGCCCGAAACGTCAGCATTTCGTTGCTAAAAACTCGGCAGTTTACCACCTTTTCACTTTGTTCTGTTTCAACCACTGAGGTATGTTGTTATCGCAACATTTGTACAAACCTGTCGCTTATTCTAGGAAAACGAACCACGCAAATCTAAGAAAAAGAAGCGACACCGTTCTCCATCCAACGATTCTTCGAGAAAGAGAAAGTCAAGAAGTCGTTCTACTTCTCGCAGTCCACCCCGACGACATCGCTCGTCGTCGTCATCGTCTAGTCCATCACCATCGCCACTAACCAAATCAATGCAGGTAAGTCTCGAAAGTCTGTTTACTTGGCAACCACGCATGCTGATTGGTTCCTGAGCGGTCGGGATTTTACGATATTGACCGACGGGTCAATACGCTTTTTTCTCGGACCTGTAAGTTTTGGCGAGAGATTTTCTGAGTTGATTTGAATAACTGGTTTCGGTTTTATTGCACAAACCTCGCTCCTTCGTCGCTCGGTCTGTACGAAAACCTCGGGCAAATCCTTTGCCGTACAGACCTCGCACTTGGTTAATAAGTCTTTAATCATGCACACTTTTATGACATACTAATGGTGTGAGAAGAAAGATGACATGATCAACCGTTAATCAGCGAGAATAATAAATTGTATTGCACTGAATTGAATTGCATTGCATTGCATTGCATTGCATTGCATTGCATTGCATTGCATTGCATTGCATTGCATTGCATTGCATTGCATTGTATTGTATTGTATTGTATTGTATTGTATTGTATTGTATTGTATTGTTTTTAATTGTATTGTATTGCGTTGTGTTGTGTTGTATTGTATTGTAATGTATTGTATTGTATTGTATTGTAATAATTGTATTGTATTGTATTGTACTGCGTTGCGTTGTGTTGTGTTGTGTTGTGTTGTGTTACGCTTATCTCGCCATTCTGAGTCGAAAAGTGTTGTGTTGTGTTGTATTGAAATATCTTCAACAACCATGTATGTATATCCACCGAGCTGTCACTTTAGTTCACTGGTATTGACTTGTAATATTGCGTAAGTGTATATCTAGTGTATATATGTTTTCATGTATTGTATTTTTTTTTATTAAAACTAAAAACTATTCTAGTCACTAAAAGGATACGACTCGCCTTCCTCACCAGCACAATCTTCTCGACACCGCTCTCCATCTCCTTCTGATTCGAGTAAACGAAGACGAGATTCCTCACCGCGCAGAAAAAGTTCCAAGAAAAAACGTTCAAGATCGAGGTCACCAAAGAGTAGCAAGAAAGGGAAAAGAAAAGACCGTAGCAGAAGCAGAAGTCCTCATGGAAAACCTTCAACAAAGAAAAATAAATAAGTTTTTAAAACTGGCTATGGTGACTTTTTACAACCAATTAACCTGTGTGAAGTTTCTAAATATAGCTTACTTGCTATTTTTCCTATTTACGTTGAAACACATATGAGTTGTACCTGAAGGGGACTGTATTGCGGTTCTTTAACTTGTACCGTATATACTTCTTAATAAATAGAAGTAGATGGTTCTTTTTATGATGGCCTTTTTCGGCTGACTCGTACCCATTCGTCTTTGCATTGTCTAAGATCTTGCCCGCCTTAAATTAATAGGTTTGTTCTCGATGTTTGTTAAAAAAACTCGGCTATCGCTTCATCAGTCGCATGTTATCGCAACGAGCTGCGTTTGGTGGAAATACAGTGGAAACCGTGCGAGTAACTCGCTGCGAGTTGCTTCGTGCGAGGACTGGAAATCCGCCTTTCTGAGAATGGCTTTCAGCTCGCTGCGATTATTTTCATCTAATTAAAAATAACTCCCAATCTGTTTCTTTACTTCGAGGTCGTTTTAATTGGATGCAAGTACCCGCAGCGAGCTACGAGCCAGTTCCTGCGATGACTGGGAAAGAGGCTTTAGGGGTTAGTCAATACGGTACGCGGGCTCGCAATAGCTCAACTGGTAGAGTGCGAGCTTAAATTCCGCTACAGTGTATCGTTTAACTTTAAATATTTTGCTTCGGGTTACGTTTAGGGTTTTAGACTACATTCAGTGTTCGATGATTTATAGACATCTTCAAATTGGTCAATTAAATCCGATGTAATAAACCCTATTCATCAATGATCGCTAATTTTATGGGTTTTTTTATGTTCATAGACCTTATTCCAAAATGGCCGCCGAATTAAAATTATTTTATATACATATAAATTAGCCCTTATGAACTCGTTTTCGTATGGGCAATTCAAAATAATTTTTACTTTAAAACGAGGTCATAAAGGCTAATTTATATGCACATAAAAGAATTCTAATTCGGCGGTCATTTTGGAATAAGGTACATTTAAATAAGTGTTTTGACTTGAACGACAAATGTAAATGCGTGCACGTAAGTGGTAAAAGAAGGCGTTTAGTAAAACACGGAACAGCAAAAAAATGGAACAAGTATTAATAATAATAGTAATCCCCGAGCCCGGACGTAGGGCCGAAGGCCCGGAGCCCGGTGAGGGTGCTAATCTCGACACGCGCGGAGTCGTTTTACACGTGATATGCGAACGAATTTCTGTGATCTGAATATTTATTTATTTGTATATATGTGTGGACGGACCATGCACGGTTAAGATTGTGGGGCACTGGGGACAATATAGTTCTTGACAAAAAGATTTGAACTAACAACATAATTTATTCTTGACAAAAAGACTTGAGAAAGGAGTTTTGGGGAAACGTATATCACTTTTGAAAGAAACGAAACAAATTAACGTCTACGTATAAAGCGAAACAACGTTTTGAGTAGAAGGAAACCCGTCAAACCGAAACTCGCGATCGAAAGGAGGAGAAAGCAAGAGTGAAACTTGAAGACGAAGAAATAAAGGCCGGCAAAACGGTTTAAGTTTACGATAAAAATATAGAGCCGACCGCTCTCAGTAATCTGACGAACATTTAGTAGTGAAACTGTTCGAGTTTCCGTATGTATATCCTGTCACTGTTAATTTTGTTTTCTCTTTTGTGTGTCCCTAAACTATTTTAAACTTATCTATTGCATGTTATGCACCTATCAATGTCTTCCACCAACGGGGAGAGTGCGGGCATACCCAGGGGCTATTGACATTTTCAAAAATAGTTTGTCAATAATCCCCACTTTAGAGGTACAGGAATTGTCAATGCTTGTCAAATATCCCCATGCACTCGTCATGGCAAAAATAGTTGCAAAACAAAAACAAAAACATAAACTATTATCTGTGTTGCAATGTAAAATATTAAATTAAAGAATGTCAAAACCCCCAACCCCCGGGGGGAACACTGTGTCAAAAGAAACCAAATATCCCCTGTACGGGCAATACTTTGTTGTCAGTAGCCCCTGTTTGCCCGCACTCCCCCCGTTGGGGGAAGAAGACATTGATAGGTGCATTAGTTTGCTTGCCTGTTGTATTTTTTATCTGTTGCTGCCGTCTTAATATCTTTTTACAAATAGTTTTCTTATTGTAAAACCACTTGTGACTAACGTAACTTGTCCATATTAAATTGACATAAAAAGGAGCAATATTTCAATTGTAAAACGTACAAATGCTGTTGAAATATTTATTAACATGTAGGTGAAAACAATTTCAGCATATTGAAATGTCATTAAATGAATACCGTGACCTGCCAGGTAGTTGTTTGATAGTTTTCAACCAATTCAGTGCCTTTGAAAAATGTTTTCAGATGCTGTAGCGATGTTTTTTGTAAACATGGAAAGAAAGAAGTGTAAAATATAACCCTAATATTTTGACAAAATTTTGCCTCGGTAGTCTGGTGGTTAACATAGTCGGCTTGCACGGTAACATGGTCGAGTTCAAACCGTGGATGCGACTTGCAATTTTCTTCATCTCAATATTTTTCACGAAATATCCTTAAATTTTTCTTTGTTCCTCGTTACCTTTTTCTTCAAAAAATAGAGTTATTAAAACTGCAGTTTTTTTTTTTTCAAATATTCAAATATTCAAAGAAGTAAAACTATATTTTGATCAACAGGAGTGCCTATTTCCAGGCCCCCATGCAATAAAAAAGAGCGCAAGTGTTTCTAATCAGAAGGAATATCAGGGGGTATTTACAAAAAATCATGCAAAAGCGGGCGAGGGGTTATTGCGTTCATGTATTTCTAGTATTAATAGTAATAATAATAATAATAATAATAACAAGCAAGGACGGAACTTAGTCTACAGCACCGCGTCTACAGGCAGTAGACGGTCCTGCTCTGAGATATCCAGCGATAACACCTACGCTGTGCGTCGGTTAAAATAATAATAATAATACCATCTATTATACGATGGGCTTCCAGTTTACTATTAGCCTGCGCCGCAGACGACTAAACCCAGGTATAGTATACGTCTGCGTAATAGCGACAGAATTCTTGTTCTAGACGCCCGTCGACAAGCAGCATTTTGTACACTGAGTTGATCACGATTGGCTGCTTCGATAAACTGCACCTCTTCTGAGATATAGTGCCAAGCTTTGCTCACGATTTTTTTTTTGCCCAAGCGTTAATTTTCTGTTTACAGTAATAGCTCTGGCAATTATTGTGTGGAGGTCAAAGACAAGCATTGCAGTGCGCATATTATCTGATGAAGGGTTTCCCGAAGAAAACAGAACAGTTGACGCCATGCTGACACAAAGACTTTACAGAGGTGTCGACATACGTGTAACGTTACAAACACCTTAGCACCTTGTTGTTTGGAGAAATAGATAAGACTGTGAAAAAAAAGCACTTTTGTCCCTATTTCGATATTTACCGGATATTGTGTTGACGCGCTTGCATGTAAATGCTATAAGCGCACAATTAATCAAACGGAGAATCCTAGCTTTATCCAGCTCGTTATATAGGATGAAGCGACAGAAGCGTGCGGTTCAGCCTGGAACTCTGGACGCCAAGTGTAATCATGATCAACTCGGTGTACAAAATGCTGCTTGTCGATGGGTGTCTACAGTCTAGAACAAGGATACGCCGACGAAGTACCGGGGTTTAGTCGTCTGCGGCGCAGTCTAGTTTACTATCCGTACGAGTATTTGTCCATCAACGAAAGCGTACTAGTTAAATACTATGCCGGACAAAAATTCGTCTGTTGCCATGTGAATGACAAACGGCTCTTTTATTAGTAGTGATACGAAACCGCGGAAGTTTTTAAATCAAATCGATTCTGAAATGTAATAAAAACGATATTTATGAGAGGTAAAGGAATATATCGTGCTACAGGACCTACAGGGATTATCAATATGATGTCATTGTTAAGTTCTGTCAACCATCATTTACAGAACGAGAAGTCGATAAACTTTCGTCGAAAGTTTCGGGTATTATTTTTAAACTTGTACTAACATTTACTACCACCTAGCCAGGTGTACGGGGGGGAGGCAGATTTGGGTCCCTTGACTTTGTACTTATTATTATTTGTTCCATTTTTTTGCTGTTCCGGTGTTCCGCTGTTCCGTGTTTTAATAGAAAATAGACATGGTTTGGAAACCCGGAAAACTTCAAAGCGGTTAACAATCAAGCTACGATTCATGTTGAAAGGTACATGAAGGTGCCAAATCCTTTGTTTTAGGTTTATTAATATTTAAACAGTACGGTTGAGTGATTGAACCCAAACGTTGCTATTGGATGATTACTTCATTATACAGAAAACACAATATGTTCAGTAACCGTGAAAGTGCAAAAATTTCCATAAACCTGAACAAAAACATAAAACAATGACTTTTGTGAGCTTCCAAACCATGTCTATTTTCTATTAACTATGGTTTTACTAAACGCCGTAAAAGAATAAGGTCTGTATTAAAGGTCTAAATGGTTAGTGCACGGCCCAAAAGGGACGAATTCGTAATTGCATGGTTGATTACTTAGAGCCAATCAGAAAACTCCCGTTCGTAATAGCTAGGTTTTATTAGCTAGGTGGCTAGACAATTTGACAAAGTTTTCTGAGCGAATACTCGACGAGGCAAGACCGTGTGACTGGCGCTCATTGAAGGCGAGATCAAGTTGCATGTCTGTTTTAATATAAATTTTTCTCTAACCTTTAATCAACCATATCTTTATTTGAATAAAACAACATTCGTGTTTTCGTTATGCAAGTATCTTTTTTGTTTTGTATTAAATTTAGAAGAGAAAACTACAACAATCATCTTGGAGGATACGTGTCAAATAAGATAACCAGAACTTTAGTTTGGCTGCCATGACTTCAATGAAATGAGTTTCTTACTTTTGAAAAAAACTGTAGAATCTATAGAATTTTTCAAAATTAGTGTCGATTACCTATTTTTCAAACTATAAAGGAACGTTTTAATGAATAAGTGGGGCGTTACCAAACTTTTTTTCAAATTAGATTAGATTGACTGGTATTAAGTTATCCGCCATTTTGAAACGGCGGCAGCTGAAAAAAACTTTCTTTAACCGTTACGTGGTCTAGTTTTGAGGGGTCTGTTTTGCGAGGCAAGTCAACAAGTGTTCGGTTGATTGTTGTTTGTACCAATCTAATCAAAGATTTAAATTTCAAAACACTGAAGGCAAAAAAATATTGCCAAGGCAAATTGTAATTGTTCACGTGAACAAATGCGTGCTGAATAAGATTGCGTAAATCTGACTTTGGAATGGTATATAATATATAATGCATGTATATCTTGGATATCGTAAATAATCATAACTTGCACCTTATGGTTACAATTCTGTATTTAAAAAACGTCCTAAATCCTTGGCTGACAGGCAATGAAAATTTTATATAAAGTCACCGATATACACATGTGCAGAAATCTGTGACTGTACAGACTGTACCGACTCAGAGTTTGTAATTTTCAACCCAAGTCTTTGCTGTTTGGCCATGATAGCCACTTGTTGCATGTCAAATGGGTGTAATCGTAATCCTAATTACCAACCATGGACCGTTTTGTCAAAGAGATCGCGCTCTTTTGGCGCTTCTTAAATGCCCCATGCTGTGGGAACGTGATTACGAAATATGATACATTTATACTGAGCACAAAGCTACGATGTTTGACATTTAGCCTTGCAAGGAAACTGAAAAAAACACATTGTTAAGCATATCCTTTTCATAATGTTTTCGATTCATTCAAATACACATTTCATTAAGATGTTTTCCAAATATTCAGACCAGATATTTGAGATTTGTCGTTTTTCCTGATAAAGTGTGATAATTACAATTAGCAACAGGACGCCAAATTTTGTTTTTATGTGTATTATTTCGAGCGAAAAAATACAAACTGATCAAAATTTATTTTATGTAAGTTCACAATAATTGTTAAAGAGTAAATCGTTGAGAAGTAAAACGCGAAATCTTGTGTAGTTATTAAGAGTCAGAAAACATGAAAATCATGTGTGTTCTTTTGTCAGAATCTTTTGTTTATCTTTTCACTGACCTTGCTGATTTATTGTGAATATTTCACAGTCAGCATCCCAGAAGAATAGATAAGCTTGAAGTAAACTCGTCAGATCACTGAAAGTAAGTTACAGTATACATAAATACGATATATTGTCGCTATATATCAGTGTCGCTACTTGTACTAGCTATAATAATTTTACGACATTGATAAATTCATGCACGCTAACGTTACGTCAACGCGCTTTTAATTTTGCTAAATGATGTTGTTTTGTTTTGAAACATAAAACGCTATTTAAGCTGAAGCACTAGCTAAACTGCATTTTTGAGAGCAAAAAAAAATAATACAAGTGAGACTAGTTATAATTGGAAAGAACGTGCAATATTGGTCGATGGTCTTGTAAAGTTATATTATAAGTTTATAGCATGCTGATTTCACTTCTGATTGATGCGCCAGTCTTATCTTATGTTCATTCGAGGACAACTAGCATATGCCAAGTTGCCTTAAGTTGTGTGTAAAAACGTTTAAAATAAAAAGTGACAATTAAATCGAGTAATTGTTTCCCAAGATGCAGGAAACGAAGGCTAATACATCAGGTGTTCCGCTCTCTTTTTATAGATATAATTTGTTTATCTCGGGGCATCGTTAGTGATTGCAGTGATTAGTTGTAGACTGAAAACTTTGACCATTTGTCTGAGGGTTACATTAACAAAACAGGATTAGCTTATGAAGTGAACTGATTTTACGGTGAGTAAACTTTGCTCATATTGGCAAGTACTGAGTTAATACGTTCTTGGTAATTAATGGTTATAGGTTAAGTAATCTATTTTATACATATGCGCCATTGATTTATACTGTCAATTTTGTTGTACATATTGTGGCTTTGTTTCAGAATGAAGTGTGTCTCTTTTCTTTTGCTTAACTCAGAACGCGTTCAGCCATACGTGGGCGGCGGCTATTACGATAGAAATAATACCTTTATATCCGAATGTGCTTTGAACACAGAACAATTCGTCGGATTTAATTTGTCGGCTTGGCGACAATATTACTACGTGGTTTCAGAAATTTGTGCTAACCTTAAATAAGGTTGGGAATGCGATAACTACTGAATAACTGATTAAGAATGTAGTACTTGTGGGTGTTTATATGAAGACGACATGGCCCTCTTGGTTATAGGCTATACCATATAGCCCTAGGAGAGAAGGTTTCACCTCGCGCATTCACAAGGGAATTTTCTAGCTCTTTGAGGAGGGTTTTCCAGTCACATTTCTTACTCTCAGCCCTCCTAGGAGGACCAGCCCAGCCCTCTTGAGTGCGTTTACATGGCAAACTTGCAGTCCTAGACGAGAACTCAGTTCGTCAGGCAATACCGAAATCTCGCCCGCTATACGGGAGTCTATTTTCATCCACACGAAAGAGCGTTTTCAAAATGTTTTGGTACTGTTTTCGTTCTTTATATGTGAGGACTGAGGGTAACGGGTGACTGGTAGTTTAATCGCAAAATGAAAATTATGTTTTTAAAACTAAAACAGTTGACTTATAAATGATGGGGCGCTATTAAACAGATGTTCATTTTTTGTCTAGTTTTTTTTTCATTTCTGATCTAGTTCTTCCTTACTTTTCGGATACTCGCTTTCGTCTCGATTCATTTCAACACACTCTATAATCGTAACTGTTCTCTTGCAATTTCTATATCGGAAAAATTCAATATTTTATCATTTTTATTACTAAGGGGGTGTTTACATGAGGCCGGTCCGAACTCAGGCCGGACTGATTTCGGGTCGGTTGTAGTGTTTTTACTATAGATCGTTTTCATGAGTCCGGCCTGAGATTCAGTTCTCAGGTCGCCTGGTAGACCGAACTGAAGCACTTTCACCTCTCAAACTCAATACGTTGTTTTAAATGCGATTGGTGTCAAATCCACAGCCTATATAGTTTCGAGGCCGGCCTCATGTAAACAAACACCGAAATGCAAAATTCAGGCCGGTCCAAGTTCAGGCCAGCCTCATGTAAACACCCCCTAGGCTAAGACACATCAGAAACGCAGCAACTAATGTGCGAATTGCAAATCCCGGTGCAAAATGCATTTTCGTCTTGATTTTAATATTTCAACAAACTTCTGGTACAGAGGAACGCTTCGATAATTCACGTGAAACAGGAATTTCAGTTCATGCCAAATGCGACATGGTCCATTTTTTCAGGCTTCAGATCAGTGTCGTGATTAACACGAATCGCGGCAAACTAAGAAAGTCGAGTGATATCGGGAAGAATACATGATATATTGTGTCATGAACTTTTCTAGACTTCGGATTTAAGATAAACTTCGGATAAAAGACACCTGGGTCAGGTGTTCACTCGGGCTACTGGAAAGTGCAGAGGTCTCTATAACGCGCGAGCAAAGAGGTGGGAGACTGGGAGTGGGCCGAGGAAGATCAGATCGAAGGCTGAATTAATTACTTTCAGAAGCAAATACATTTGTATCATCTGCAAATATTTTTAAAATTCAATTTTTTGGAACAATTTGGTAAATCAGTTATATAAATTAAAAATAATAATGGGCCTAACGTATACTCCCCTGTGGAATTCCGCAAACCATCGCTTGTTTTGGAGATTCAACGTCAATGTCAACAAACAGGAGAAAGCGCTTACTAGGTAAACAGCACGTATATGTTCTTTTAATATACTGTGGACCTTTCTTGTGTCTCTAGTCCTCAAGTATACTGATGTCAACACGGCATTTTTTCGCGTCTGTAATAACTTCGTCTATTCTGTCTTCATGGACAAACTTTGTCAGAAAGATTACTGATAAAAGTCTAAACGTCATTCCTCACCGAAAATAGTCAAAGCACAATCTAATTCTCCGATAGAAAACGCAATACACAAAACACTATTGCCTGTATTTAAGGTATTTCCACACAGCTTTCATATGTCGAGTCCCTTCGGGTGTTAAATATCAACACAGCACGATCATGTTTAATCAGCGATTGTATCAAGATACCTGCCAGCGAAATTACTGAACAATAACTACGTCTGTGAACACACTGAACATGTCCAAGAAAGAACACTCACTTCGAACAACTTGATCAGACATCAGGAAAGCGAAGAAAGAACGTATGAAATTTTAGCACGCATCAGTTTCGCAAAGCCTGACGGGATGACGTAATGATTGCCATTTCGAAACATAGACAAAAAAATAATAACGCAGCCGAAACCTAGACTCGTCTACCACAGGTAGCCCGAGTAAATAGTGATCACCAGAATGTTCTTGTCTGTCTTGTCATGTTAACTCGTCGACAATATATGGACATGCAAGCCGTGATATAAAAAGCTGCATGATGTAATTGTGTTGCATGCATGCATTTAGATATTAAAATACTTAACGTGCTCCAGCAGCCACTGCCTATTCTACTGCTGTATGTTAGGTTGCCTGCATCGCAGCCAAATGCGTCGATGTTTTGTAAGATAACGGACGTTAAGAAATCAAAAAACCAAAACGCTATAGCTACCATAGCGGATACCGCAAAATCTATTCACATATGCTATAGACTGCAATCTAAATACGGCTTAGTTTGCATTACAATAAATTCTTCAATTATTTAAGAATATTTTATGTGTGACTATTTAGTCTGTCCAGACATCGGTGTCTTTAAAGGCTGAAAATTGCTGCAATGTCACCATGGTTACATGCATGCATGTCACTCTATTTGTGCATGCGACCATTGCATGACAAGACATACTAACGTATTGTTTTACAAGCTACGGGGGCGCGAATAATTTAATGACCGCAACGATGTATATATATAATTATAGCCAAAAAAAAAGAAACATTAATTCATAATCAAATTGTTTTGCAATGATTGTTATCTGAGTTCAATCTATAATTATTATAAGCTTTGTTTAAAGACAAATCAGTTCTATAATATACATACAGGGCTTTTTGAAATTTCGATGCCGACGCGCTAGGACTCTAAACACTGTTAAAACAAACTTGGCACGCATGTATCAGCCAATCAAAAAACACCATACAGCACCAAGGTCAAGAGCTGGACATACATATTAGACCCGGCCACAGTTGCTTTTTGTCTACTTATTAATTTTACTCTGGCTAACGCCAGACGATTTTACTCGTCAAGGGGAGAGCTCCCGGAAACCTGGCCAATAAAGGGTTAAACATGATTAAACTATGCAGCAGCGCCATTGAAAACTTCACAGATTTACAAACACTTATAAGAAAGGTTACCGCAGTCACCTGGGCCGTAAGAAAGCCGTGCATGCAATCAATATATATGTGATTCAAATTATTAGATATTCTACTTAGATAGTTTATACTAATTATAGTTTCAGACAAAATATTAGCAATATTAAAATATATTTGTTTCGACGCTGTTCAGAAATAATTTAAGGATATCATTATCAAGTATATGAAAGAAAAAAAGAAGTTAAATGTTGGGAACTGCATGTATTTAAATAAGTTATAACTTTGCTTTTAAAACGTTTGGAGACAAATATATTCGATAATATGTACAATACACTTGCTTTGATAAATATAATATATAATAAGTATAAATAATAAAATTTGTATAAATATACAGTACATATATTGATGATACATATATTTGTTTCCAAATGTTTTAAAATCAAGCTTGCCTTTTCCGATCTAGTAACGAGGGTGTTTCTTGATTGACTTTTTAGAGTAATCATTTTAAAGACAAGATGACGGATGTTAACGGCGTATCAGAATGTTTTGGTAGGTCTTGTACAGATTTTTTCTTTAATATGATGCAACAGATGATACATAATATATTTACAAGTCAACGTTTTGGTTTAAAAACATAATTTTCCAATACGAATAAACTAGCCAGCCGCCATCATAGCGGCAGCGAAAACGTAGCGTGAATAATTGAAAAACCTGCTGCATTTTCATCAGGAGTGTCCATCATAATTCCATACAAAATTCTGCTTTTATTTGGCAACATATTTTATCCTTCAGTCTATTTTTGCCAGCAAATGTCCCTCACACAGAAAGAACAATGATTCTATACATACTGCATGGATGCATATACTTGGTCCCGCAGTAATTGCAGACTAACGCTGTTGCGGATCCCCTGATTTGTATACTATAATATTATGTTGTTCAAAGCGAAGCTAATAAAATAAAAATAAAATAAATTAAAATACCAATTATAAAGAAGTACGACTATAAAATATGCTTGTTGCCCATTCTGTTTTTTGAGGCTCCTATAGTATATGACCTATACTGATCTACGTATTTGGTAAAAAAAAGTAGAGTGCTGCAGTGTTTTAGATAGAGCAAAGTGAAAAGGAGATAAACCACCAAGATTAGCTTTAATAACGAAATACTGACGTTTCGAGCGGAGCTTTTTTATTATTTATATTTTACTCCGATGAAAGGCTCCTCTTGAAACGTCAGTATTTCGTATGTTATTTGGCAGTTTACCATCTTTTCATTTCACGTCATTAGTAAGACGTTTTTGGTTGCCCTCCGCAGCCAGAAGTTTGCCTTCACACAATTATGCCACAAAATAAAAATTGACCAGATGTCCAACTTTGGTGGAAAACATGTCCCATTTTTTTTTCACTGCGCATTCGCAACGTTTGCCGGCGCCGCTGTCTTTCTCGCAAGTGCATCTCGCCAAGCTCCAACACAAAAGCAAAAGGAAATTTATATTTGAAACACAATAAATGTCTGTATTACGAAAATGAGATGCTTGATGTTTACTCATTTGGAAAGAAGATATCAAGGTTTATTATAATATTAAAAATATGCATTGCAAATTCCAAGCAGAACGAAGTACCTTTTTGCGACGCCAGTTTTTTTGCAACAACCCCAGAAAAATCAACACAAAGATCAACGATTACCCCGAACACTCGATTGTGGCTTAAGCAGGTTTTTAAGGCGATAAAGTCATTTGAAATCTGAATGTGAAAATGCGAGGAATTTAAAGAAAAGTTAAAAACCAGTAAACATACAGATATAATTAAGCTTTTCATTAATTATCAACTAAATAAGAACTTAATTATCGCAACTTTGATTTGGTATTTCGTATTAGCGGTTGTTTGTTGTATTCTTGGCATTTCCATATTTAAGATGTCGAATCTCAGAAATTTTCCTCCTGGTCACCAACTTTATTTTCTTACATAAGTAGCGCAAATATTTCAACCATTTTCCTTATTTTCCTTTTCCTTTTAGATGATCTTGAGCTTGAAAAACGTGAGGATGTCTATCTCAAACGTGATACGAAGTTAGAAACCTTTTATGAAGTTCAAGAAAAACTGGGAGAGTAGGTTGTTTTTAGTTATACAGAAATGGTACATTTTCCAAAAACATGTCAATTGTTTTAACAATAATAAATAAAAATTTAATACATTTTATTTTGATTTTTAAATTTAAAAAATAAACAAAAAGACAAATTTTGGAAATAATATCACAAAAAACGATCCGAAAATTTTTCCAAAAGAAAACATTTCGGAAACAAAATTTCAACTTCAGGCTGAAAACACTATACTTACGTAGAATTTCAGAAACATGTCAGCATTAAGAAAGAACTGGGGACATATAGGCAATAGAGTTGTTTTGTAGATCGGGTGAAATTATTCTTCACCTTTATGTAGATAAGTAGATTTGTGGACAAACTTTCATATTTACTAAACACATTGTATTTTCGTATAATGAGGACATCAGCCAATAGAAACCTTTGGGGATCGGAGTGTCAAAGTTCATGTTTTCTTGCGTCTCATTGGGCGAGAGGGTATCACGTGAAAGTCACGAAATTCGACTATCTCCCGGCAGCAGTTCTGAGTGGTGAATAATATGTTATGGATCGGTGAATAATAAAACCGTTCGGACCGGGACTACTTATCAAGTTCTGGAGCAGAAACAAAGGTTCGCTAGCCGAACCAGCGATGAAATAGAAATTTTACTTAAAGATAAATACTCAACATCAACCAAAAAGGCCACCAAGCATGCAAGCTGTTAAGATCTTAAGGGAATTTTGTATCGAAAAAGGACTTGCCATTGTTCTTTGTTGCTTTAAATATTCACATTGTTTTTGTATATCTGTTAAATAAAGATAAAATTAAAAACTTTCATTATATTTACTTCAGTGATTTAACGTCTTTCTTTTTTGTATTCTTTGGACTGTCTCGGGTCCACAAAACATACTGTTTCCCTCGGTCCCCAGTCAATAAGAATTAAACGCAAAATAAAACATTTGTGCATTTTCAGGCAACTTTAATAGGTTTTAACATTTCCCGTGACCTTCCAAACAAGACTTGAAGTTTATTTCATTAGGCGTTAACTATATCAGTGCCGGAACTGCGTGTTTAATTTAGATGATTGTATAACCAACACCTTGGCATAAATGGAAAAATAGGCATAAAAACTAGGCATCAATGCAAAAATCTATAATACATGACTATAAAATTAATTTAACTCAACTTGAAATTTATGTAACACCTATGTTTGAATAATATTAAAAATGAATAATATTAATATAAAAAACAAAAACTGGACCAATTTATTTTATTAAATAATAATTATATTTTAGGGGCAAGTTTGGCACAGTGTGTAAAGTTAAAGAAAATAGCACTGGGGTGATTTATGCTGCAAAGTATATCAAGATTACTCCAGCATCGCGAAAAGAAGTGACCGAAGAAATAAATATGATGAACAAAATTCATCATAAGAGATTAGTGTTCCTTTACGATGCATTCGAGACTCCCAAAGACCTGATTATGGTTATGGAACTGTAAGTTCTTGTGTTTCTTGTTAATACATTTTACGTGTCATGCACTCTTCATAAGCTATCTCTTCCAAAGAGGTTTGTGTCAGGAACTGATTCTGATTAATAATATATATGACGTTAAAAAGAGGAATCCATGTTTAAAGTACCCCTTACTCTGAAATTGTTTTTGTTTTATTGAAAATTAAAAACATTCGAGGGTTAAGGCAACGAGTGTTCATGTGTGATAAACAAACGCTCGCTTGATAAATTTCTCGCTGGACTTAACGTCTCAAACAAGTTTAATATTTCAAGATTTCTTCGCCAATAAACTTATAAGATTGTTAGTTTCTAAAGCCGTTCAAAAAAGTTGCAAAACGTATTTTATCGGGTCTAAAACACTTGGTAATCTCTTCTTGTTTTAAACTATCTAACACTGCTGCTCATGTGTAATTGCATAAATTAATAAACTAATGAACAATTTTGTATTGAATATACAGAGTTAGTGGAGGTGAACTTTTTCAAAAGATTGTCGATGAAGATAATTTAAACGAGGCAGACGCTGCTCAATACACTATTCAGGTCTTACAAGGTGTTCGTCACATGCATCGTCAAAATATTGTACATTTGGATCTCAAGGTAAGCAAGCTAGACGTCTTTGACTAGGCCTAAAACAAACAAATTAAGTTAATAATTGCTACAGTTAAAAGGAGGTTTGACGTTTTTACGACTGCTTTTGATCAATCAATTCATTTCACCTCCCATGACATGTGGTCCGCACCTACCTATACATGCAGGCTACACTAAGAAAGTTTCTGATTGGTTTACTGGGTTTAGGTCACCCAACGTAAACAAAAATCCTAATCAGTAACGTGCATGGGAACGAATCGATAATTGACAATGTAATTGGTTACTTATGGTCAATCAGAAAATTCGTATGTCATTAGGTAGGTTTTTACGATGGCATGAACATCCCTCGTTTGTTAATCGACGATAAAAATAGTAAATTACTATAATGCTATTATTATTTGCATTCGATGGACTTATTTTTTTACACGAGTATCTAATTATATATGTAGCTTTTTATTTCATTTCATGCACTACACGTTTCTCTCTGATGAAGGGCCTTTGCTCGGGACGCTAGATCACCAGTTAATATTTTCGATTTGTTTTTCTACACTAGTTATATGCAGTACCATATTTTCTCATTTATAGTTGTCTTAGGACGATTTATTTTTTATTTTCCCACGTTTTTTACCCAATTTTTTCAGGTTCCCATGAGTTTATTTAGACTCACTGACTGTTAATTCTTCTTGGTTAGTAGAGCTTGCCAATATATACAATACATTAGTCTACTATACCTAGCTTGATCGACATCATATTTTATTCGTAGCCTGAAAATGTCATGTGTGTGCCGTGCCCTGGAAAACTGGATGATATCAAATTAATCGACTTTGGAATGTCAAGAGTTCTTGATCCTAACCAAGAAATAAAAGTGGCTTGTGGAACTCCAGAATTTGTTGGTCAGTAAAGAAAACAATTTACTCTGAAAATAGTAGGTTTAGTTAATAGTTAAGGTATATTCTGCATACCTCCGCCGCCAGCAGGTTAATTAATGATATTTCAATCTAAATTTAGGCAAAAACTAATAATTGTCCCTTGCTCCATGACCATACTGTCGTATAAATAATGCACAGTAAATTGTAAATTTACCTGGCTTGAACCTTGGAATATCATTAGCACATGTTTGTGAAAGTTGCTCGTTTGGGTTAGTGTAGTTTAAGAAAGATTGTTGTTGCTGTTGGTGCTGGTGGTGGTGGTAGGTGATTGACGTTTTGATCGGCCTCAATGGCGGTCATCCTCAGAATCAAGTGAAATGTTTTTGTCATGCAGATTAACCTATGTTTATGTGCCTGGTTTATTATAGGTCATGGTTATGTAGGAGTTGCGGTTAGTGTGGGCGGTTGGAAAGGCTGGTGTTGTCAGTTTATTGTTGTTGATTTTTTTTGGCTTGTTACAGAAAATTGTATACGCATAGGCAGTACAGAAATATAAGTGGAAAATAGAGTTGATCAACTCGTCTACAAAACTTGCATGTGAACTGATCTAATATTTTTAAAATATTCCGGAGAATTAGACAGACAGACAGACAGACAGACAGACAGACAGACAGACAGACAAGGCAGATAGACAGACAGACATATAACGTCCTGGCGAAAGTAATAAAGGACAATTGTTAGGCTTGTTTATTGCGCATATGGTGATTTTGAAATATTTTGATTTTCAAAACACTTGGCGATCACTATATGTGCAATAAAAAATTTAATAATTGTTTTCTTGTTCAATTTATTGAGCCAAAGAAAATCAAAAGAGAAGTAAATTAAATAATATTAATATTTATTTTCACTTTAATTTTACTAAAATGCACTGCGTTTCGTTACCCAATCTTTTAGCTCCTGAAGTTATCAGCTTCGATCCTATCCGGCTCGCGAGTGACATGTGGTAAGCAATTTACCAATTTAAACTTCATGTTCACGAGATAACATTACGTTGGTCTCGGTCTCGGCATGACATGGTGCCGGTCTTGCTCTGAGCACGACATAGTCTTGGTCTTGGTCTCGGTCTCGGTCTAGGTCTTGGTCTTGATCTCGGTCTTGATCTCGGTCTCGGTCTTGGTCTTGGTTTCGGTCTCGGTCTCGGTCTTGGTCTCGGTCTTGGTCTTGATCTCGGTCTTGATCTCGGTCTCGGTCTTGGTCTCAGTCTTGGTCTTGGTCTTGGTCTCGCTCTCGGTCTTGATCTCCGTCTTGATCTCGGTTTCGGTCTTGGTCTCGGTCTCGGTCTCGGTCTTGGTCTCGGTCTTGGTCTCGGTCTCGGTCTTGATCTCGGTCTTGATCTCGGTTTCGGTCTTGGTCTTGGTCTTGGTCTCGGTCTCGGTCTCGGTCTCGGTCTCGGTCTCGGTCTCGGTCTCGGTCTCGGTCTTCGTCTTGGTCTGAGCTTAACATGATCTGGGTCTTGGTTTTGGTTTTAGTTTTGGTTGTAGTCTAAGTTTTGTTTTGTTTTCGTCCCTTGGTCCTGGTTTTAGTCCCTTGGTCCTGGTTTTAGTCTTGCCTCTTGGTCGGTTTTGGGATTGGTCTTGGTCTCTGTACTAGTCTTGGCCTTGGTCTTGTCTCTTAACTCTTGGTCTTGGATGATATCGGTTTTGGTCTCATTACATATGACATTGTCTCGCGGTCTTGGTCTCAATCTGATATGGTCTGGGTCTCAATCTGATATGGTCGTCTCTTGGTCTTGGTTTTGTTTGTACTTGCCTCTTGGTCTTGGTTTTGGTTTTGTCCGGCATAGACATGGTTTATCAGCATGACGTCATGATATCGGTTTTGGTCGCATTACAGTGTGACATTGTCTCGCGATCTTGGTCTCAATTTGATATGGTCTCGGTTTTTGTCTCGGCAGGATATGGGCTGGGTTTTTGTCTCAGTATGATATGGGCCGGGTTTTTGTCTCAGTATGACGTGCTCTTGGATTGCTTGTTTCAGTCATGACATGGTCTGGGTTTTGGCCTGGGCATGATATAGGCTGGGGTTTTTGTCTCAGTATGACATGGTCTTGGATTGCATGTTTCAGTCATGTCTGGGTCTTGGTCTCAGTGTGACATGCATGCATATGGTCTGGGTTTTGGTCTCGGCAGATATAGGATTGCTTTCAGTATGACACAGGGCCGGCGCGAGCTTCTAGGAGTTGGGAGGGTACGATTTCCGAAGGGCACCCAGACTGGAAAGTTTGTAAAATGCGCAACGGGAATCAAATTTCGGCCGCCATTTTGCGCGGGCATCTCGTGAAAATTGCGCGGGCTCGCGCGGGAAAATAAGTCGTTTCCAGGGCGGTCGCCAATAAAATGGCGGCTACAATCGAATTTTCATGCAGTTTTCGCCGAATCTGCGTTAAAAGTCCGCGATCACAGGCAATTTTTCGAAAAATTGCGCGGCCACTACATTTTTTACGAAAATTGCGCCGCCGCGGGAAATTGTCGTGAAAAATCGCGCAACGGAAATATCCGTTGCGCGATACAAACTTTCCAGTCTGGAAGGGCACATTACGTGGATTGCGCAATCACACCGCGTAAAACCAGTTTCAAGAAGAGGCCATTTGATCAGGGTTTTTAACTTTTGGTGTATATCGAAACAAAAAAAGCAACGAATATTATATATTTGGCTACATTTTGTTCATAACAATCCAGTTGAAAAAGGCATGCATGCTCTGCGCGCACGCGTTTTGTTTAATATCCAGGGCTTGGCTAAAAAAGGGCACTTCTTCGCCAAATTATTGGGGGGGTAAATACCCCCCTACCCCCCCGGTCGCGCCGGCCCTGGTATGACATGCTACCCAGAGCATGTCATACTGAGATCAAGACTCCGACCCTGTCATGGCAAGACCAAAAGACACTGCACTTGTCTCAGTGTGACATGGTCTTGGGTGGTTTGAGTATATGACATGGTCTTGGTCTCAGTATGACACGGTCTGGGTCTTGGTCTCGGCATGACATGGTCCTGGTCTCAGTTACCATGGTATATAGCATGACATGGAATGGCATTCACGGCAATATGTGTCTTATAGTCTCGGCCGTTTCAATACATGTATATACATGTTAGGTCTTGGTCTTGCATATTTTGGCATGAAGGACTCTGGACTCTTGTTTAATTAGTATGTCATTTTAATATTAGTGCGAAAAGCTAAATAATATGATAGATTTGTCAAATAGTTGAATATTTTGTCAATCTTCTCAATCATTAACAATACTGGCGCCGTCGGGAATTACATGGTAAGCGTACCTCAGTTGGCGCACTTTGTCTTGCGCATCTGTCCGGGAATGTTGGCCCAACTCCGGGAAATCCTGGAGCCAACATTGATCATTAACTGTTTCATTTTTTGCTGTTTTCGTTTTAGGAGCATCGGTGTGATCACGTATGTTTTGTAAGTGGAAACACAAAATGACAAATATTCTTCTTTTTTGCTACGAAACGCTATATATATTTCCTTTATAAACCATACTATATTAATTGAATTTCAATCGATCCCGGGAAACATTTAATGCCCATTCCCTTTAACTTTTGAACTACAATTTAGGTTGAGGGTGGCAAATAAGACGGACAATCTTTTGTTTTACGTTCATTAATATTTATAAAGCAACGCTGCTATTGGTTGATTGCTTCATTTTACCAAAAATACAATGTGTTCAGCAAGCGTTAAGGTGAAATAAGGTGCACAAACGTGAACAAAAACCTAGAACAAAGACTTTGACCGCGTTTCCAGGCAATATATTTCTATGGACTATGATTGCATTCATTATTTCTTATATTATGCAATTTTTGAATATCTACAAACAAGCTGAATTAACAAAAAAACAATGGACCGTTTACAGAATAATTTATTACAATTTATTTTTGCATAAAAACGTGAGATTAAGTGGGAACGAGTGCAATCAAGCATTTTGCTCATATACGCGTAGTTCTGGTCATGTAGCCTGGTGGGCGATTTCAGATTTTTTTCAGATTTTAATAATTTTACAACATTAAAAATGAATACAAAAGTAAAGTAAAGAAACTAAATAATTAGGAATAAAGTATTTTTTACAAAATTAAATAAAGTAATGTTGTTAGCATAAATGTTCAGTAGTCGAAGTATAGCAAGGTTTTCTTGTTGCCCACTGAAGGGATGACGTCTCGCCTCTCTGTAGACACGTACGTCCTAATAATCGGCTTCGGAAGGTATACAGTGTCTGAGTGCCTTCTAGTTGTATAATGGCAATGCAAATTGTAGATATCTAGGATTCTAGGATTTTCACTAGCGTGTAATCATAACCGTTATAGTGAACCCTTTCCTGTGGGTGGATTTTCCCTGTGTCGAGTAAAATCATTTGGCGTTAACCAGAGTAAAATACATAAGACTTGAGAGTCGGATGCCACACAGAAAGAATTAAGTTGAAGGAACAGAAAAGTATAATAACAAGTATTTCCCTTCTTATTGCAGTTGGTTGCTTAAGAAATAAAAAACGTGTCGCGTGCGAATATCGAGTTATAATGCACGAGAGATGCGTGTAAAGCACGCCAAGGCGATAGCCGAGTGTTTTACTGGCTTCTCGAGTGCATTATATAGAGAATAATACATGGATGTGCGGAAATATGAAATTTATTTCGAGTGTTGACTATAGGATATCTCACGAGTGAGCGAAGCGAACGAGCGACATATCCTGTTCAACACGAGAAATAAATTTCATATTTCCAAGCATCCATGTATTGTTCTGTTTATTATATAAAAAAATTGTCATATTGCCTTGCAAAAATCGCATTAAACAATGATGCTGATTCAGCGATAATCGTCACATGTGCGATTATCATAAATAATCACACATGTGAGATTATTACTTTTATTAGTGGCGGAAAAATCAATAAAACACTCTATTTTATATAATAAAACTCGATAATCGCACAGCAACTAAGTTTTTTATTTCTTTTATAAAATAATGACTTTAAATTGTCAATAAACCCAAGAAAAGTAAACAAAAAAACAGATTACCTGTCTCAGGACGAGTTTGTTACCATTTAGCGCCACGCGTGGCCTCGTACAACACGTCGGCGATTTTAGCGATTAAAATGCACTTAAAGTTGCACTGAAAACATTCTTCTGTGTTAATTACGTGATTAGACATATATCCAAGTAATTTTTGACTTTCGTTGATGATTAAATCCACATAAAATTAATCAAAAACGACAAAATCGTCGCGAAGTATCTCGTGTGCCGTGCCCTTATGGAGTTATAATGGCACGCTTGTTTGACTCAATAGCCATTCAGAGTGCGTGTTGTCATTCATTTATTTCCGGTTATTTTATAATAAAATTTATGAGCCGTCCAAAAGAGAACGGTTCGTTTTCCAGACAAAATCCATACCATTAAAAAGTACTTGTTTCAAAATGTTAGGAAGATATTCATGTCTAACAATGAAATGTCTAGGTTATAAAGGAGTTTTTGGAAGAGAACCAAACATTTGAACTGGCTTCAGCCACTCTAATGTTATGTGTTTGAATGAAAGAATATTCACAAAGAATAAATACTGAAATAGACTAGAAATCAAACTGTATTGGATTTTTCAAACATTACAAGAAGGTTGAAAAATTTTCAGAAATGTATATGTCTCATTAATTTTGGTCACCTGCAGTTTATATTTACTTTTACAATTATAATTCTTCATGCTTAGCTAAAAATAATTGGTTTATTTCTCTAACATTGTTTTTAGGCTAAGTGGTCTGTCACCTTTTATGGGCGATAACGATAACGAAACTATAAGTAATGTCTGTGCAGGTGAATGGGACTTCGAAACAGAGGATGATTTTTTTGATGATGTCAGCGAGATGGCCAAAAATTTTATCAGAGAACTTCTTTTAATGAATCCCAAGTAAGTACATGGTTTTCTAATTATGCTTTACCTTGCATATATTTAAAAAAACGAGTTTTAGATGTGTTTTAATTAATGCGAGAAATAAGCTGAACTGCAAAATGCCCGGCTTTACAGTATTAGCAGTCAAACCATTCAATGATCATTTTATTATTATGACTGTATATACTGATGAGTTAAAATACATCTGGCATTTTAGTTGAATTTTCCGCAGTTTAACTCAGGGGCGGATCTAGGGGTCGTCAAACCAGTCACGCGACTAACGTAAAAATTGCGGAGTTAAATAGTTAATTAATTAAAATTCGAATGATAGTCCAGTTATGATGAGTCATCTATTTTCAAATTCCAAGCAGCGGCACCATTGTAGTCCAGTTATCAAATTTCATGCTGCGGCTGAGTTTCTGTAAAGTAATATTATCAAGTCAACGAACAGCGGACTTACGCGTGAGTTTTGACCGATCTGAGTCAGATTCTAGCCATCTGATTGGTCAATATGCTCATCTCCATGGAGATCAGCAATTTTGACCGATCTGTGGGGAGTTCTGACCGATTTAGGAATCAGGGGCTCGTATACAAGCTATCTGATTGGCTAATTAAAAAAATATTCGTATTCTTATTGGTCACATTTTTTGACCGATCTTGACCGATACGCAGCGTGGGATATGATCTTGCTGTATACACTCAAGGGCTGACGAATCCAGCCTTTCTGATCGCTGCTTGGCCACTGAGGTTCAATTCGAAGTCCCACGTTAGAGTAGAAAGAATTTAAACAGCAATGTCTTGTAGTATTTACGATACTGTTCAGTCTGCGTTTGCGGGGAACGATCAAAAATGTCTACACGAAATTTATGCTGATCTGATGAAGCGAATCGACGCTTCGCCGAAGAGTTCTGTTGAAGAGCTTTTGAGTGCGATAAACAGCACGAACTTCTGCCTCAGTAGAAATATAATTTTGCTGCCAAGACTTTAATCCCGAAGTGTGTTCGAGATCAAAAGAACAAGTCCTGTACTGCTATAAGGTAAATTAAACATATTTTGTCTTGTTTTAGAATGTCTATTAACAGAACAAGCTGTGCGCCGATTTTAATATTTAGGCTTGTATATGATAATCTCCATGGAATTTACCCAAATTAGCATATCTTTGCGGTCAAAAGGTTATTAATATCTAAATCATATAAATGCATTATAAAAGCAGCATTATATCAATTAATATCAGCTAAAGATTTCGACTTAGTTATCGATTATTCTATATATTTATTCACCGAAGTGACCGAACAAAATAAGTGGCATTGTATATTTGTATTTAGTCTATTTTGTTAGGCTATCAATAGACCGACAGCACGGTCTGGTGTAATACGATCATAACCTGCCAGGCTGCCAAAATTGCCTTTGGCTTTGCAAGAGAAAATGCTTTAACTGATGGGCATATTGAGTCATTGACTAGTGTCATAAATATATATTATCTATTATTCTATATATTTATTCACCGAACTAAATATGTGGCATTGTATTTTATAGTCCATTTTGTTGCTAATGTTAGGCTATCAATTGAGCGGACAGCATGGTGTGGTGTAATACGATCATGTGTGTGTGTGTGTGTGTGTGTGGGGGGGGGGGGTTATTATGATGAATCATACAACCCCAAAAAAAAAAATTCCCCCCCTGAGTGTTGACAACTAAAATTTTGACTAACGTATGAAAATTCCTGGATCCGCCCCTGGTTTAACTGTAAGAGTGTGTAATACGGATTTTATTGTGTATTCTGGTCTGGTGTACGCTGATTGCCATTGCCCATATATATAGTAAAATGACGCCATTGTGATAGTATATTTCTCTGGGCTAAGAAAATCAATATAATATATTGTTAAAGGAATAAATCGACATGCTAGCTCGGATATTAGAATTGTGTGTAAATGTTCTTCGAGCCATTTTACTCGGTCCAATTTACTCTCGAAGAAGATTTACACTCAATTATCATATCCGAGCTAGCATATCAATCTTTTCTCGTCACAACATGTATTACGACATTAACAAAAACTAACAAATGTATCATCATACTCGCACATCGAACTCAACGTACGTTCAAATCATCTGAGTTCTAGTAGCTCAAGAGTCCGACTGTCTCACCAGTGATCAGAAGGTTGCGGGATCGAGTCTCGCTTGGCAACGCAGAAAATTTTCTGAGTAAAAAGATCATTTGATTATTTTTCCAGGGAAAGAAATACAATCGATCAATGCTTAACTCACGAATGGACCAAAGTAAGCAACAAAACCTTTACAATTGTTTAGATGGCTAAATATATTATTTTAATTATAATATTTCATGAAAACTTTATCCCCAGCCACCGGATTGTTCCCTAGATTTAAAATATTGGTTAAGTTTAAAATAATAGTGTATTTTTCACTTATTAGAAAGCACCACGTCTTGAAGCAAAAAAACTGAAGACAGATAATTTGAAGAAATTTTTGGCCAGAAGGAGATGGCAGGTATACACTTATACTTGTTGTGTTTGTTCGCCGGGGCAAGTCAGAGTGAAATAGGGTGGAGGAGAGCAGAGAAGAGTTAATTTTTTAATTTTTTTATGTAATTTTTTTATGTAATTTTTTTAAACTTTTCTATTTTTTTGTTTTGTTGTCTTTTATATTTTATTTTGTTATATTTACCTCGCCTCACTTTTTCGGCTGCACTTTACATCACTTTACTTCAAGTCACTTCACTTCGAGAGCCACAAGTTTATTATTACTAAGTGTAACCCCCAATAAATAAAGTCGCTATCGATCGATCGATCGATGGATCGATCGATCTATCTATCTATCTATCTATCCATCCATCCATCCATCCATCCATCCATCCATCCATCCATCCATCTATCTATCTATCTATCTATCTATCTATCTATCTATCTATCTATCTATCTATCTATCTATCTATCTATCTATCTATCTATCTATCTATCTATCTATCTATCTATCTATCTATCTATCTATCTATCTATCTATCTATCTATCTATCTATCTATCTATCTATCTATCTATCTATCTATCTATCTATCTATCTATCTATCTATCTATCTATCTATCTATCTATCTATCTATCTATCTATCTATCTATCTATCTATCTATCTATCTATCTATCTATCTATCTATCTATCTATCTATCTATCTATCTATCTATCTATCTATCTATCTATCTTTTCTATCTATCTATCTATATTTTTGAGCTTCCTAATAATAGAACAGAGTATTATAACTCAAGTTTTGCCTTCACTGGTGCAAAACTTTGGAATTCTCTGCCGGACGAAATAAAAGAGGCATCATCATTACAAATATTTATCAAAAAATTGGAGTCAACTATTATCTGTGCCAACTAGATAATTACAATTTTGTTTCAATTGATTGTAAATAATGTAAATATGTATTATAAAGTATATCACGGCTTTTAGGAAGAACAAATGTATTTTTATATACAATTTGATAAAACTACCGTGTATAAATAAATATTTCAATCAATCAATCAATCAATCAATCAATCAATCAATCAATCAATCAATCAATCTATCTATCTATCTATCTATCTATCTATCTATCTATCTATCTATCTATCTATCTATCTATCTATCTATCTATCTATCTATCTATCTATCTATCTATCTATCTATCTATCTATCTATCTATCTATCTATCTATCTATCTATCTATCTATCTATCTATCTATCTATCTATCTATCTATCTATCTATCTATCTATCTATCTATCTATCTATCTATCTATCTATCTATCTATCTATCTATCTATCTATCTATCTATCTATCTATCTATCTAACTTCACTTTATAATCGCTTCACATAACTTCGCTTACTTCATTTCATTTATTTCGTGTGGTTTTATTTTGATTTATTAATTGGGTTGCATTTTGTTTCACCCTACTTAGATTGGCTACTAAACATCAAAATGCCGTGGTGTAATTGTTTTCTTATTGTATTTGTAGAAAACAGGAAATGCTCTTCGTGCACTTACTAAACTTGGGTCACTCAAGAAAGCTACCAAATAGTCGCTGTAAACTTGTCTATATTTTATGGCATGGATGGATATAGGTCGATTTTGCGAAAACATAATTCTTTTAGTAGACGAAGTACTGCATGTGTTAGCTCCATGATTGATTGACATTGTGAAGGCAAAATTTGCTAAATTTGCTAAATCTTAAAATCCTTAATTCTTTCTCAGGTCCAGTATCCAACTGAATCGTGCGGTCTGATTGGCTAGCGAGCGATCTGGTTGAAAAGATAATTTTAAAAACAAAATCATTTTACACTGATTTTGCTTGAGTTTAAATAGACAAATGGGAAATTAACCGAAATTTTGGAAATGACGTTATTTTAAATAACAAGTAGTCTAGTTTATTTTCCAAATAGTGCATGCAATTTTTCTGAACGTAACTCGGCTGGCGGCTAATTTTATTATAAATAGTGAAAATTATTTACCCTCGCTCTCAAAAGCAATTTCGGCCTACGACCCCAGGCTGCTTCTGAGACATTGCGTTAATATTTTCTAGTCGGATCTTACAAATGGGTAAATTATACAATATATGTACAAGAAATACAGGGTTTAATGGTAGACAGGAAAGTTTGGCGACAGAGAGTGAATAACGTAATAGTTTCGTCCAAGGATGACTGATGATATATTAAAGACTTATTAACCGAGTGCGAAGTCTGTACGCGGGAAAGTATTTGCCTGAAGTTTTCGTACAGACCGAGCGACGAAGGAGCGAGGTTTGTGCGATAAAACCGAGGGCAAACACTTTCCCGTACAGACCGAGCAAACGAGGTTAATAAGGAATTTATTATATGGTTCTTGGTTCCAGTTTTATTTTTAAGTTTCGAGCGTTGTTTTCGTTTTCGGAGTATGCTGTTTACCTTACCTGTTAACTTTTTCATGTCGCTTTTTGGCCTTCTTGTATACACCAGTTCACCAGTTCGGCTTTTATTTGTCGCGTTTTTAGATAAACAGCTTTAAAGAAAACCAGCAGTAACATATTTTATTGGTCAGAATATTTGAATAATTTTCTCGCCAAAATTACCGGTCCGAGAAAAAAGCGTATTGACCGATCGGTCAATATCGTAAAATCCCGACCGCTCGGGAACCAATCAGCATGCGTCGTCTTGCGTACGGACTGGGAAACAAACCCAGCCATATAATGTTACAGTTACATATTTTAAATTAAATCATCTCCTTTTAATTCGTATATGCACGAAATGTTTTTACGTCTCCACTGTAGTGCTGTTATATATAATGTTTTAGTATAGCATTTGGGATCAGTTATTTAGTTTTACAATATGTACATTATTACATAATTGCATAGTTATCTTGTCTTTTTAGAACTAAGACACTTGTTTAAATAGACTTATCATATATGCTAAGTAGGGTTAATCTTCACCCTCTTACGGAGAATCAAAATTTGCTTTTTGTGTTGGGTTTCGTGATTATAGACCATGCATACTCATAATTGACTTGATGATAATCAAATCTCTTTAATCAATGCTTACGTTCAAAAATCAAGTTCTTGAATAATAAAAATACGATCCGTGCAAACAATAATGCTATGTATGTATCGTTTTTATTGACGTTACTCTATTAGGGCATGTTGCCATGTTCACGTTAGAGTCCAGAGTTATCTCGGGGGTAGGGATAACTTGGAGGCCAGGGTCAAAGTTGGCCTTGTTTCACATGATAAAACGCAACTATACCGAGTTATCCCTGGCCCTCAAGATAACCTTAGCTTCATGTGAGCGCTTCACCTGAGTTATCCTGGCCAACAATAGAGCGGTATAGATGTACTCATGGGAGAAAACTCTGGCCCTATATATAGGGCTACCCTATCGCTCAGACAGAGTTATCCCGATCCTCTGAGTTATCTCGGCCTCATGTGAACGGTTTACTTTTTTAACATGGAACTAAGGGACGAACCATTATTTTTCTGGGGGGGGGGAATGAAAAATATTGATTGTTTGCAGATGCGGATAAGATCAAATAAATTGTTTGCAAACATAATAAGTAAAAAAGCAAAATGTTTGCAGAGCAATGATTTAATATTTGTTACCGGTCGCCCCCCAATGGTCTCCAAGACTGTTCTCGTGAAATGTTTAAATCCGTTGAGAAAGTTGTAGGGGGGGGGGGGGTTACAGTTGTTTTAAGGCCAAGTGAGTAGACTAGTAATGTGTTATATATTTAACAGGTATGCATATGCTATAAATTACAATACTAAGGTCTATACAAAATGCCTGCAACTTGTTTTTACATTTACGACTTGCTTATAAATAAATCTAAAGATATTCTGACGTGTATCATGCTATGTTCTGGTTTGATTTCAACAAAATTATGTAATTTATGGCTTTTGGATTACTCTTAAATACTTGCCTCAAAATGCAGGAAATAGCGTTTCAGAGACCCTAGAAATCCAACCCTAGGAGATCGAGGTTCTTGCCCCCTCCCCCAAAAAAACCCAACTCAACATAAGACCATGTTGTAGCAAGCCACGTACTGCCTGTGTCTTGTACTGTACTGTACTGTACTGTACTGTACTGGTCAGGAAACCTTGATAAATATGATTATGCAGTCACTAGTCACTACATATATACCCACATATCTAAGACACCTGCCTATGAATAAAGGAAAAACGGAAGCAATGTTACTTGGCACAGCTAAGTGTCTTAAGAGTATTACTGCTTTTGATGTATATTATAGATCAACCAAAATTGTTCATTGTCAATCATACAACTATCTGGGAGTATTAATCGACCCTTCACTCAACCTCATCGATCATTATGCTAAAGTATATAAAAAGGCATCAGGAAGGCTGAAGTTACTCTATAGGATTAGAAACTCCATCACTATCCATGCAACTGAATGCATTTACAGAACAATGATTTTACCTGTAATGACTTATTGTTCAATACTTTGTTGTAATCCTAGTGACTCATTAGCTAAGAAATTCTCACGGCTAGAAAACCGAGCAAAACAAATAATATTACATAAAGTCGATCATTGTAAAGCTAATATTATTATTACTACTTTGGAAAACTATCGGAAAAAGCGATGTTGTACTTTGGTCTACAAGTCGCTTAAAGGAGAACTTTGTGAAAATTTCAACCATTATTTTAAATTAATGGATCATGGAAAATCTACTAGGAACAATCAACACTGTATTATCTTACCAAAAATGAGATTAAGTGGCACTCAAAAGGCTTTCTTCTATCAAGCAGGAATTATATTCAATAATCTACCTCTGCATATTAGAAAAATAGATAACACAAAGGACTTCCTCAAAGCCATTGAATTATACTTTAAATAGATATTACTAATATAAAACGTATAGTATTTACTAATATATAGTATTTCATAAATTCAGGACACACGTTTATAACAGTAAATTGTATTACTGAAGTGTTATTATCCTGATTAAAAATTCGTATAAATAAATAAATAAAAATAAATAAATTTAATTATCTTATAAGATCTCGCTAAAATCTTATAAGATTTTGTAAGATCGTGTAAGAAAAATCTTATAAGATTTTTCTTAAGATCTTACAAGATTTTCCAAGATCACACAAGATCTTAGAAGATCTTGACAAGATTCTCACAGTCAGGGGCGGCGTGGCCCACCGGGAGACCGGGAAATTTCCCGGTGGGCCCCAAGGATTTCTGGCCTGGTGGGCCCCATTTGCCCCTAGAATTCTAGCTGGTGGGCCCTAAAAATGTGAAGAAAGATGGGCCCCGATGATGTGTAAAACGGCCCTGGAGTAAAGCGTTCGGTCGTGTGCGAAAGCGCGTTTGCGCGTAAACGTGCATAGTTGTGAAATTTAAAACTGCTGTGTGCTCAGTGCTGGAGGCCCTGCAGGTTGCCAATTATATTTCACTGACGAGTAACGATGCTAAGTCATGGCTCCAACTATTGGCCAGCTAGGCCCCCGAGCCCTGCGATACCCGTCAAGCATATACTTCCGGTCTGAGTAACAGAGTTCACATTATTTCATTGCGCATTTGCGCGTATTGAAGCCATAAATATGCCGTAGTCATTGACTGTAAATGGTTGACAAAAGAGCGCATAGTACGCGTGATTCTGGGAATGTTCTTCCTAAGAAAAAACATAAAAGTGGGTCTCAAAAGCGACGAGAACAAGAAACAAAGCTCTTATTTGAAAGCTCGAAGAATGTGAAACCGCTAACGTCCTTCTTCAAAGCCAATGAAACAACAGTCTCAACAGGTAATTTATAATAAATTGTGCCCATGGCTAAAGGCTTACCTTACAACAGCTCGGTAACTTATTTATTTGTATCTTTATTACTACATATTGGTTAAAGACTTAAAGTATGTTTAGTGATATACTGATATAGTTATTAAATTGATTTTTCAATTTGGGTAATCTATTAATGTTGAAGCGCTTGAGTTAAGCTTTGTTAGGCACTTAAGTTCGGGCCGACCGCCACCTGCGCTCGCGCAAATAGAAAACTTCAAATTCTTAAATACATTACGGCCGTCTACACCAGCTTTCTTTTGCGCATTCACTCAAAAACTTGATAGGAACCGCAAATATATTATTGTTTCATTTGTTTTTAAATTTCTAAGTTTCTATATACCGCTATACGGTTATTACGGTATATAACTTGTATGAAACCTGAGCGAAGTTGTGCCGCGGGCGCAACACTCTTCGGTAGTTTCCGCCCAAATGCCGGGTAGAATTTCAAATTTCAATCATCTGACATATGTGTGAATTTCATCTCGTGCGCTATTACACTATTACGTTATTGGAAGTTAAGACAGAATGACAGATTATCGAAAATGACGAGTCTTGTTTACGTGCTCGTTGAAAATGCGCAATGACGAAATAAATAAGTCTGACCTAGTGACATTTTGTGTAGAAATCCCACCTCCGCTTGGCCCAGGTGACGAGCTAACAACAGCTAACACGTTAGGAATTCTGCCAACTTCAAATGATGAACTTGAGGAAATTGATGGCAGTATCGAAAGTCAACGAAGTGTTCTCTAGCTCAAATCAACCCGAACAAACTATTTCCACCATCAGAGTAAATATTAGAGACGCACATGCCATTATGTAATCACACTAAATACAGTTTCTTCTAAGTTTTTAGCTTAATGAATATAAAGTTTCTGCATTCTCATTTACAATTTATCCTTTTTATTGGTAGCTGTTTCCACACCCCAATTTTACACCCCCCCCCCCCCTAAAAGTGGGCCCCTAGCATATCATTTCCCGGGCCCTATTTGAGAGCCACGCCGCCCCTGCTCACAGTGGTGGGTTTGGCGCAGATACATGTACGCATAGCGGACCTTTTGTTGTAATTAGTGTCACCCTCTTTAAATAAAGTTTATTGTATTGTATTGCATTGCATCGCATCGCATGGCATCGCATCGCATCGCATGGCATCGCATCGCATCGCATCGCATCGCCTCGCCTCGCAGTACGGCGTTAAGATTACTCTTGGGACTAAAAATTATTCACCCTCTTTGTTGTGTGAGGAAAATTCTATTGTATTAAGGACGTTGTCCTTGACGTTCGCGTTGTATTTGCTTAAGCTCTCCAATGAGGGAAGCGCAGAAAATAGTGTTCCAAAACCGAAAACAATGTTCCAAACAGATCGGATTCTTCATGTAAACATGTGCCAAGATTGATTTCACTCGCGTTTTTTGATCCGATTGGACTGTCAATCTGCTTCATGTAAACAGGGCCTTATAGACAGTTTGGTCTCGATCTGACTGGTCGTCGCAAGATACGTATATTAATATCGGAATTCAGTTGTGATCCGCCAACAGACTGGAAGTACTCAATAGCGACGGACGCAAAGACGTCAGTATTCATGTTTGTTTGAGTCGATAATTTACTCTGCATTCTTGACAAGAGAAAATGACTCTTTAGGAATCCTTCAAGATTAAATTTTCGCTTAGCCCGTGCACTTTGCTCTGGAACCAGTATTCTGGGCTGCGGAGCTTGCAGCTCCATACTTGACTAGAAAGTAGAAACTTTGCACTAGATCCCAGGCCTTGGCCTTGGGATCTAGTTAAACATGGAATGAACTAAACACCGAGATCTCTGAGGGGGATAGGGATAACCATACCCCTCGAGATAACCGTCTCATGTGAACAGGCCCTTATGTATCAGTCAATTCCATTTATTCCCAATCCCCCCATCCCCCCCCCCCCCCCCCCCCCGCCAACACCTGGGCATTAGACATTTTGAAAAAGACGACCCTGGGGAAAGACGTAGTGTGTCAAGGCCCCACCCCTAGTCAACAAATTCAGGTCTAACCCCCCCCCCCCCCTCCCCTCCCCAAAGAAAACACAGATAAATCGCTTCAAATCAACTCAAGAAGCATACAAACTCAAGGTAACCCTATTTTATTGAAAAAATTGTCGTATTAGCGATAACTCTACCCCAGGGATTAGCAAAAATGGTGAATGCCCAGGGTGTCTGGGCGGGGATGGACACAGCTGGAATTTACTGATCATTAGTGTTGCACTGTTGTGAAACAATACGAAATGTTTGAATAAGAATAGAACTGAATTCTTATACGATAGAGATGGCCACCAATATATGGCCGCCGTATATAACGTCAGATGAAAACGATCTATATATTCGCTAATACGCTTCAATGAACGATATTATCGGCTCGAATCTGCTTCATAAGGTTTGTAAGCGTCACCTGCAAACCTAATTAATGTCTCACCCGCCACATATATAGTAATGTGTCAAAGACGATCATCATCTTTCCGCACACCAGTTGCATATAGTGAATCTATAAACAAGAAAACGAGGGAACCATGACTTTCACAAACTATATTCTAATCTTTCAACTCGTGGGATTATCTTTAACAGTAGATGGTAAAGCAAAGGATAAAAGGTATACTTAATTTTGTTGTTATCGTAAATAATTTCATTTAAAATTTATTCACTTCGCCACTATATAAAATTAAAAAATCATTATATATAGAAAATTAAACATGGCAGGGTATCCACAACAGCAAGACGCCAATTTTCTAACTGGGCTGAGTTTACGAAACGATTACATGGAGCGCCGGCCAGCCCAGTAAACTGGCCGGATGAGTTTTGAATTGACGTGGATGATTTCAGGCCAAAATTCGCAATTATCAAGGGCAAAGTTAGTCTATTACTTTATTTTGTAAGCCCATATAGTCTTAGCTGACCCACGAAAGCGTCTTCACGAAGACTAATTAATTTATTAAGTCTTCGCTATGATCACGAAACACACGAACAACGTTTTGATGTTCTATTTCAGTTCCTTTCAGCACTATTTATTCACACAGTCAAGTAAACGAACCCGCCGTATCGAAGCGAGTTCAACAGTTTTTCAGCCCGGTTTGCCGGGATGAAAACGATTACATTATATTATTATATAAAATGGAGTGTTTTATTGATTTTTCCGCCACTATAATAAAAGTGATAATCTCACATGTGCGATTATTTATGATAATCGCACATATGACGATTATCGCTGAATCAGCATTATAGTTTAATGCAATTTTTGCAAGGCAATAGGACAATTTTTTTATATAATAAACAGAACAATACATGGATGCTTGGAAATATGAAATTTATTTCTCGTGTTGAACAGGATATGTCACTCGTTCGCTTCGCTCACTCGTGAGATATCCTGGTCAACACTCGAAATAAATTTCATATTTCCGTATTATTCTCTATATAATAATAATAATAGTAATACCGTCTTTATTGGATTTGATAAATACATATCAAATTTCCATGCTTATTTATAATAGTATTAATAATTTACATAATAAAAGAACAATTATCTGAGTTACACGTATAGAATATATCTATAAACTACTAATATCTGAAAGTTATTCTATAGACAAATTACAAATTGTATCTAGACTGCTAAATTATATTTAAAAATTATTCTATTAAAAAAGCTATTTTTAAAACGGTCCGTATTCACTTTAGGCCAAAGACTCTCTTTATTCCTTAAGTGTCTTGATGAGGTTTTTATTTTAGGCGGCATTGAATACAAAGGATGGTTTTCGCATAAACTTTTTTTCTTACAACTATTTTTGTCGCTCTGTTCTAGAAGTTCATAAATATTACATTGTGGACATTTTCATCCCGGCAAACCGGGCTAGCCCGCTTGCCATGCATGTAATCGAAATGTTAAAAAACCCCAAGCGTTTAGCGTTTTTATAATATATAGAGCGGGCTAGCCCAGTTAACCGGGCCAGCCCAGTCGCCAACAGTCGGCGATTTAGGGGGCGATTACATGGACCGGGATGAGTTTACAAAACGATTACATGGAGCGGGCTAGCCCGGTAAGCCGGGATGATTTCAGGCCGAAATTCGCAATTATCAAGTAAATAAGGGCAAATCTACGTTAGTTTTACTTCAGTTTTACACTAATTAGTCTATTATTTATTTTGTAAGCCCATCGTTACTAAAAAGATTGTTAAAGTCTTAGCTAACCCAGGAAAGCGTCTTCACGAAGACTAATTAATTTATTAAATCTTCGCTTTGATCACAAAACACACAAACAACGTTGATGTTCTATTTCAGTTCCTTTCAGCACTATTTATTCACACAGTCAAGCAAGCGAACGCGTATCGAAGCGAGTTCAACAGTTTTTCAGCCCGGTTTGCCGGGCTGAAAACGATTACATGGACATTTTCATCCCGGTTAACCGGGCTAGCCCGGTTGCGACAACCGGGATCCCGGCAAACCGGGCTAGCCCGCTTGCCATGTAATCGAAATGTTAAAACAACATGTGTTTTATATATAAAGCGGGCTAGCCCGGTTAACCGGGCTAGCCCGGTTAACCGGGCCAGCCCGGTCCATGTAATCGCCCCCTTAGATTCTTGCCACCTAGAAGACCAAATTAATTACAAAAACCTGCCGAATTTCTCAAACAAATCCTCGCCAATTTGAATTTGCTCGCAAATGTCGTAGAACGTTCGCGAAATATGAGCTAAAAACCAGCAAAAATCCCGACAATTTACAAGTTAAAACTATTGTTATTGTCGTTTCGTCGCCAAACAAACATCCATCGTCTGACTCGTCTCGTAATTCTTCGCAGTTTCGTCCCAGAACTTTAAAATAATATTAGAGAATACAAGGTTGATGTAGTTTAGCCAAAATTCCTGGCAAAAAGTACAATTTCTTACCTGAGCGACTGCCGAGTGCTGACGGCAACGCGGACATTTAAAACACTCTCGTCAAATAGTCCGGCTGATGATTTTTAGAAAAGCGAATAAAGGCCATTTGTATCGCAACGCTTTGTCGAGAGCTTTGCAAAAGATGTTGGCCCTTTTTTATCGGTAAACAAATATTTTTCCTGGTCTTCGAACAAGCGAACGATCGTCGATGACTGTTCAAAATTATAGGGAACTGGGAACCAGAGGACTGGGAACAAAAACCCAATTTTGGGGGCTTTTTCATCGGAGTTTCCCAGACAAAGTAGTCGCCTCGTCGTATCGTCTCTTCGACTCGTCGACGCACGCAGTCGTGTCGTCGACCAACCACTTCGTTTCGTCGTCTTACCACTTCGACTCGTCACTCACAATTGTATTATCTTGTAGTACTTGTACCTTTCCTTTCCTCAGTTATCCAGGTCGTCTCGTCGTCTCTTTTTGATGTTTGAGATTGTGTGAGAGGATCTAATCTCATGTCATTGACCACAGGTACCCCAAGCTCAAACTATGAGACGATGTTTACTAGGTTTACAGTTGTTGTACTTGTTATATATAAATTTGGAAAATGTTGCCGTATTTTAACTTATAGTTCTGTAAATCATTAAATAAACTTACTTTTGACAGTTCATCTCTCATATTGTTTACCTTCAGTGACTGAAACTTGTGGCGGCAATAGTTTCGAACGGAGTAAACATCGTCTCATAGTTTGAGCTTGGGGTACTGTGTATTGACAACATTGCAATGTTGACTTACAAACGGTACACGGCGACTCCTTGGCAAGTTGCTCAAAAATTTGCATTTTAAAATATCGAACTTCACATGATATGAAGTTCTATTGAAAGTCAGAACTAACTTCATGTTATGTGAAGTTCGATATTTAAAATGCGAATTTTTAGCAACTTGCCAAGAAATCGCCGTGTACCGTTTGCAAGTCAACATTGCAATGTTGCTGTCGATATTGCAAGGTCGTGCGGTAAAGAACATCCGGTTTGACTATAAGAGGAATTACACCTCTGGAATTACACGAGACTAGATCCTCTCACACAATCCAATACATAAAAAAGACACGACGAGACGGCCTGGATAACTGACGATAGGAAAGGTACAAGTACTAGAAGATAAAACAATTGTGAGTGACGAGTCGAAGTGGTGGGACGACGAGTCGAAGTGGTAAGACGACGAAACGAGACGAAGTGCGGTAACGAAGTGGTCAGGCGACGTAGCGAAGTACGTTAAAACGACGAAACGAAGTGGTTAGTCGACGACACGACTGCGTGCGTCGACGAGTCGAGATTACGATACGACGAGGCGACTATTTTGTCCACGAATTACCTTCATAAGCGAAGGAGCGTTGTGGTACATGTGGGTTCATACGATAAAATTAGTAAGATAAAGGACAAAATGGAACGATTGAAGAGGATACTAGGGATATTGTAGGATAACAAGCATTTGCTGACTTGAAATCAAATATGGCGGAAAAATTAGACGAAGAACAAGGTGCGATCTAGTATCGTAAACTTCCATGTCAAATGACTAAAATATGTTGTTTATTGGCCGTTTATTACCTCCAAAAGAAGTCGGGTTGTTTTTTTTTGCCAGATGTGTGTACCCAATTGGCCTTTAAAACGGATTTTAAAGTTCGAATCAGTCGTGGAAAGTGTACTTGACGACTGAGCGGACTGACGAATTGACATAAAACAAACCCAATCAACTATGGAGGGTGAATAAAGATCTCAACACTATCAGATAACTTTGATTGATTTTTTTTTGTCTTGATTTTGTTTTTGGCTATATATGAACAGTTCACTTGTTATTGTTTTGCGTGTGTGTGTGTGTTTATAATTTAGTAAATTTCATCAAGTTCGGCCGACAACTCACTTGAGCCAGCACGCACGTGGCCTGCGAACTGCCCCATAAGAGTGGCCGATTTTCTATGCGATTTCCGCTCTGGGATAATCCGTTCACGCCATCACAGGATTCTTGTTATCCGGAAGAAGAGTTATATAGAGTTCATTGTGTTCATCAGCCAATGAATGGAATTATCCCAGAGTCCCTTGTTTCCCGGGTGGGGAACGTGGGCTCTGGGAACAAGATTGATCGTGCCAGTATATCATGGTCACGTGACTACCAAAATCTGGTTGTGACAAATTTTGCTTGGACAGGGGTGGGGTAGAGAGGATTTGAAAGATTTTACTGTTTGTGAAATTACTTCCAGTCGATCTTGGATTGAAGAGTTCAGCGCTAAATGGGTACTATATGGCTATGATTTCTGATTATGTTCACAAGACACGGGTAACGTACGAGGGACTGAAGGCGTTGAAAAGCGAAAAGCAGTGACCGCAAGTGGTAAATATTTTTCCCGTTTTAAAATTATTCGGATTCCTTAATAGCTGCTCAGGTTTTTTTTGCTATAATGCTATCCTTACACACACTACTTGTTTTAATTTGATGTGAATACTACGCAAATTATCGAAGTGTGGAGTGGAGAGAAAGTCTTACTATTTGCACTTGTCAATGTTTTCCCCGCGGGGATGGAGGGCGGGCATACTCAGGGGAATTTGATATTTTCGGTTTCCCTCCTGTCAAATGGCCCCTCCAAAATCACATTGTGCTGGACAAAAATTGTCAAATCTCCCCACGCGGGGTTCAAAATCACCACTGTCACTACTGACAGCAAGCTGTTCATTAAATGTGTACTTTGTCTATGTTTTCTAGTGACTTAAAATCAACTTGATACCGGACAGGAGGGTAGCTCTTTATCTAGCTCTTAGTTTGCTCTTCACATCGTTTTTCCTTAGTGAAAGTACAGTGGCAATTTATATTTATAGATGACAATTATACTTGAATGGCGGTTATATTTTATGACAACATTGTTTTAATCAAATCTTCACAACATCAGTAACTTCAGTGCACAATCAACAACATACATCTTAATCCTGATGCTCAAGGTCTTTTAGTTGTCTTTTTAGTTCATGTAGCGAATTCGCCAACAAGCTTCCTGTCCTCTCCGCTTTCTCTGCCACTTATTTTAACCAGAGGCATGATCAAATATAATAAAATATCAAGAATGTTGTCGAAGCGCTCCTGGTTCTCTCGTTGTCGTCAAGAAACAGGTGTTTTGCGAATAGCCGCTGAGCAGTATACTTGCGTTTTCATGTAACTCGTTTCCAGATCTCCCAGTAATTGATTTGCTTTAGCACACTGAGCAAGCACTTATTTTTTCCATCCAAGATCGGAAGAAATCCATATTCCCAGGTCTCGAGACACGTCACAATTATACTAAGGCGATTGTCATTCATGGAATAAGACCAGATGATTGGATTCTTTTTCCTGGATATGATTTGCACTTTACATTTCTCGGTAATGAATGGAATAATAAATATACCAAATGAAGAGGACCACATAATTAAATTGTCTAAATCAGATTGGAGATTGGCAGCATCTGTTGAATTAGATATTGTTTGAAAAAGCTTAGTATCATCTGCAAATGCTGCTAATTTTGACGAAGATACATAATCTGTAAACTATTAACATAAAGTAAAAAAAAAGAACAGGGCCCAAAATAGAACCTATGGGACACCAGATGTCACCTGGGCAGAATTGCATATTTATAAGCACTGCATGTTACTCTGCCGACGGTTTATCACTCACTTTATGGACTTTGATCAACAACAACACACAATGGAAACACTGGAACAATATTTGCTAATTTCCAGTCATCAGAAACGACGACGAGTTGCAACGATAGACTGAATAAGGCACAGAGAGATGGTGAAATTTCATCTGCAGTAACTGCAGTTTCCTTCAAGATACGTGCAGGAATATAGGTAAACTGTTGAAGAATTCCTATTAAAACTTGATGACTAACTCTGTCGAAAGCCTTGGAAAAATCTAGGTAGGACTAGAAGAGTCAAGTTAATTGTTTCCCGATGAAATCCAGGATAATAAGTCGAATTAAACTATGAAAGAAGCGGTATGATAGTTGTAGAAATATTTGAAGTCCATTGGTGTAGCTAAGGAAGAAGTATATTCATGGCGTCGAATACAAGAACACGTGCTCAGTCGTGAAGCCAGAAAATACCGAATGTCAATGATATCAACAAAATCTTTGAATCCAAAATAGAAGCGTTTCTACAATCAGCTAGTTTCAAAGAAGTTCTCAACGTAGTAGTTAGTAATGCTGTAAAAGCCGCTATTGATTGTTTTTAAGAACGTAATCGACAAGAGCATCCAAACAGCCATCGATGCTGCCGTCGCTCCTTTACAGAAGAGATCTCCGCAAGGATTTAAATGTTATACAGATTAAAGCTAATGATAACGAGCAGTACAGCAGAAGATGCAACTTGCGTTTCTACGTGATCAATGGAGATGCCGATGAAGATTGTTTTGTGCTAGTTTGCGAGTTTTGCAGTCAGGAGTTAAATGTCGAAGTTGTCGACCGTGAAATTGATCGTGCCCACAGGCCACAGAGTTGGGTCTCGTAGCGAAGATAAAACTAAGGCTCATCATTGTCAAATTGTCTAGTCATCGTTCTAAAATCAAAATTCCAAAGAATAAGAAGATTCTAAAGGATAAACGTGGCTTCTATACAGTGTGTATCAAAAAAACCTGAACCCTTAGAAAACAGCCTATTGTAGTAGTTTGAAAGCCCTAAAAGCGCTGCGTTATAAATTAATCAGCACATAAGTTAAACGAAGCGAAAAAGCTTTTAAATACTTTCACCATGCATACACTTCAAGTTATCTTAATTTCCCATGTGTATAAGACCGTGTGTTTTACGCATCTGTGGGTTCAGCGAAGTGCTTAGGGCTTTCAAACTACCACAATAGGTTGTTTTCTAAGGGTTCCGGTTTTTTTGATACACACTGTAGAGCGTTTTCACTCACGTGATCGGTGGCCCCATTGGGGTGGTGAAACAATACGAAATATTTGAATAAGAAAGAGCTAATTCCCATACCGTACACCAATATGGCCGCCATTTCATTGTTTTGGTACACCATAAAAATAGACATGGTTTGGAAACCCGGAAAACTTCAAAGCGGTTAACAATCAAGCTACGATTCATGTTGAAAGGTACATGAAGGTGCCAAATCCTTTGTTTTAGGTTTATTAATATTTAAACAGTACAGTTAAGTGATTGAACCCAAACGTTGCTATTGGATGATTGCTTCATTATACAGAAAACACAATATGTTCAGTAACCGTGAAAGTGCAAAAATTTCCATAAACCTGAACAAAAACATAAAACAATGACTTTTGTGAGCTTCCAAACCATGTCTATTTTCTATTAACTATGGGTACACCAATATGGCCGCCGTGACGTCAGATGAAAACGCTCTATATAAATGTGGATCTCACGAGGCTAAATCAAAAACTGTTGTTTGACGCAAGAGAGGCTTTAGATGTCAATGTTGGTTTAGTCTATTCTTACGATGGCAAGATACTGGCTAAAAGATGGAGCGACAACAAGATAATTCGTCCGAAGTCGACTTGAATGATTAGCAAATAGCACTTTAAATAACGATTTGTTTTTAAAGAATTGTGTATCTTCCCTTCTTGTGCGTGTGGTATTCCGAAGGAATAGACTTGCTTGCCTCTCCTGCTCATTTAATTGGTGCAAGATGGTCTAATTCTTCGAAACGGACTCGTCTTTTTTGGATCCTAAATGGTTTGCCATTTGGACCCCGTTTACTCTAGAGCAAAAGTTTCCGGATTCACATTGTTTTTTATTCCCATGAGGATGAAAAACAATTGAATCCGGATACTTTTGCTCTAGTGTAAACGGGGTCTTGATGTTCCTTTTCACGTTAATACGCAGTAATTGATTCGGATCGTTTTACTAATTAATTGCATTGGTCCATCTTTGCGCTTTGTTGACATCTTGTCCGCTTGCTCTTGTTAAAAAATTGTAAAAAGGCGAAAGCTCCCTCGATAAGCTATATAGCTTTTGGAGCAACCGTCGTAATCAAAGTTTTAGTATTGATCATTACATTGCATTGGGTCCCTACCAGATTTGTCACTATCATGGTGGCTCAAAGAGTATGAAGATGAATGACGTAACGTGGCGTCGAAACTGTCCAACTTTTAGCTTGTTTTTTCCCCTTCTTATTTTATAAAAAAAACAACAACATATACCGCTCTATTGCTCATGTGCATGTACTCTTACAAAGGTTCGTTTGACGTCATTTGAACACGAAAGAAGTTGATTAGAGGCAATGACGAGGTGCACGGAGCTTTATATTTTATTTGTCAAACCAAAACTCGTCGCTAATCTTCTTCCGAAACTCTGGATATACTTAGGGCCTGTTTGTATGGAGGCGATTTACTCGGTCAGCCGAGTTACCCAGTTTGCCTGGATAAACTTTACATTCCGGTTTATATGAAAGCGAGTTACCTGGCAAGTTGTAATATTTGAGATGATTATCATCAACGAAAGTGACATAAAGCAACGGATATAGAAAATTTATCCGGCTATGCCGAGTTACCAAGGGAAAAGTGTTCATATGGGGAAATGTTTATTCCGCCTTGCCGAGATCCCTACTGCCAGTGCCGAGTTCGGTATAAATACTGCGGCGGGAAAACAGTGCTTGCTCTACCAACCGGGAAATCGTCATGTGCTGGGTAACTCGGCTGTAGATCCATATGATATTTTACATTAAAAATACAATTATCCATTCAAGCATTGGGTTTTATTCTGGCAGTTTCATAAATCAGTCATTTCAAGGCAAAAATTTGGTTCTTCTGGTAATAAAGTCGATTACACAAATCGATACACAGTCTAAGCACGGTGACAATCTCAGACCGCTACACCTGCACATAGGAACACACTCTCGTGCGGTTGTTACAACTAGTTTAAAAAACTCAGATAATTTAAATTTATTTAACCTGATTTAACAATATTTCCAAAACGTTCCCGTGGCGGTTCAAGCTCGTACCCAGAGCCTTCGCCGTGCACGCAAACGAAGGCTCTATAACAGACAGACAGACAGACAGACAGACAGACAGACAGACAGACAGACAGACAGACAGACAGACAGACAGACAGACAGACAGACAGACAGACAGACAGACAGACAGACAGACAGACAGACAGACAGACAGACAGACAGACAGACAGACAGACAGACAGAAATAATCATCACAAGAAACAGAAAAACCTGTTGCGACTTTTACCTATCCCAGAGCCTTCGTCCTTCGAGCACTCTGGGATATGAGATTAGTGGTGGTACGTCGTCTTTAATTTAATTATAATGATAACCAATACTGGCAACGATCGCAAACTGATGGCAAAGGAAAATGAAACTACATTACATGTGATATTATATTCCACATATAGTCATCCGGCATTTTTGGCCTTAATCGCTGCATGTAAACAACATCTTCGCTTTTGTGAGAACTTCGTGAAATATAAATTCTGAGTTTTAAGATATTGATATTATTGAGTCTAGCAGTTGTCTTGAATAATTAATAAACTCGTGGTGATTTTTAATATGTATTCTTCGATGTTCGCATTATATCTCACAAAGAAATAAACTGTTTTAATTTTAGATCAGATCCATCATTTGCAAAGCGGTTCGAAAAAGCTGCACTTGCATCAGATACTCCAGTATGTTCAACGCTAGGAAAAAACATCTTGAAAGAAAATGGATCTGCTGTTGACGCAGCAATCGCCGCAATGCTATGTATTGCAACAGTGAACTTTCAGTCAACAGGTACAATCAATCAATCAATCAATCAATCAATCAATCAATCAATCAATCAATAACTAATTATTTGAGTGCCAATCTACTAGCTGACCACAAGTGGTCTACTAATTGGGGACACTATACGGAGAGCAGAATTATATTAATTACAATATATATATATATATATATATAGTATAAAGATAGACATAAGCCTATAAAGAATTTTTCCATATATATATATATATATATATAGTATAAAGATAGACATAAGCCTATAAAATAAGCAATAATTTAAAAACACTGTATGCTTTTGTGATGAACTCTTTACAGATAATAACCGACTAAACCAAAACAATACAATCTGATCACACGCGCCATCTCCCGGTAAAATAGCGTGTTCGGATTTGTTAGGACGCTCTGACTAGCAGTCAATCATATATTAGTATTGAGATCAGTGCATGATCTTTACTTTGCAGTAATTGCTCGCGTCAGAAACATCTAGGGAATTGGGAGATATGCATGCTCTCCAGAAATATAGGAATTGAAATTTGAAATATATACTGCTCCTAAAATCCATGGGGAAGATTTTTCAAATTTCTGAAGACTATATATGTGTTTTATATGACGTGAGCCAACACGATGTTGACATTTGCTATGATAAAGGCCGGGCCTGAGTGAACAGGTCGATAGCTCAGCAATAAATAATAATCGTGCTGGTTCCACAAATTCTCGCTTCTATTACAACTATTTAATGTCATCAAGCAAACATTCAAAGAGTTCATGAATGTCTCAAGCGTGATAACACTGCCACAACAGTGGTATGCTGATCTTAATTGACATGCAGTGAAATAAAACTTGCCTATAACTATTTACGATACAACTTGATAATTTTTATTGAAGGTATTGGTGGTGGAGGATATATGACGGTATTTGATAAAAAGTCTAAGAAAGTAATAGTCATAGACTTCAGAGAAACAACTCCAAGTGGAATCAGTAATGACGACAATTTTACTCGAGGTATATGCCAAACATAATATTTGTTCACATACAAATGATGACTAGTCTCTCCTATCAGGTCTATCGTATCACTAGCAGTTACTGCCAGTTAGTGTCTGAAAAATAAATATCGTACGAGTTCGCTGCAAAACCGGTAACAGATATATAAACTACGGTTTATAATTACAGGAGCAAAAAGCATTGGTGTTCCGGGAATGCTGAGAGGCTTTGAAGTTGCACATCGTAGATTTGGCAGGTTGCCATGGAAAAAATTGTTTGAAAGTGTTGCAGAACTTGCTGAAAAGGGATTCCCCATCACTAAGGCGTTAATTGAATCTTACCAAAAGCGTAAAAGTATGGCAACTAATAACAATTACTGGGATTTGAAAGAGTTTTCTGCAATGAGGTTAGTTCTTGAGAATATTATATTAACAATTTGCTGACAAAAGTAAATCGTTAAATTTCCTTGTATTTTTTCTTTAAAAAGTTTTTGGTTCACTATTACTAAAATCACAATATGAAGTATCACTGCTAAAGAGTTTCTTCTTTTTTAAAAACTGAAAGAACGTCAAATTAGTAGATTCTACGTTTGAGTCAAAAACCCCATCGTATTTCAGAAGAAAATTTAACAAATTTACTGCAATACATTTGTAGCGCAAAATGCTTAATAACGTGGTTACTGATCTGTTTTTTGTGTAGGTTAGATAACTCAGATACTAACAGGTTTACTACCTGACTATAGGGGAGAGGCTATATGGGTTGTTACTGTGACCGTAATGAATATACCGCGATAGACCTACAGTATTCGTCAATCGCGGATTCGCGGTTTTTGTCAAGTTTTAAATTCTCAATGCATTGTGGTTACCAGAGTAATAACCTCAATTAAAAAGTTTATTGCTTACAGTTATAATTCCATGTCCAATATGCACCAATTCCTGGATTAGGATTAGCGTTTGTGTGCTACAACCCCGCTTAGGGTGGACACAATACGGTGAATTAAATTTATTCAGTTATTAGATAAATATAAAGTTCTAGATAACCGGCTGTGTCACGCTATTTTCAACCAAAAGTGTCTTATATTCAAATTCTGAACTGCAAACTTTAAAGTGTATATGAAATGAAAATTAAGTTTGTTTAATTTGGAAGAACTCTTGAAATGGTGAAGTAACATCTTCTACAGTTTTTCTATATCTTACTTCGTTCTTAAGATATTACTATTTGTCTGATGTGTAAATGATCACACTGCATACGTCACATTGTATAATGAGTTACTGAGAAATTGTGCATATCATTGATATTAATCTGTTAAATCGCTTGAACCTGTGTTTCTTTAAAGTCATGAGACAGATACACCTACATGCCCAGTTTCGTGTGACTTTGTTCGATAACTTCAACGATATTCCTAATTTTTTCAACAACTCATTATACAATATGACGTATGCAATGTGATCATTTACATATCAAACAAATAGTAATATCTCAAGAACGAATTAAAATATGGAAAAACTGTAGAAGATGTTACTTAACAATATCAAGAGTTCTTTCAAATTAAACAAACTTAATTTTCATTTCATATACACTTTAAAATAAACATTGTAAACTGATTCAATTATGAAATATGAATCATATCTAACTATGAACGTCTACAGAACATGCAAGACGAAGTTTTCTTACAAATTGACCTAATTAAACTTGAATTCTTGTTTGCCAACAATTAAATCAAATCCAATTCAATCCCCACTCAATCTTGACCATCCGGACTTCTGTGCAGGTTTCTTGTATTTTGTATGTGTTTTTCTTGTGTTTTAAAACCATTCTTTTTTAGTTGTTTTTGCAATTTTGGAAATATTTTGTGTGTCAGAATTGCTAAAAATAACGTGACACAGCCCCTTTAAGTCATAAGACATAAATTTATTTCTTTGCAAGTCATATAAATATCAAATGCGTAATATAATGATGTAAACAATAGACGTCTTTAAGCCAATAAGAATTATATTTCTTTTTTGGTTTATATAGAGATTTCTTGAAAGATTTAGAAGACCCTCAGAAGCTGGATTTCAAGTTAAAAAATCCAGCATTGGCACATACGTATAGGGTTCTGGGCGATGCAGGAAATTCGGATTCATTTTATAAAGGAAAGATGAGTAAAGAAATCATCAAACTAATTACAGAAAGCGGTGGCACGATGACGACGAATGATCTTAAAAACTACAAACCAATAATTAGAGAACCTATCGTTCTTAAATTAGGTGACAATACCCTTTATTCACCACCACCACCAGCCGGTGGAGTCACCATGTCCAGCATATTAGGAATATTAGACGGTAAGGAGCACATATTATTAACATTAAATTATTAAAATAACAAAAAAATATTAAAAGGCAACTATACGTTTCCAGGTTATTCTGTTTTCCGTTAAGGTCGGAAAAGTTCAATCTAAAACCGAAGAAACAATTGAAACCAGTCACCCGGTTCCACTTTTATGAATTGTCTAAGTTTGAGTTTGTGTTCCTTTTGTTGAACTCGTGTCAACTAGTACCTTGTGATGTCATACCGGTAACAAACAACAAGGTGATTGACTGGTTTTACCGGCGACATGGCGTCAAAGACAATAGAGCACCCATTCTCCTAGAAACGCAGTCATGCTTCAAGAGGACCTAAGAAGGCTTCGCTGATAAATTATTTTCTTTACCTCGAAATTCATATTTTTCTTTACTTTTGCTAAGTTAGATGATAACCCTTTCAGAAGAAAATATAATTTCAAAAGGCTTAGTTGACCTTTAATATATAATGTATAAAATACCGTTGTGTTACGAGTATAGTACAAAAGCAAAATTATTTTTCTGCAGGATATAACTTCACTTCACGAGATTTGGAAAACTTAAAAGACGAGACGAGTTTGACCCATAAAATGGTCGAAGCAATGAAATGGAGCTACGCCAAATCAAATATACTCAACGATCCCGATTACTTTGAAATTACATCCTCTAACACGACTCAAGGTGGAAAAAGCAAGAAAACTTTGTATAGGAAACAAAAATTATTTGGGGTACGATTTGCAATATAATCCATTATTATAAAACTATTTAGTAGAAACTTATAACTAATATTATATCTCAACTGTAAATTGTCCAGTCAGAGAGCTTGATTTGTACCACGTGACCAGTTAATTTATCGTAGAATTACCCTCCACAGCGGGGTATTCGAGTTCGTGTACGACGCGTGAATGTCACGCACGATTCACGAAGCTGTCGACAATGGCGGAGTTTGGCGAGATAAGAAAACGTTTCGCCTGAACACTCAGAAGTTGACAAGAAGATTGTTAGGTTACAAGAAAATAAGGATTCAGGGAATACAAAGAAAGCAACAAACAATGCATCCAGAAGCCTTGAGGCGACAAAAGAATGGAAACAGACAATGAAAAGCGGACAAAAGTTAAGCAAAGCTAACTTTATTAACATTATTTAAACTTTTTTTGGAAACATTAATTGTTTCGATATAGTATATAATTTATAGACCTCGGGATGATATATCCCGAGGGCGAATACCTCGGGGTAATATTTCATCGAATTCCCCTCGCTCCAGGTCGATAAATGATAATTATACTATTGGAAACGCTGCAATTTGATTGGTTATACTCTTCTCGATATCTATTCGTCGATATATGAAGTAGCAGCAAAACAACATGGAGGGCATGACAGAATGGAGGGTTTGTTTTTCCTTGAACGACTTTCATGCAAACATTGCTTACGCTTGGTTTTTCAATTACTACTAATAACAATTAGATTATTCGCTCTCATGAGATGATAGAAATTTTGATGTCATAATCTAACATTTTTGCCTCTAAAGGCCTGGCCAAACGCTTTCAACATTTCATGCAACATCGTTCAACATTATTGAATTCAACCGTGATTCAACATGTTGAAAGCGTTTGGCCACCCTGTTGAATGATGCTGAACGTTGTTGAATGGTGTTGAATGATGTTGAACGAAATTTGAACATGTTCAAATTTTCGTTCAACATGCGTTCAACAATGTTGAACGATGTTGCATGAAATGTTGAAAGCGTTTGGCCAGGCTTTAACAGGCTATGTGAGACAGTTTTCGGTTAGTATAAAGACCAGGCCCGCCTCTCTTAACAACTGGTATATTAAAACTTTGCATTTTCCCTTTTAATTTTGTATCTCTTTCAGGAAATACATCGCTTCCTCGATGAAAACCATTTTAAAAACATCAGGAAGAGAATTATTAATAGACCCTTTAGTGAAGCTCGTCATTATGAACGAGATGGAGTGATTGGTGTACATCACGGCACCACACATTTGTCTGTTTTAAGTCCAGAAGGCGATGCAGTTGCTTTAACCACATCTATAAACAACTAGTAAGTAATACATCTCAATAATTTAATTAATTTTAATTAAACAACTAGTAACACACCTAATTACAGTCAAAATGGAAGTACCTTCCCACTTCTTCTTCTGTAGTTCCTTGTGTATTACTGTATTTCTGTAGCCGCTACCGAAGCCTGAGAATTTTTTTTATTGAAAACTGTACATAAATAGTATAATTTAGCTTTAAATAGCATTTATTCATAATACAATGGATATTTATCCCAAATCGACACCAACAAAGGAATATACATTAAGAATTGGCGACTTTTAAATCGCTAGACTTTCCTCGCGCTTCAGTAGTGGCTACAGAAATTAATGTATTAATACCGCATGTAACAGGGAATTACACATTCACCATTCGTGTAATAAAGATTATTGCTAAATGAGGTAAGTTATTTTTTAAACGAAGTTTCTTTCTGCCATTAAATGTCTGTGCTAAGTGTCTGGAACTTAAATTGATATTATCCAATTTGGGCGCCAGGACATTTAAGTAATAGATACAGCATGAGCAGCCGATCTGTATCTGATTTAAGTAATCAAGTTCACCAACTATTTTAGCGATATACTCTATTTTAGCCGAGAAAATCGAAGCTAAAGTTTATGTAAATCAGGACGATTCTGTATCCGATTTACAACCTCTGCTACGGTATTGATTTCTTTTGTGTTTTCCTCATGAATTATTAATGAGTTTTTTAATGGCAGAAAGAAACTTCGTTTAAAAAAGAACTTACCTCATTTAGCAATAATCTTTATACATGGTATTAATATTATCTGAGTCGACGAGGAGAGCCGTCTGGCTCGCAGGCTAACAGTTATTCAGTTCTGAGAGTGACCCAGTTTTTCAACCGACAGCCAGAAGGAAAGTCTTGCTAAATTTGATCAAACATTTGAATTTCTTAACTATTAATATGTCGCCGTTTAGACGCACGTGGTTGTATATGTCGGCTATCTTTGAAAGCGTTGGAAGTGTCTATATATATGTTCATTACTTCCATATAAGGAACTCCATTGTCTTTCAACATGACCATTACTTCAAGTTGAAAGACAATAGAGCTTCCAAACCATATGTTCTATTAACTATGGTTACTTACACTGCACCCAGTAAAACACTGCTTCTCATGTTTTAAATATTACATATTAATAGCACAAACCCAAGTTACTTCAAAACTATTATTTTTTTAAATTTCTTACAGCTTTGGTTCTTTGATATTCAGTAAAACCTTAGGATTTCCTTTCAACGACCAAATGAGTGATTTTAAACCTGTTGCCAGTCGATCCTTCGTTAAAGATGAATTTTCCGGTTTTCTGGTTAAAGGAAAGCGTCCATTCTCATATATGTGTCCTTCAATCGTTCTTAACTCAGATGGTGACGTTTCTATGGTGATCGGAGCCTCTGGAAGTACCAAGATACCTTCGGTTGAAGCACAGGTTAGTAAGCTTCCAATATACTTTTTCGATTTCAATATATCTACTTTTGTATTAGAAAATATAGTGTGTTTCTTGTACACAGTGTAGAAACACTAATCTCAAACGCATTACTAATACATGAACCGAAAACTGGAAACCAAAGAAAATCAGTACCGTGTCGGTTGGTTTAAGCCTGGTTTCCATAAGATCGTCCCTATCTCTCCAATTGCTCAAATCACTCCAATCAGACTCTAGTCTGATTGGATGGTATTAAACAATCGGGACGATCTTATGGAAACCAGTCTTAAGATAGCGGAGGAAGAAATTACTACAAACAATACCATGACATAAGGGATATTAGTGATGAAATGTCCCGATAGCCAAGGGAGAGTGAAGTGACTAATACACTTTGTAATACCATGCATGATTACCGAAGAAGCATAATTTGTATTGATTGAAATACTTTTGGAAATGAGAATTTGCTGAATAAGTTTATAGATGTGCATTATCAGATTATATTCAATAATCAGACAATAGCTTTCTTTTTATTTCTCGCCTTCGTTTAACTCATTTTTGTTCGTATGGAAATCCAGTCATGCAGTTTAACTTTTGTAGCTTATGACTCAGTGTTAGTAAGGATTAATCAATGGTCACGTGTGTGATACTGCCTCGTCCCCAGTCGCTTGAGCCATGTTGGTCCGAGTGATCTGAGAAGCCGGATCATCACCAAATTGGCCAGAAGAGAGCGCAAAGAAATGTCTGCGTTGGAGGCAGAGTGTGATAAAGGATTTATCATTTCGAAAACTTCAAGAGTTAAAAATCAAATGATGGCTTGCAATCCGAATCGCTTTAGATTCATAAGACAAAGATGTGGCAGTCATGTTGGAGAAAAATATACTCGAAATATATTAGCTTCATTAGCAGCTCTTTTATTAAAGTTTGATTAAAGTTTTATTAAAGTTCCGCTATGACGTCAAGTGCAAACTGTCCCAAATATATATATATATATAAAGTATAAAGTATAAAGGTAAAACTATACTTTATACTTTGTATTTTGCTCTATCTATATATGGTATTGAGCACTCTCTAACATTTCGTGAACCAAAACTCACTTATTTATATATATATATATATATATATATATATATATATATATATATATATATATATATATATATATATATGGGACAGTGAACTCGGGTGAAGAATAATGATATTAGGTGTTACTCCGAGTGACGAACCATACCGGTCAAGTAGAGAAAACTCTACTTGGCCCAGCTGGGATTCGAACCCGCGACCTTCGGTTTACTAGTCCGATGCTCTACCGACTGAGCTACAGGTCAAGTTGGGAGCTGGTGGTCGAATTATGGTACTTGGGTTAGTATCTGTTTCGAAATATCAAATAACCCAAGTACCACCATTCGACCATCATTTTGCAAAGGAATTGGCGGGCTCTTGGTGGACTCCCTACAAAGTAAGCAATGGCAAACAGACTTGCTAGCGAGACAACAAAAGCAGAACAACAGTGTTAAACATCCAGAAACTGTATCTATACTTTGTTTATTCTAAACAATATGTTTACTTTGAGTGGAACTTGCCAGTTTTTTAAAAAAATGATGCACGCGCAACACACTGAAACTATTTAAAAAATCGATGCTTATTTTCAGAAGAAGGCTTATTATCGAAAGTTTGCGGTAAACATAAATGTCAATGTATCTGTTTGTAAAAGTGGCCTATCTACTGTAAGTTAGTGTATAGTAGCTATTGATATACAGTACCAGGCGGAAAGCATAGTCTTGTCAAAAAGATAATTACATGCCCAGAAAATAATTTTCAAAAAAGCCATAACGATAAAGTTAGGAAAACATAATTTAATTTATGTCGTTTGAAGCTTTGCATGGCGAAAATGTATTTTAAAGTTTGTGGTCTTACACCATGTTATGAAATTTTTATTAATTTCCGAGCACACGGGTCGAAAGCTCAGAAATTAATAAAAATTTCATAACATGGTGTAAGACTACAAACTTTCTTATATAAAATAATTTAATTTCCTAACATTTCGGCATTATTCAAGTACATCTTGAGAGTGATACATATTTACACGATTTCGACTAATATACTTAATTAACTGATACAAAAATAGATGTGATGAAATAAGAGATCAGAAGGAAGTGGGAGTAAGGAAAGGATAGAATATTGTTATTGTTATTGATGACTTGAGACAAACTTCCTTGATGCATGAGAACATCAAGTTGAGAATTTCCCGAAGCTAAAATACTAAAATCAGAAAATATGAAGATGTTACTTGAATAGTGACGAAACGTTAGTAAATTAAACTATGTTTTTCCAAACTTTATCTATATGGCTTTGAAAATAACTTAGTGTAGTTTGAGAAACATTGTTGGTGGTGCCTACGGCTACTGACTCAGACGAGTATGCAACTTTTCCAAACATGTACAGATTCTCCCAGCTTCAAACCATTTACTTCATAATGTGCATTTGTTTTAGGTATTTGTCAACTACTTCTGGCTAAACATGGATTTAAAATCTTCCATCGAACGCCTTCGTGTACATTCGCAGTTAGTGCCTGATTATCTCTTCGTTGAAAAAAAGTTTCCGAAACAGAAATGGAATGCATTAGAAAATCTAGGATATAATTTAACGAATCGTTTACAAATTATTACACGGATTCCGCATTCCCCTTTTGCCGTTTGTCAAGTAATTGGTGTAAAAGACAGAACGCGTGGTTTTCCTATCGAGGCAGTGAGTGACCCAAGAAAACAAGGACAACCGGATGGATTTTAGTGCCAAGAGTTAGCAGCAGCGAAAAGTTTTGTTTTACAATAAGGCAGTTCAATAAATACGGTAACTTCTCTGTTATGTTTACAATAAATGTATTAATTACATGCCTGCATGGAAAGCACGCGGGTGACGCATACGTTGGCGTGATGCCTTTCACCACTGAGAACCGTACAGCTAAGCTAGGTTAGATGGGGGTTATAGTTTTTGGATAGGTGACTGACAGCTTGTCCGAGTTTGAGGCTCGTGTGAGTAAAGTTGTTGGTTTTCCCCTGCACTTAGAGGGTTTTTGTCCAGTTTTCCAGTTTTCCCCCTCCTTCTCACACGAGCGGCCCCTGCCCTTGCTGGCTGGAAAAATTGAGCAAGCACTTCCTAAATTATTTGTCTGGCTTGCAGACTGCACGTCATTTCGTCATAATCTGAAGTATAAATTTAAAACTGATCTCTAATTAAACGTATGAAGTTGTCCTTTAACAGCATATCGATGAAATTTAATAAAATGAGGTTAAATAAAGCCTAGTCACCACTGTTTGCAAAGAATATTTAGTGTTTGAGCTTTCGTCGTACTACGACATCATCAGAAACTAAAGTTTTAGTTTCTGATGATGTCATAGTACGACGAAAGCTCAAACAATGAATATTCTTGACAAACAGTAGTGATTAGGTTTTTATTTAACCTCATTTTATTAAACTGATCTCTAAGGTTATAGTTAGCGTTAGTAATATTAAAATGATGATGATGGATGCGAACGTTAAATTGTTAGCAGTGTTCGTTTAAAACAAAAACAAAATAATTGCAAACAAAACACATTTTCAAAATTAAAACAATATATTACTCGCTTTCAATTTCAACTTAATAGATTTCAAATTCTAATACCACATACAGTACGCAGATTATCACCCAGTGATGATTTCCAAATTTTAGAAGTGGGGGAACGCTCACTAAAGTCAAATGGGCGTGGCCACTGGTCGTAAAATTAAATGGGCGTGGCTCCTGTCGTGAAAAGACTACTAAAAGCCTGGCTCAGGCTAGCTGGTTGGCTAACTTGGTTGAAAAACAAGTACACTCATTGACTCAAAGCAAAAATAGTGCGGTTCCACTACGTTTAATTTTTGTTAGGGGGAACGCCGTTCCCCGACAAAAATAGTGGGGGAACGCTGTTCCCCCGCGTTCCCCCTGAAAAACATCGATCCCCCTGAAGCGTCGATCTCGTAATTTAATAGTTATAATATCATCGCAATTACAATGCATTATTTCTAATCAAAATATATATTCTATATCGCGTTGATCTATAACTATTAAAATCTGAAAGACATTCAGATGCAGTTTACAAATATTGTAGTCGTGGTGTCCAACAAACTAACATAACCGAGCATATACAGACAAATTGGGATGTAGTTATTTCTTTGTACTACCTGCTATTTTAAAAAGAAACGTGCTTGATCAAAGTACATATTTTAATTAGTATTTTTTTATGGTTACTGTAAACATTCGCGAAAAGAAAATTGGAATCTTTTTGTTTTTAACCAGTAAAGACGGCATCAGTTCTTTCAGTTCTTTTCGCACGTGCAAAAATATAGGTTTTTAATTACAAGATTTATTTCAAACGCGTTTTTGTTCGGAGAATATTTTCGGCTAAATTAAGTATAGAAACATTATTCTGTGTGCTAAAAGTAGTTAAATCGCAATATTTTTTTAAGTATTTTGAATATCAACAACCCAGACAGACTTTTTGAAACTCGCGCGACACACTGAACTGAGGGAAAAAATCATGGTTATTTCTAACTCAAACTGAAAATATTTTAACACAGCTCTGTAGCAAGTTACTGTATATAATCTCGCATTCTCGCCAACATATATAGACCGCTATACACATACTGTGTATCCCAAAACGTATCCCGACGGTCTACAGTAACCTTAAACATTCGTAATTCTGACTATAGGCGCTGTTTAATACAATTAATACAATTTTCTTGCAACGTGATTTTTTGAAAAGCGTTGAAAAAGATATTGCTAGTTGATGTAGGATTTCTGATTATGTAAGTTGTCAGGAGAGCTAAAATGAAACTATATTACAAACTAGAGTGTAACACGAGGCAATTTTCCTTGTAACGTACACCTAACATACAACTGTTGCGTTGCAAGTTGCGAGAAAAGTTGCCTCGTGTAACAGCGCCCTACCGTCATATTATCATGAGCTAGAGAATCGATTTTTCGAACAAAATTCGACTATACCCGTCTGGAGGTGGATAACAAAAGTTCTTAAAAATAACATCAAGAATGGCTCCATCATCCACTAAAGAAAGAAAAAAATCGTTCATATAAATACAGCATTAAGATCACATGTTTGGCGAAAATTGTTTGAATATTTTTACTTTATAAATATATCATGCTATATAAACTTTAAATCAGAAAAAGATAATTAAAATATTTTATACAGTCAGAGGTTATAGCGCTTTGAAATTTTGAATTTTCAGCAATTTTATTTGGACTATTTCTAGAAAAAAAAATAGCAAAAATTCAAATTTAAAAACGTTATGACTTTTGAATGAATAAAGATATTCTAATTTTCTTTTCCGGTGAAAAGGATGAAGGAGAAAATTACGAATGTGGAAAGTGAAGCAAAAGTTTTCTGTATTAAAGCCAAGGAAACAGGCACTCAATCTATAGTCTGAGAGTAAAATAAACCGTTTGGTATATCAAGACCGTGTACTTAGCGCCGTACCGTAACCGTTCTGAGTAGGGGTGTAGCACTTGAGCAGCTTAATTTGTTTCACCAACCAATTGAATTTTAGCAATCAATTTACCGACAAGTTATCGTTTTCTCTGCAATCTTTTCAATTTACCTGGCTTTTTACCGATCACTTCACCCTCCCTCTTGGCACTCTCCTGCATGTACTCCAGCTTATTCTCAATAGCCTAATATCCAGTCTGTTCATAATCAGTGGAGTGAAAGCCACTTACCATAAACAGCAGAATAAACTGTCCCTTTTATTCCAGTTAGAGGAAAATCAACCTGACATCCGTTAATGTAAAAATATAACTCAGCATGATTGTAGGTGCAAGCCTGTTGAAAATATAAATGTAATTGTAAATAATCAAATAGTTCTGATCAAATAGCTTCAAAGGGACCGCCATTACAATAAACTTCTCCCACGGGACTGCTATTACTCCGAATGATTTTGCATACTAAACGAAATTGCTAATTTATTACACCCAGTATTTCTGGGTGCTGTGACCAGGCGATGCCAGGGCCTTTTCCCGCCCTACCAATTTCAAAAAGGCCCTGGGAACGAGGTTGTAATAAGCCAGTTCGAAGTTCTGGATACCGTACTGTACATGGTAAGTAGATAATAACTGCACATGTTGGGGATTGATATGTCCCTCTTGCCTAACGATTGTCAACGATTTGTCAACGATCGTCGATAAGCGTGTTAGGAGTTCCCGTCGCGGGAGAGAGAGAGCAGGCTAGAAAGAAACCTCGCCTGCTTGCTTCCTCCTTAAGTGAGAATGCCTACCACGCCTGCGTGAAAATTTTTACACATTGCTAAAGAATAACTGCGATATTTGTTTTTATTAAAAAAATGATCGTTACACAATTTGACCAAGCGTTTTAACCAATAGAAATTTTGAATTTGTTCATGCCAGTATTTTAAATTGTCCGTGCATGGTAGCGTATGCATTTCAACCATCAAACTTTTAATAAAATTTTCTTTCTCCAAACTTAACCTAAAATTTCAGTGGTTGGAGATTGAATGACGAATACTAATCTATGACAACTTACTATGATGTCACCCTCATCAGGGATAACATTAAGTTGATGAACAACTTCGCCGTTATGAATTATGCTTCCATCTGATCTCAAAACCCAACTTTGATCATTATTTCCAAGAGGAAGTCGATTGAGGTCACATTTCCTTGTGGCTAAACCAACACCCCAAACACCTGAGAACATTAAATATACTGATAAACACGGTAGTAAACTGCCGAGATTTGAGTTTAAAAACGAATAACTCGAAATTTATAACTAATCTGGGCAGTTTACCATCTTTTCACTTTGCTTTATCTAAAACATTGCCTAGTGTACGCAGCACTCCATCTTTTTACAGTCTCAAATAAATTGATAAATCTTTAGTGCAATATGGTATTGCAATTTAGGAAATGGTTCATGGTTTGCTGTGCTCCATCGAGCTATCGATGCACGCGGAAAGTTGGGAAAGCACGAAAAAAGTGTAAGAGATGCTCGAAACGATAGCTGAGAGTCTAGAGTGCTCTCCTAACTTCCCATGAGCATCTATATAACTCGATGGAGCACGCCAAACCATGAACCATTTCTTTTATAACAGAGAATCAGACACAAAACAACGGAAAACAATATTTACAAATACAGTACATGTATTTCGAACAAACAACGGCAAAATGAAATCTATTTGTTAAATGAACACGCACGGCGGTAGCCAATCAGAAACGCCGTTATACTACATCTATGTTATAAATAATTTTATTTGACATTTAGTAAAAAAATTATATATTTACAGCTCTAAAAATATTGGACTACATTTCAACCCGCCTACGTCGAGTCATCCTCCTGTCAATAAGACATATAAAATGTTAAAGGTGATGTACAGTCCGTTCTGAGCATGTCCGCCATGGAGTCCCCAAAACATGACATTCGTAGATAATTATATGAAGTACTCAGCTCAATGTAAACCGTTAGGAACAACATGGCAGAAAACCAAGTGATTCGGCGAGGATACTGTATCTCTTCGGATTTCTTCTATTTCTTTTGAAAATGTTTTGTTTTGGGTACAAGTAATGAAGAGGAAGTAAGAAAAGCTTACAATCTTGAATAAGGTATCAGTATATTTTTTGTAAATAAAGATGTAAACATTAGTTTCGTACATGCGCAGAACGGACTGTACGTCACCTTTAAATACATGTGTTAAATAGATACAGTATAAATGATGAAAATAAAAATGTACATGACAATAAGTTCCATTAGAACTATTGTACAATGGTAATATATACTAAAATACTGTTCAACATTATTAAAATACGAACTACTGTATACATACACGTACTCAAAACCATAGTTCGAACATAAACATAAAAAAAAATTAATTGCTTAGAATAAAACCATGCTAAAGTTTCTTCCTCCCATCTCCTTATTAACTTCTAGTACAAAACTACAATGTAATCCAAAGCTTGTGATATTATGTAATACTGTAGTGCGTTTTTGCACAATTCATCTCAAATCGAGTTTAATCGCGAAAACTTATTAACAGCCTTTTTCAACCAAGTCCGGTTAAATAATAATAATTTTGTAAAAATTGATAAATTTATCAATTTCAATTTTTACAAAATTCGTATTATTATTTAACCGGACTTGGTTGAAAAAGGCTGTTAATAATTTTCTGTAAATGAATTTAGATCTCCAATGGTCTCTAACATGTACAGTGCAGTATTAACTGTACAGTATTCCATAATACAGTATTTACAATAATTATATAATGTGTACCTCCACACTGGATCTTTACTTCAAAATAAGCTTTGTTTTGAACAATAGGTCCATTTCCAAGTGCAGCACCTGATCCACAAATTCGAAGATCAGACTTGACAATTACTACTTCATCACCTACAAAAAAATTAAATTAAAACTTGATTCTTCATTAGGTTACAATAAGGAGAACTCTAAAAAAGCTAAGGGGTAACCTTTTCTTCTCCAACCTGACTAAAACAGGCCAGATCTTTTTACTCTGCCAAATATAAATCTCTAATAAGAATAAACTTAGGGTATGATACGTGTACTTTTACTTTGGCTACTTCACCAAAGTGACCAGACAACATTATAAGTATACATGTTAAGCCCAAACTAGGACCAGTTGTAAAAATACATCATCACAGCCTTCAGAGTTGTGGCTAGAAGTCAAACCTGCAACCCTGCAATTCTACATGTAGTTCAGTGCACAGACCACGGAGCTACAGCACGGACAAGAGCTTAGTAGTGAGTTCTATACAGTGTATATAATATAATTATTTAATACATAATAATTAAGGCGAATAATTGTTGAGGTGAATAATTGTTTTAGTATAAATACACATTTTCGTACTTTAGGAACAGCGTTTTCTTTAAAATTGTTAATTTCCTCATCTGTCGCATTGACAAATTGGCTGGTGGCCATTTTGAATAAACGCTGTTAGGTGATTATCGATAATTAGTCCAAAGTAGCTCGACCAATCAGCGAACAAAATTTTCTATAATCACCTGTGTATTTATACTAAATACAGTTAACGTCTTCCTGTGGTGTTCTGATTTCCAGTGATCATCTCCTTGGGGAATTAGGGTCGACACCTACTTGTGATCACATGAAAGCATGGTTATTTAAACCAACCTCGGGGAAGTGAACTAATACGAGCAACATTTTGCTGCAACATTGTTGCGTTGTAAGTTGAATAGCGTTGTTGCACGTATTACCACCCACCTTAAACATTAATTGTCACGCAACAATAATTTTGTTGCAAGTTGAATCAGCATGTTGCAGAACTGGAGTCTACTTTTTTCAACAAAGTTTTTCAACTGTCACCTTTAGTTAATCACTAGATTGTTGCTCGTCGCTCCCAGGTGCTATCCTTTCTTGAGAGGTGGGTTATGATTGTTCTAACAAGCATTTAGTATTTCTTTTAGCTATAGACTTACAGGTGAGGGTCACTGCATTGTGTATGGAGCATACAGGGCCGGAGCTATGGGGGGGGTTTGGGTTTGGAATTGCTTTAAGCAATTGAATTGAAGAATTGCTTTATTTGTTCTATAGTCGGCAGAAAAGAGATTTCACTTGGCAGTCGGCACCCACCAGCAGTCAGTCTCGGCGAATAGTACTGACGAGTAACGATTATGAGGCAGTCGGCAATTTGAGCATACCACCACCCCTGCAGAATTTTCTGAGGACAGTCCTCGGAGCATATACCGTATTTTCTGGGCAATAACCCACAGGTTATAATCTCTTAATTTTGCTAGGAAACATAATTAGTGCAGGTAATAGGGTGGTACGGGTAATCTGTTGAATTCTTAAGATGACGCCATCACGAAGACCGGAGACCAAGGATTCTACTTTCATCTTGCGATGTTAGAGATGGTTATCAAGACATTAATATTAGCAGCTGTTAGGCTTTGGGCCTATTGGGTTTGCAAGTGGAAGAGAGAGTAGTTAATTGGTGGTAATGACGAGAGAAGAATTTATTGGGTATAGAATTATTGGGTATATCAAAGTTCTGCTGTGACAACTAAGCTATGGTCTTGGAGATCTTCACCAATTAGCACTTTAGTGACAACCCATACCGGTCTGTATGCAAAACAACGCACGCTGATTGGTTCCCGAGAGGCCAGGATTTTATGATATTGACCAACTGGTGTCAATACACTTTTTTCTCAGCCCTGTAAGTTTTGGTGAGAAAATGAGATGAGTTGATTTGAATACAAATAAAAGAGAACTAAGGTATCTTTCTTCAAATATTCTGAACAATAAAATGTGTTGGAACATTACTGCTGGTTTTCTTTACAGCTGTTTATCTAAAAACATGACAAATAAAAGCCGAACTGGTGCAAACAAGAAGGCCAAGAAGTGACACGAAAAAGTACTCCGACGACGAAAACAACATTCGAAACTTAAACATAAAATGAACCAATAGCCATATAATAAATTCCTTATTAGGTAACCTTGTTTGCTCAGTCTGTACGGGAAAGTATTTGCCTTCAGTTTTATCGCACAAACCTCACTCCTTCATCGTTCAGTCTGTATACGAAAACCTCAGGCAAATACTTTCCCGTATAGACCTCACACTCGGTTAATATGTAAGTCCTTAATATAGGATTGAGAATTTCCTATAGAATACAATATTGTATAATACAAGTAATATTTATATTAGACATTTCACAGATTTTTCTATCTCAGCAATCATAGTTTCCATATGATCACTACGATCGTTAAGTCTATTTTTGAGCCATCCTTAACTGGTGTCCAGGAGGCTCTCTCTCCTTCATAAGTAAAAGGAGGTTTATTTGCACGCTTCCTCAGTAGACAACTCACAAGGAGCAGTCTTCTTTCAAAGCTGATTACAGCTTGTGTATTGTGGAACTAGAAAATAACCAAAAACTGTGCAATCAGTTACTTCAAAAAGCCTAGGAACAAGATGACTCAGCATGGTTTTCTGATTGTTGGATTTCTTAAAATATTAAACCATCAGTCTTAATTCGCTTTTTAAAAACAACCCAAGAAAGGGAGCCAAATCGAAAAAATATGGTGGCCAGGTGGCAGATCAAATTTGAAAATAGCATATCAAATTTGATTTTGTCCAGGCAATTTTTATTCAATTATTTATTCAATACGCAATTATTTCAGGCCCTGCAGTTTGACTCTACCACACTGACACCACACTGGTTTCCTCTGGGTAATCCATTTTCCTCCTGTAGTAACACTGGGTCAATGAGGGATGGCCCTTACTGGACCTCTAGGGATAACAGTTTAGATATAACTGATAGAGTTATCCAGTATAAATATTGTTAGTTTTTTCTTAAATTTTTAAATACATGTATATATATACTGTATACTGTGTGAGCATTTTGGAAAATATCAAATTAATTTATATAACACTGTCTAGTAGGCAATTTACACAACAAAGCATTCTATGCAATACTGTACAGTATGTTTACTCCTTAATATTTAATAAAACTCTTATACATGCAACTTATATAAAAATTTCTTAAACAGGCAGAATTGAATATGTCGGAATGAAATTAGTACATTACCAATAAATTGTTTATCTAGAATGACATCTGGTGATTCATCCTTGTATTGGACTTGATCTGGTTGGTTTCTTTTCCTTAAACAGCAAAATAACCTCAAACCATCGATATTCATTCTTTTCACAACATTGTTCACAGTTCACTCCACTGATCTATACAAGAGACTGGATAGAGACGAAATTGATGCCGGAAATGGATAGTTGAAATCACACTTGGTGATCTTTTGAGGATCAGTGGACCTACTGTACTCCTTCTGTACTCGTTATATTTCACTTTTGTAGAATGGCATTTTTTGTACGTGGTTTCGGTGGCAAAGAGAAAAATCCTACCTTGGTATCACGAGTATTAAATATTTAAAAAATATTTATAGCGGCTACTTCCGGTTCCAGTGGCCCGGCCCGATCAGTGGCCTCGATCCAGTCTTTTTTATTACAACTTTACTTGGTAACCTCGGCTAGTATTCCAACATGGCGGAAAAACCACGGTTTGCAGGTTTGTGGAGATTTTCATTTTAATTTCTTATTGTTTGATTTGATATCTAAGATATTAAACTACTGTTTTCTCTTTGTTGATTTATTTGTTAGCTCGCGCGTCTAATGGGGTCTCCGTAATGGAATTTTCTTCTTCCGTCCACGACTACTCCAACTTTGAAAAGTGCGTATTCTATAATTTTTATATTCACATTCCATTTTTTTAGAGAAGGTTAAATATCATTACTCAAAAAAAAAAAATATCATCTTCACTTGGCTCAAAAACAAACGAGCGGCGATTATTTTGACGTAGTTGTTTATAAACGCTGCACTTTGGAACTTGTCAAATGTTTCAATTTTCAAATTACAGTGAAACCTGAGTTTTGCGACCACTCCAGTTGCCACGTAAAAGTTGTCTGGACAGGTGGTCGTTCAGACAGGTTTTCGAATGACGTCATCAAAATAAGAAATTCGGATTTTTTATATGGCTGATCGGAATTTGGGAAGACGGTGAAACGTTGGCAATAAGACATGAACAAATCCAATACAAATCCAATAACAAATTATTTTATTAAGTTAGAATTACTGCATAAAAAGCGAGGCAAAAAACCAATTAAAAGTCTCAGTGCACAAAACACTTTTCAATCGTTGTTTCTGGTAGCAAGTCCTAAGAGTGCTGTAACCACATGATGGCATCAAACAGCGTAACTTTCTTGGCAAGGGAAGATGTGGATTCAACTTCATCGATGGCGAAGGCGATTCGTCGAAGGAGTTGTGGTTGTATGGCGGGGTTACACTATAGTTATAAATAGACAGATGTTGTTGAGGAAACTTGATATGTTTTGTCATCGAGGAGCAAGTTTGAAACAAGCAAGTTTTCTCATATTTTATTTACATAGACTGATAGTGCCAGCTTTTAATATGAAATGGTCACTCATAACAGGTAAATTTCTTGTTTGGGACACAAAAAAGCGGTCACTGGTCGCGTAAGGCAGGTGGTCGCTCATTGCAGGTATATTTCAACTACAAATCATCCGTGCCAGAAAAAGTGGTCGTATATTACAGGTGGTCGTAAAACATGAGGGTCGCAAAACTCAGGTTTCACTGTGCATCTGTATTTAATTTGTCCTGCAACAGAGCCGTAGATAGTGGGGGGCAGCAGGGGCAACTGCCCCCCCCCCCCCCGAGAAAATCCAAAATATGATTTTTATAATGTTAATTATTATTTTTTATTGGTATTCAGACAGTTATATAGTTAATAATTGTGCAACAACATCACATTTGTTCCCAGAGTTGCAGAATAAAGAACTAACTAGTCGTTTAATATCATATAACTCTGACAATGAATTTTTGCATTGCGTTCGCGCTTTATCCCGTTAGAGTAACTATTATTTTGCAGTCATTTGCTATTCACTTTTCACCAGAATGTTCGGAAGTTCGTTCTGAAGTTCGCAAGTTCATTGGGACGTTCAAAGCTCATTTTAAGCTACGCATTTGATTGACTTCTTGGTTCCTAGTAGCCAGAAATCAATTGCGTACTTCAAAACGAACTTTGAACTTCCCAACGAACGTGCAAACTTCATAACAAACTTCTAAACATTTTGGTGAAAAGTGACCAGTGAGTTGCAAATGACTGTCGTTGTCTTTGTAAATATGTAATACTGTAGTTTTAGACAAAAAATTTTTTTAAAATGAGAGAACGTGTCTTAAAAAATATGTTTTAAAATGTACGTGGTGGCAGGGGGTGCCCCCCCCCCAGCTGGGGTTGCAGAAGGGTGCCAAAACTACCAAGGGCACCAAAACTTGCAATCATCAAATACAGTAATGTCTTTTTCTCTTTTCTTTTTTTTTTTTTGGGAGGGGGGGGGGGCACCAAAGCTAATCTGGCCACCCCAGCCTGAAACTTGCCACCACGCCACTGTCTAAAGATAGTGTGAAGCATCATGTTGAATACATACTGTATGTTGCAAGGGTATTGTATTTTGAGTAATTTTCAAATATTCTTTTTTGTGGCATACAGGTAGGGATACTGTAAAATGTTCCCAGGGCCAGATTAAGAGTGCGCAGGACCCATGACATATTTTTAGCATGGGGCCCCTTTCCTTTATGACAATTGACAAATGATCAACATTGACAACATCGTAGCCTGCGTAGCAGGTGTTACTGGATGAGGGGACTGGGGAGAGGGCTTAGAAGTAACGCCTGCAGTGGAGCTCTTTGGTTTTGTCAAACACCCACAAATGAAATATGATCTCGAGCAGCCAATGTCTGAAGCTATTAAATTAACTGTTTGTATTAATTGTAACATTTCAAAATCCATGGCATTTAATTCAGTAAAATTTCACGTAAATTGGTATTTCAATAATTCTATTTGTATAAAAAACAAAGGGAGTTAAAAGACTGAGAGTTGGTTGCAAATCTTTGGAAGGGATAAATTAATATTAACGGAATATGTCTGCAGTGTCCGACGGTGTCTGCTGACAAATATTTCTAAAACTGTGGACTGGAAATGTATGAAATTAGGTGTGAATGGTAGAGTAATCCTGTTTCTATCAATGGCAATGAATATTCATGAAAAAAACAGTAATGACAGCGGGTGTTTACCAAAATAAAACAGTTGTGAAAGGTATATAAATGATAAATAGTAGTGATTATTTAACGGAAATGTCTGCGGCATCCCACGGTGTCTGATCACAAATATTTCTCAAACTGTGTACTGGAAATTTATAAAATTAGGTGTGAATGGTAGAGTAATCCTGTTTCTATCAATGGCAACGAATATTCATGAAAAAAACCTGTAATGCCAGCAAGTGTTTACCGAAATAAAACAGTTGTTAAAGGTATATAAATAGTAGTGATTATTTAACGGAAATGTCTGTGGCGTCCCAGGGTATCTGCTCACAAATATTTATCAAACTGTGGACTGGAAATTTATAAAATTAGGTGTGAATGGTAGAGTAACCCTGTTTCTATCAATGGCAACGAATATTCATGAAAAGAACAGTAATGACAGCGAGTGTTCACCAAAATAAAACAGTTGAGTGAAAGGTATACCATTATTGAATGGAAATGTCTGCGGCGCAATATTTTCAGAAATTTTATGACTGACAGAGACATGTGGCAAAGCGTCTCACGGTGTTCGCTTTCAAAATCAAATTCAGGAACTTCCTATTATTAAGACATATTCCAAACTCTTGCATGGAGGTTTTAAATATAAAACTTAGTTGAATGGTATGGGAGTCGAGGAGCCCTGACACTCAGCATTTTCATTTGATCAAATCGCAAAAGCACTGCAAGATGCTGTTTTATAGATATTTCCTTTGATAATCGTTTCAACTTTGTTTTAAAATTAGAATTAAAATTATTAATTTTACTTACTAAACCTTCTTGACTGACAGATTATGGGCGCTAAGCGACTCACATTCGGCGTAATCAATAATTAAAATCCCGTTCGTCAGCGAACGCGTTTTTCAAAACCAAAGAGCTCCACTGCAGGCGTTACTTCTAAGCCCTCTCCCCAGTCCCCTCATGAAGTAACGCCTGGTACGCAGGCTAACAACATCGTTGAGCAGGAGTCGGCAAAGGCTGCTGGACAGGAAGGGGAAGAAGGCCATTATTTAGTTCTTGAATCTTGCATTTTACAACATTTGGAAGCTTGATCTGTGGGACTTACAATTAAGTTTTCAGTTTTTTGTACCTCAAAAAAAAGCAAAGACAGTGCTTTTATGTTCCCCATATATCATTCAATCCTCAATAATGTTGACTTCTATACATGTTGGTGGATCTTTTGATTTAAGACCCAAAGATGACACATTTACCTGTTATAAAATAGTTACAGTTGATTTCACATTACTTTTCCACTTTGTGTTGTGAAGTTCATTGGGAAGTTCAGATATTAGTTCAGAAGTTCGGAATTACGTCGCCAAGGTTGAAAAATTATCCAATCAAATTGTAAGCTTTGGATTAAAACCCATTCTGATTGGATAATTTTTCAACTTTGGCAATGTAATTCCAAACTTCCGAACAAATATCTGAACTTCCCAACGAACTTCGCAACACAAAGTGGAAAAGTAATGTGAAATCAACTGTAACTTGCAAACTTATAAACATGTTATTGTAAGTTCATAACTTTTAGGAGCTGTTCCATGAAAAATTTCATTGTTATAAACTGCCAGCAAACACCCTTCTGCCCCCCCCCCCCCTGTTGCAATACAATATGATGCTGCTGCAATTGTTGTACTGTAGTTTTCCAGAAATATACATGTCTCATATTTAACAAACAACAGTCGGATTAAGTGTTGATGTTATTTTCAATGACCTGCAATGTATTAAAGGTCTGTGTATGTTTTGACGTACTGGGTTATTTTGAGGTACATTACATAATACCTGTAATAAAAACGAGCCCACAAAGCATTCTATGCTTTCTGGAGGCTCAGCTAGCCAGAAACCATAGAGCTCCAAGCAGTGCTGGGCCTTATGAAGTGTGGGGCTCGCAGCATATGCCAATCATTTTGCCATATGGTTAATCTGGCCCTGGATGTTCCTGACCTGGATTGCTCAGTTACCTTAGTTGTAGAGCTGTGCCCATCAGTCCATATTCGTAATCGATTAATCGTTGACAACAATCGATTAATAATCGATTAATCGTATTAAAAAATCAATACGTGTTGCCATTGTTTGTCCCTTCAAATAAAGGGGTGCTTTTAAGCTTTTTACTACTTCCTTAGAGATAAGAATCAAAACAGGTCGTGTTCGACATTTGATACGCAATATAGCTGTTTTTAACAGGGTGAATGTCACAATGCCATCTCATATTTCCACAACTTTTTAACAAAAACTCATTTTAGTATCATGCTGTTGACTTTGGTCGATGATTCGATTGTTGTTAACGATTAATCGATTGCTGAAAAAGAATCGATTAATCGGCTACAGCTCTACCTAGTTGGTAATATAATGTATTGATTGGTATCTGGGCTCTGCAGGTGTCAGGTTGCTTTGCATTGAGCTAACACCAAAAAAGCAGCAAATGTGCTAAGAAGTACTGTAATATTGATATGGTTAACTGAAACAATGTCAACTGCATATTAAGATGCTATTTTTTCAATACAACTTGTACAATATACCTATATTGAAAATAAACTCTAATGTTTAAGAACTGGGTGCTAATCATTACAGCCAGTGGCTAAACACTACCTTACGAAGGACACAGATCAACATATATTAGGTAAAGCTGCTCCAGGCAGCTGCTATAAGACACATGTCAGACCACGGATCACAGCTAAGATCAACCTCGTACCCAGGGTCTTATCTCCGCTGCCCGCCCCCGCATAAGACCCTGGGTACGAAGTTGAGCTAAGATCTTGGTGTTGATTTTATGAGGGAGAAAAACCAAAGAACCCAGTGAAAAATTCTCAAAGCACAGGAGAGATCAATTAACTTGTACCGTACAAGTTTCAAGTTTAACAATGAAACATGAATGCATTAAGAGTCAATGCGAATTGCAAATTTTGTTAGACTTGTTTGAATTTGTATCACTAAATTTCATCAAATCAACTTTGAACCAGTTTGAATTTTACGAGAGTCAATCGACAATGTCAATGAAAGCAGAGAACAATTATGGTCAAAATAACAGTAGTCCAACTCTACAGTAATTTGAACTTGAATAAGTCCAAGACAGTAATGTATCAGTCAATTCCAATTGTGCTCCCCCCCCCCCCGGGCCAACACCTGGGCATTAGACATTTTGAGGAAAAAATTGTCCATGTCCCTACCCTGGGGAAAGACATAGTGTGCCAACGCCGCACCCCTAGGCAACAAATTCAGGTCTAAACCCCCAACGAAAACATAGATAAATCGCTTCAAGTCAACTTAAGAAGCACACAAATAGAAGACAACACATCACGAACTCAAGGTGACGCTATTTTATTGAAAAAATTGCCGTATTTTAGCTCATTTAACGTCCTATTTACTTGAACGTTTGAATGCCTGCACAGCGCCCGCCACAACCTGAGCTTGGGCCGCCTGTAGTCAAATTTGATAGATTTTCCCACGGTGCATAGCAAGTGTGAATGTTCCAAGTCCCAACCCCCGGGTTATGTGCTGTTGGCGTCCTTGTATAAGAGTACATATGCACGGAACTTTATGTTTTATTTGTTAAATATACTGTAACTTGAAATTGCTATACGAAAGAACAACGAAGACAGTTGCTCACTGGGCAATTTATCTTTACATTATTTTAATAATATATACAGTATAATATGTAAAAACATACATGTATATTTATATGAAATATATTGTTGTAAATTTTTAATTATTGTATAAAATATATAAACAATCAAACAGGGAGCGAAGACGAGAATCTGGGTACGAGTTCGCACTCCAATAACATATTTTCACCACTTTTTCATGACTTTGTCATATATATATATATATATATATATATATATATATATAACGATGACGTAAAACATTCAGAATCCTGCTCGAAAAATCCTTAAAAAGCAAAATTTTATAACTTTAAGCTGAAGCTCATTGCTGGCAGAACAGGAATTTTTCACCACTAGCTTACTGAATGGAAAACAATGTTTGCAAACATTTTTACAAATCCAGCTTCTTTCTAATTTTCAGCAAGCTAAACAATTTAGTTAGAGGTGTACAAACTGTGTTTACTGCAGCACCTGACGAGTTTAATTGAAATAAACTTTGTCGTGCATGCGACGTCGAGTTAAACATCGAATTTAAGTATGACTTTTACCACCGCTGCATTATCTGTCTGACTCCGCAAAAGTTGTTTTCATTTACATTTCCAAATTCACGTTATGCTGAATTCTTCATCCTGATGTTATGAATTGAAGTAAGTTTTATCCCGCATCTATAACTGACAGACAACTGCAAAATGGAGCCTATTTGTTAAGTATCAATTAGCTGCTCTATGAAATTTATTGCTCCAATAAAGGTAATTATATTACAGTCATATATACAGTGAAGTACATTGATCACTCTATCTTCCCTTTTAGGGACAACTCATTAGGATGTAAAGTCATGGAGTTCAGTTCTGATGGAAGGCTGTTGGCATGGTGTAATTCAGAACGGTATCATGATTAATACTATGAATTTTATTACGTGTTTTTTTATCTATCATAAACATATTATGTCATTTACAGTGCTACTTTTAAGTAATATTGCATATATTTTAATTAAATATCAGTCTACTTGTAAGAGTACTGTACCGTACCGTACGCGTCCGTGTCGGCGTCAGTTCTGTTTGCACTACTTAATTTGTGATATTATTTCTCTATTATAGTGTGACGGTTTTTGATTTTCACAGTAGCAAAAGGATCCAAACGATCCCTAGATTCAGAACAAATTTGCTTACGTTTTCCTCACGGAATAAATACCTGATAACATGGGAAAATCTTGTAGGTACTGGACCATTCTTTAAAGATATTTCTTGCAACTTTAACTTCAATGTATACAGTAGTCTGGTTACACAGTCTTTAATGGTAAAATTACCGTAAGGTTTTTTCTCTGAGAAGAGCGACACTAATCTTAACAACACTTTCACATGCTCTCCGGTTCATGCGCACGGAGACAACTCGCATATCCCAGTTCGCTATTATTGTGCACTGAAAATGGCGCTAAACATCGATCGGTTGGTGGTTGGGTCGCGTTTGTTAACAGTATCATTGCATCTACTTTGTGGTTATGGTGGTGATTGTGGTGTATTTAACAGATCATGCTTCGTATACTCTCCAATTTCCACTGAGGATTTTAAATCTTTTTTTCGTGAAAGAAAATGCTCTGAAAAAATCAGTTTTCGTCCAAGAAAGTACACTCGTTTAACGTCTGACATTTTGTTAAAAAGTGCCATCTTTAAGTCAATTATATTATCGACTGCGATATATGCATGTGTTGTATACTGTGCATTATTACATATATATGGCACATGTTACAGTACTTCCGGTGAAATTGCGTCCCTGAGAAGCGTCACGTGCTGGTCTATTATTTTCCGACAAAAGAACAACAAACGAAGTACAAAAAAAAACTTTGAAAATTCGAATAAATTTGATGAACCCAGACAACGAGAAATCTGAAAATAGTTTTACGATCCCGAAAGCAATAACAATATGTCACAGCTGTCACATTATTCGGTATGTTGTTTAAAATAGTCATATAATAAACGTCTCATTAACCTCGACTGCTGCCTCACTCTACGGCTGTGAAGACCTCGGTGTGATATTTTTACTTTATGACCATAGTTCTTCCCTGCTGGCGGATGTCTCTACAAGAAAGGAAAGAGAATCTCGTTCCTTTCTTGTAGACACCTCTACCAGCAGTGAACTATAGTCCATATACTCTTGCATTAAATCACAATTAGTCGTAGCAGTATAGATAAATTTATAAACACTATTAAACGATTTTTATGATTTCTATCACGCAACGAAAGTTAATCATTTTCTTTTTGAAAAATGTGCCTGTATGAATTGGAGCATGAGTTATAATATAATATAATATAATGGAGTGCGGTATGAGCTATTGATCAGAAGTTTATGAACTGCCAGAACATAAAAATGCCTAATGCTTATGTATATTTGTTAGCTTTTTGTCCAATGATTTATTTTATTTTTTAGTAACTAAAGAAAATCCTCGAGAAAAGGAAAACCTAGAAATTTGGGATATTGAATCAGGGAATTGCGTTAAAGGGTTTTTCAATAAGAAGAGGGATAGCAGGTACAGATAGTTGCAGTAATTCTAAACTTTACTTAGCGTCACACTATATAGTACGTAATATCAAGTGTTTCACCACAGTAATAGGGACTTTAAGATGCTAGGACGAGGACGCTAGTTAGAAAGCAAGATAAGTTTTACAATATAAAGAAGTCAGGGTTGACTAACTATTATATAATATATTTGTTATTTAAAATTAATTTAATGACGCCCCAGTATTGCTAAAATAATTGTAGTGTCTGTATTGAAGTCAATCTTAAACAACAGTTCTCATCTTTTGGCCGTTGACGTCGTCCCGAAGACGTGAAAATGCTCTAAGTGGCGTTGTATAAAGAACGAGGTCGGTGTTGAAATTACTCTGGAGACTAAAATTATTCTATTCATTCTCTCTCTTATTTTTGCAAAAATAATTATTTTATTTTAAGAACGTTGTCGTCGCAGATCCACTGACCTATATATAACTGGACTGCGTGCTCCTATTACCTTTGAGTTAGCCAAAGTGTCCCCAAAACCGTTTTCAAAATGGCGGCATTTATGGGTCCTTTTGCTAATGGTGAAGGTCGCTGACCTAAGAACAGGACTGATGAGGCAATATGAATTCAGTCGAATTATATTAGCAGACGAGAAATTCGTCAGTTCTTAGGTGTTCTAAAATCCGGTAAGCGATGAGTTTTCTATCTTCAATTCGTCCGTCTACTTTCCCGTCGTTAAGCAAGAAAGTCGGACGACGAAATATATCAGACTGGGTCAGTGGAAGACCGTCAAAACCCGTCAGTCAGAAAGCTTTCGTCTTCCAATATATAAGAAGACTTTATCGAGTTATAAATAACAACACTTGGAAAAGGTTGATAAAGGCGCTCTAAGGAGAACTCGGCTACGCCCACAGGGAGCCCAACTCTGACGCCTGTGGTGTGTTTCTCTGTATTTTATTCATATAATATGAGTGCTTGCACGCGCGGTAATTTGAAACTCGGAACAGTTGCCACGTGAATACGCGTGACGATCACTGAAAGCTGAGGCGACCGAACCTCACAGAACACTCGTGTGTCGTGTTCTGTGTGGTTGTAATTCAAACCCTAAGAATTTGACACATGGCGGAACACCCGTGGTGTGATAAAAACACGCGAGGAGAAGACGCACACGAGTGTTCTGTCGCCTCAGCTTTCAGTGATCGTCACGCGTATTCACGTGGCAGCTGTTTCGAGTTTCAAATTACCGCGCGTACAATTTACATGAGCGACGCTGTCTCAGCTTTCAGCAAGCACGGCGGTCTCATCTCATAATATATGAATATAAAACACAGAGAAACACACCACAGGCGTCAGAGTTGGGCTCCCTGTGCTACGCGTCGCTTCTTTACGGTTTTCTCGTGATCTTCAGCGATTCTTTATAGAGCTGGCGACTTCATAAAATAAATTAACAAAATGTTTGTAGATTTCCATGACCATGTGTATTGACAGTCTTCTTTATCTTATTGCCAAGTGTTCGTGCCGTACGCCGGAAAGAACGTCTTTAATTCAGACTGCTAGAAAGCTACAGCAGTAATTGCCTAGGAATTATTGTAGTTCAGAACTACAATAAGACCCCATCCACACGATACGTTTTCCTAGCGTTTTCATATTCTTTCAGGTAATGAGACCATTGTTTTCTGCTCCCCTGAGGACCGAGAACAATATAAAAACGCTATGAAAACGCATACGTGTGGACATGCCCTAAAAGACTCTTATCTTGAAAACATTCTATGCTAATAACACGGTTAAATATGTTTGAACTGTAAACACAAGAGGATGTTGACCATTCTACTGTATGTTTTATAACATAAACAATCTCTGTTAAGTTAACATCGTGACTGTTATCCATTCCATGTTAACAACATGTTCAACACGGTCTGGTTATTACTGTATGAGTGAGTATGTGTTTGCAGCTGAAGCTCTTAGTACACTAGACACAAAACAGGGTTGAGTATATGTTAGCACTTGAAGCTGGTTTTAATAGCATAAAACATGTTAATCATTCTATGTTATTGCCTATTGGGTCTACTGGACAAGGTTAAATATGTAGCACTTGATTGACTTAGCATTGGCTGTTAAGATAACGTCGTAGCTTTTAACCATTCTGTGTTAATAACACGGTTTACGTGTTACGGCCCGTTCTTGTTGAATTATCCTGTAGAATCATAAGCAAAATTCAACCAAAGGCAGTGGACGTATATCTATGCATGTATATAATCGCTCTATTTTCTTTTTGCAGTATGCTTAAGTGGACAGATGACGAAAAAGTATGTGCCAGATGCGTTACGAATGAAGTTCATTTCTTTGAAGATGGAAATTTTGGTACTTTGTTTGCCAATCTTTGTCGCATTAACATGTTATTTGTTTTGTGTTGTACAGTATATTAGATGTTGTTCTATGTGTTGTACATGTATGCTGTACGTGTGGCGATGTGGGAATTTTGTAGGGTGTGAAAAAAACTTGTGGGGTGTTTTGTATTGTTTTAATTATAAAACGAACAGTGGGTAAAATGACGACCAGTGTCTTGAAAAGCCAGAAAACCTTACTATGAAAGATCCTAGTTATAACCATGTTCAACAACAAAACGATTTAAATGTACTTTATGAGTATTTCCATCTTCAGCAAAGTTCTGAGAGTTTATGTGTGTAAGTTTGTAGGATACAGATATTACTGTAATACAATGAGTGTTTAAATGGAAGAAAGAAAAGGACATATGTATGAGGGTAAATTTCTAATGAAAATGACTAAAAGAAATATAGAAGACAGCTGCAAATTGTGATGGAAGATGACGATGAATCAATTTGCTATCGTGAAGGTCATATTAATCGAAGGCTCTATTAATTATTGAGAAATTGCTGAAGGATAAAGCGTGGCCAGTACTAAGTCCATTTGTATATTTTACGTATATTTTACGTTTTTTTAGAAACTATTAGCAACAAACTTCGGCTTCAAGGAGTAAGCTGCATAGAAATTGCTCCAGGACCACCTCCATATAAAATTGCTGCCTATGTTCGTGGCTCCAAAGTAAGAATATACTAGTTGTTATGAGGCTAAATGTAATTTAGGCAAGGTAAAAAATACCTCTGATCGGGGGTGGTATCCCCCCTGTGGCTTGGCACCAATCCTCCAATAACGTCAATTGGTGATCTCTTTTTAGTTTAGTTAATTCTTACAGTATTACTCAAACCCTTTCATCTTTTTCCCATCACACGTAATCTATTTTTTAGTATATAGTCAATGTACCACTTATTAATGCTTTGTTTTTGCAGTTGTTAAATAGACTAACTCGTAGTCCGCATTAAACTCATAGTCCGCATTTTATCAGTGATAAAACCCGACTATAACCTCGTGTCTTTATACCTGAACATCCCGATTTGTTTAAACAGCACTTAACAAACAGAAAATGTATAATTTTCTTTGTAAAAGAGTTGGCGCCGGTTGGCTTAACTTTTCAACATTTTGTTGGTTTCTCAGCGCTGGAAAGATAATGTGGATTGGACAACTACAGTGTATGTAACATATATACCTGGCTTGATATCGAAACAGTTTAATACACCGAAAAAGTTCTATAGTGAGGGAATTCCACGTTCGTGCTGCCGCTTGTGTCTCAAGATTTGCGATGTAACTCACTGCAAAAATATCGCTTAGGTCGCCAGTTACTGACTCTTCTCGAGTAATAACCTTAACGCAAGCTGTTACTTCATTACACTCATTTATTTTCCTGAGCTGATCATCAATGAGGGAGTTCAGCGGCGAAAGGACGAGCACAACAGCAGAAGGAATGATGGACGAGCTCCGACATGATTGCCTCTGCAGTCAGTGAGCAGGGAAGGAAGCAGTTGGTAAATCAGCGATTTCCCATATCCTGTAGGCAATATAGATTTAATAATAACTTATTAACCTCTAAGCAGGTGACTTGCTTTGGCTTTAAATTAACATTTGTATAAATACTCTTTTTGATAGCGGAATCAAGACATGGTAAAAACAAAACACGAACGTGTAAACGACCCCCCCCCCCCTAGTATATCCAGATTCTGGGAGGCACGTGACCAGCCCATGACAGGGTTTTCGCAGACTAGTTCCTAGTCCTCTTTTCTCTCGAACGTGTTTTGGTGACGTCACAGAATAGGGATCGAGCAAGAGGACTAGCGGAAAATGTTCATCTTTATCTATCATGAATCCTGCTGGAGCTCGGATTCTTTAATCTTTATGACTAGCACTTAAACAAACTTCTTCACTAGCAGACAGCAAACGAGTAGGTTTCTTTGTTTTACATTACGTTAAAAGGTTGTTACATACGAGGCTTTATAAAGTAGTGTTCGGCGTAGGAAGTGATTGTGTTGAAACACATTTATACAAATCGAAGTATGCTTTTTAACGTTTCGGCAGTAGACCAACCTTGCTATATGATGTTATAAAGAATTGTGCAGACCGACGTGAGTGTTATCTGCTTTGGTTTTCCGCCAAACGGCCGTTTGGTGCCTGTATAATTTGGGGCCAGTTTTGGGGCCAGATTTGGGGCCAGGCAAAATATTTTATTCCAGGCCTCTCACAATTCGGTCTGCCGCTCGACGTTAAAAAGAGAGGCCTGGGAACCAGGCTGGGGTTTTCGCTCGACGAATTCGCGAGGGCGGGAGCGAAAAGCCCGGGTACGAGGTTGGGATGCATTTGGATATTTTTCATGTTGGATATAAAAGGAATTTCCCCCGGTTTTGATTGAATTATAACTGCGTATGCGCCTGTCGGTTTTCATTTTATCCTGCCTACCAAGACGAAATTTGACATTGATATGTTTACGTAAAATGTTAATGGTCTAGAAATTTTAAGAGGAAAATAACTATGCAGCTACAATCCAGGCCAAAAACCATTTGGACAGTGCACAAATTTATCAATTTTTGTAATATTGCGGGGAATTTTATATTAATTTTTGTTTCCCCCACTCCCCCTTTCTCAATGTTGCATTCCTGTACATTGGATTGAAACCCTGAGTTATGAAAACGATATCTATTTATTTTATTTATTTATTTATTAAGTTTTGCCACAAGGTTCAACAAGACTAGGAATTAATTAAAATTAAAAAAAAAAAAGAAAAAAAAAAGTACTTAATTTACTCATAGTGAAAGTTAGTTACATCGTAAAATATATAATAATGTGGCAGGGTTGCCGCAACAGCGAACGCGAATTACTGCGGTCCCAAACAAAAAGAAAATTAATACGAAAAAGAAAAGGCCATATTAATTATTTAGGTTGTGTTAATTATTATTTTGTAAGTATTAATTATTAACCATTAATTATTGTCAAGTATTAATTATTAGTTCTTATTTGCTAATTATCAAGTATTAATCGTCAGTCGCTAGTCGCCAACTACAAACTATCAACCACCAATTGCCAATAATTTATCCGACAATTATCATTAATTAGCAATCGGTATCCAACAATCGGCAATCAATAATTAACAATTAATTAGTTATTAGATACAACAGCAGATCGCACTAATAAGACTGTGCGCTGTGTTACATCTCAAGCAGATGGTTTTCCATGACCTCGGGTCTTCAGGGTCGTACAGCTGCTCCACTGCTACCTGGTAGTAAAGCTGAAGCTGGCTCTTGAACTGTCTAAGAGTGGTTCCCTTTCTACGCATTTCGCACGGTAGAGTGTTCCATATCAACATTGATTTGGGGGAATGGGGGTATGATTTATAGTTGTAAATACATTATGACTGCATATCAGGTGTATTGTCCACATGATTTTGGCCTTGATTGTCTGAAAATGAGTGAGAAAAATTAAACTCGTTTTTCACCGTGTTATGTACATATTGGTACAGGAGAAGGTTAATTTTAATTAATAACATGCTATTTAGAATTGTTTATGTGCAATTACATAAAACTATGACGTCTTTTATAATAATGAATTGATTACTTATCGTAACAATCAGAATAGACACGCACGCGGAAATGGTGCGAGAAATATCAGCCGAAAAGCGCGCATTACTTATGTTAACCAGATAATTGGTTAGTTTAAGTTACAGAGATCTTGCTAAAAAGTACGGTGTTTCAAAGTCTACGGCTTACAACGTTTGCAATCGGAAAATGAATACAGGATATGTTAAAGTAAAAGCAGGACGCCCAAAGGTTTTAACTGAAAGGACAGAGAGGATTCTGCTCCGTACATTTTATAAACTAAGACGTAAATCGCCGAGCTTTTCTGTAAAGGATTTGATAGCAGAAAGTGGACTTGACACCACCAAGTATTGCAGAAGGACTGTATCAAGATTTTTAAACAAGAATGGATATAAATTGCACCAGGCAAGAAAAAAAGGTCTACTGAATGAAAAGGATTTGAAAACACGAAAAGGGTACGCGCGAAAAATGAAAAAGATTTTACGCGATAATCCAGATTTCTTAACCAATCATGTTGCGTTTTACCTTGACGGGGTGTCTTTCATTCACAAGTGTGATCCCTTGAAGGCAGCCATTCAACCGAAATCAAGAGTTTGGAGAACAAGAGGCGAAGGACTAACATTAACAGCCAAGGGAAGCAAAAGTTTACCTGGTGGGAGACGTCTTCATTTGGTGGTTGCAATAGCACATGGGAAAGGTGTCATACTTAAAGAACAATATGAAAAAATGGACGGACATTTCTTTTTCCATTTTAATTTATGCTTCGCGAAGGCCGGTCGTAAAGCTTATAGAAAGCGCATTTTTGTAATGGACAATGATCCATCTCAGACGAGTAAAAAGGCAATGTCTGCCCTAAATGAAATTGAATGCCAATTTCATAAAATCCCAGCACGCTCACCCGATCTTAACCCTATCGAGAACGCATTTCATGTTATTAAAAGGAGTCTAGAAAACGAAGCAATTGATAAACAAATAAGGAAAGAAAGTTTTGAAGAGTTTAAGAATAGAGTTACGCGTTGTTTTGACAATTTAGATGTAAGCATTCTTGATCGTACTATTGAGAGCATGCCTAAACGCGTTGACGCAATATTATCCTCAAAGGGTAGGCGAATCAAGTATTAAACAATATGAATAGTTCTCTAAGATTCCTGAGGTATGTATCACCCTTAATGATCTTTATTCATACTAACGTATATCCAACAGCAACTATCTATAAGTAATAATTGTAAATATTTACATGGACATGCGCATATATAAAAGTATAAAACGTATAATTTTACATGCAATGTGATCAAGTATTAATATAATCCAACTGTATTTTTTTTCAATAATAAAGTTTATAGTAACTCTTCATTGTTAACCATGAATATTTAACAGTTATACCATGAGCTCAAGTTGTATATGAGCTCATAGCCAACGAGGCGCTTCGCCGAGTTGGCTATTAGTTCGTATACAACGAGAGCGAATGGTATAACTGTTTTATTATATAGCCAAGCACTGTACAAGAGACAAAATTACAGTGAAATGTTTGAAACAACAAACTTCCGGCATAGGCAACTTAATACTTCCGCCATGCGTAATGATGCATTCACATTAGAGTTTCTCGCTGAGCTGTTCGGTAAACAGCTTCGAAATGTTGTATAAATGTTGCTCGAGAGGCAAAAATGTGTTAAGCAGATCAACAAAAAGATTAAAAGGTACCTTTATGAAGTCAAAAGGTGGGTCAGTTGTTTATATTAGCGTTGCTGTCGTGAAAAAGGTTTTGATTTCATGCAAAAATGAAACTGAAACACCTTCGGCAGTGAAACTAAATTACTTAGTTGGTTGTTTTTGAAAAAGAACATGCTTTTTACTACTCCAAATGCTTATCTAAATCAAAAAAGTCTCTTTACTGGTGATCTCCTACGAAATGTGTGTTGTAAGCTTGATTTTAACCGTGAGTTTCTTTGTTTGGCAACAAATTAATATCAACCCGTTAATTTAGTCGGGTTTTTGAAGCAAAAAGACGTAATTTTTAGGTGAATTTTACGATTTAACATGCTAAATTGTGTATTTGTTAATGTATTTTTACACAATGTTGTTTTTTTATACATTGGTTTGAGTGTGTTGATGTTTTTCTGTATAAAAATCCGTCAATTTCAACTCTTTCGGCAGTTAAAAAAAACATGCCGCCATCTTGTTTATCCTCTACTAGCAGGATATGAGCTGATAGCCTAGTAGTAGGGAACCAATCAGATTACGCAAAAGCTCATATCCGATAGCATGCTATATAATGAAAGGTAATATATCGTTAGAAAAATTTGAACGTCTATAGCTAAAGTCATATTGTCTAAAACGCATAAATCAATCATTTCGCTATAGTATAGTCCGGTGCGACAATTTTCGTGTGGCGTGCGACGGTCTACAGAAATGTTTGGCCGGAAAAATGATACAGGACAATAACTTAGATAAAATATTTTCAATCTGTAGTGTAGGTAACATTCAAACCCATGTCTTAAAGCCATTACTAAGCGAAAGACCAAAAACTAAACATTTTCCCACGGTCTACATAAAAAATAGCGTTGGCTACATATAAGATCTCATTAGTATTCAATAAAAACGCATTTTCTGTGTAGACCGTGGGGAAATAAAATACACGTCTTTATTTGGGCCGATTTGGGCCTTAACTATTATAATTTGATAACATTAACACACTGATATACAAATAAGTATCTTTTTTGCATTTCGTGAGTGTTAAAAACACGAAAAGAGCACTCAAATTGGACTATAGACCGTGCGAAGCGACAACATGCAGAGCCTTCATTAGGTAATGAAATATGATCTCAATCTACACTTGTGTGTTCTCTGATAATAGCTGTGTAAAGCAGCGTCCCTTCGTTATTAATTCCACAAAAGAACAGCAAGCGCGCGCTGGATAAGTTCGACGTCTGTCTCACAAGTGGGGAGGAATTCACTGCCGTACTGAAGGAAGATTGCATTATCAAATCTCTGTACAATGATCCCGAGTTCTACCAATCTGTTGGCCGTGAGATTGGCGTCATTTTCGACATAATGTACTCAAAAGCAGGCACAGAAGCTATCGCGGAGCCATTTTACCGAGTTATGGAAACTCAATAAATGGACATCATGATGTTCTTCTTTGAGAGCAAAGGTCGACTGGTCTCTTCCTTCAGTATTGCAGTGCGAAGCAGCACCTGATGGTATAGCTGACCTTTATATAAATGGTGATAAAGAAAGAGGCCTGAAACGACATTATCTTCCTGTGTACAAGGACCAAAGATCCATGAGGAAAAGCAGTGAACTGTCCAAGGTCTTGGCACGTCATGCTGAAAAGAAAGCATGCAAGACTTCCCTTTCTTCTTTGAAAATGAACCATTAACTGAAACAGTTTAAACTTTGAACATTCCTTTAATACTTTATGCAAAGTATTATGTGACTTGTCTTGAATGTTATATATCTAGTATTGACAATTATGAGTTTATTTAATTATTTCTTGCAGTTTTGTTGTATGATGATCGAAGCAACGTTCTGAAAAGCAGAATTTAGAAAGTTATATCTATTAAAGTGTACATAATAAATACAGCCATTTGCTTTCACTGAGTGCAAACCGCGACTTTGGAGTTTGGAATTGTTTAACGTTTAAAGCCTAAAGCTACGGTTACACATGCCGATTTGTGTCGTCGACTTGTTTTGCAATGGCGTTGCGCCGTTGCGAGATATAAATCGGGCACCTGGCAACCGCTACACACGTCCATTTGTGTTGCATTGCAAGTTTTGACCCCAAAACAAAAACTTGCAATGCTTCGGTAATGCCAAAATTGGCGTTGCATGTCGTTGCACGTTGTGTTACACTGTTACACAATACACACGAACGCCGATTTATCTTGCGACACAAATCGGCGTGTGTAATCGGGGCTTAAGCTTAACGTTTGAATAAGGCATTTCTCTCATTTTAACAATAAGTTCTTAATGATCTCACTTCACAGTGACCTTTGTACAATGGGAACATTAAATCTGATTGGTTAAAACGAGAGAAAGGCTTCATTCAATCGTTAAGTTTCAAATGTGAAACTACTCAAAAAATGTTTGCGGTTTGTGCTTAGATGCAAATGGCTGTATCTTATGAGTACAATTTTAGTGTGTGTTTGTGTATCTTATTATGCAGAGGCAGCAGAGCCCGCAGTCCTGCAATAACTGATTAGTGGTAATTACACACCCCCCCCCGACTTTACGTGCAGAAGACCAAGCGTTGCGTGCGCAACACCAAGTGTTACGTGCGCATAATTTTGCGACAAAAAGTTCTTCCGTGCGCATGTAACAAAGTTTCCAGTCTGGGGTCCGTCTCACTCTCTTCATAACTGTTGTCTTCCTTGGTGACATACCGCCAAGCACTATAATAGTTATAGTGTACACTTGAGTAATTCACCTCGATGGCAAACTTCTCCTCGAGATATCTTTCGGAATGGAGCCATCTTTGTAACTTTAATGCAAGATGGTAATGTTTACCGCCATCCGCATGGCTTTCTCGGCTGCAACACCAATGTTTAACTTTGGCAGAACCACTTTCAAACGAATTAACGACCGCTTTCGCAAAATCACCACGGTTTGGAAATGTGTCCAAGTCCGCTTGACTATAAGTTAGTAGGTAAACACTTACTGCTGAACTACGGAGACTGTCTACCGAACTTAACGCAGCCATATTTCAATATGTAAGAGATTACATTTAACACCACGCTTAATCTGTGACTGCCTATTACTCTATAAGCATATCCTATGTCACATAAACTAATTTAAAACAGTAGCCGGATATAAAAAGCTTCCTATAAACACCCAATCACAACTTCAACCAATTACGTAAGTGCGCTTAATACCACTTGACTATTGACACATGTTCATTGACTATTGACTCCACCTTTACATATTATGTGTTTCCGGCTACGCCTGCTTTACGAAAAATCTTATTCAAATTTCTTGAAATCTTATTTATTTACTGCAAACATGCCAAAAATATGTCAAAGTAACAGCAATATACATATTTTAGCTATTTTAGCGGGGAATTTTATATTAATTATTTATAGATTGTACAACATATTACCCTCTATCAACTTTCTAATCATTTCAAATAATATGAAAAGTTCAAGCGCTATTTTTCTAATTATAGGCGCACATTTGTAATTGAACGCCAATTGTAATTGATTACTGCAGTCTGCATGCACTCCATTCTTTATCGTCTATCAGCAAGTGATCTAAAATTTGGCCATGGCCTTGAACTCATGTCATGCGTTAAAGTTTAAAATACCAATTTTTTACTACATATATAAAACTTTGCACTATCTTTGTGATCTAGTTTATACTTCTTCCTTTTTGTTCGGTATATAACATTTTCTGTCTTTGGTATAGACCAAAATATGGGGGATATGTGCCCTACTTTCCCTATTTTGCAATCCCTTAATGTTATTTGTTTGTTTTTCAACAAATACAACCGTGTTAAAGTACACAACACCAAAAATTGCATACCCTTTTCTCTATAATAATAATTATGTGGAGTTTAAGACTTTAGGGATGTACTTTTCAGATATTACTTTACAGTCACTCGTTTGTCAAGTTAGGCATTTGTTTATATGTTTGTTGAAATGGCTCTAACACCTTCGTCATCATTATACTTGCAGGCAGCCCCGTCATACGTTAGATTGTTTCAATATCCTAATTTTGGTATGTCGTCGGCTCTGGCCAACAAAAGCTTTTTTAAAGCTGAAAAAGCTGATATAAAATGGAATAAGAAAGGTGCGTGTAATTTTGGACTTTAAAGGTGAGGTAATACGGACAACATTTTTCTTCAACTTTCAACGCAACTTTGTTGCGTTGCAAGTTGAAAAGCGTTGTTACACGCATTACCACCCACCTTAAACATTGTCACGCAACAAAATTTTGTTGTTGCAAGTTGAGAAAAATTGTTGAAAAAAGTAGACACCAGTTCTACTTGCTGCAACATGCTGTTTCAACTTGCAACAACGAAATTTTGTTGCGTGACAATGTTTGAGGTGGGTGCATGTAATACGTGCAACAGCGTTTTTCAATTTACAACGCAACAAAGTTGTAGCAATGTGATGTATTATTGATTGGAAATTTGTGTTTCAAAATGGATAATTACTTAGATATACAGTGTATATCATCAAGAAAAAATTAATAGGATAGAGAGAGAAATTCAGGGCGTCGACTGAAACGTGAAATTTATAAAATTCATATTTTACTGTCTTAAACGAAAACGCAGCTACAGTACGTCTGGTTATCAGTAATGGAGTCAAACTCGCAGAGTTCATATGCTTATGCAGATTTTCAGACATGGTATTCTTTTTCATAAGAACAGTTTAGAATAATTTAAATCATAATACTATATGTAGCTGTATCTATTTCCTTTCAGAGAATACTCGTATAATTATTTACACTAAAAGATCTATACTAATTAGTTGAAGGACTATCCGAACGCTTTATGTAATAAGAACATGCCTCGAAATTATTAGCTACTTTTGTTATGTTAAATTCAAATATTTTTTTATACTTCCTAATTATTTCTAAGGCAATGCTGCTCTAATAATCACTAGTACTGAAGTGGATCAGTCAGGAGGTTCTTATTATGGAGAACAAGGTTTACATTTTATCGCAACTAATGCAGAAAGCAATGTGGTTACATTACGTAAGTATTGTATATAAAATCAGAATAAGATTCACCATCGATGTCCTAAACTGCTATGGCTTTCTTTTTTGCTAGCTAAAAATGGGCCTATCTATGCAATTGACTGGAACCCAAACTCTCTACAGTTTTGCGTGGTTTACGGATGTATCCTTGAAATTAACTTGGAATGTAACTTCTTAATTTTTGCATTCATAATTTCATATTTATGAATAAATAATAATAATTAACTTATAAAATTATTGAATAAAATTATTTCGAATTGAATGAGAACAAGGTCGAAAATGCTCATGGGAAGTACCATGACATGTCCTGGCTTTTCTGTAGTCTAACACGTTTATCTACTGTGTTTAGAATTAAAACATTTTGGAGGTTGTTCACGGGACAACCAACTACACATTTTCGAGAGTTGCACTGTTTAACTTCATTGAAACTGACGAAGCACGGCGACGAACAGCAATAACCAAGATAGAATCTGTTTTCAGTCAGATGTACTTTTGTTAATATTGTTTTGAAATACTCAGTGGTTTCTGTAACTTTAGAAGTAGGCGCTGTTCACACGAGGCGGGCTACCGTGGTTACCGGGGTGATTTTATGTCACAAAAATCTTCTTTGACTGCAAAAAAGAATTACAATACCCTGTGTGCTATACACATACAGGAAAACGAAGTCAATTTGGCTTTATGTTATGTTATTTTGCATTTCTCAAATAATCGTTTCGTGACATAAAATCTGCTCGGTATAACCGGCCGCTAAGCCCGCCTCATATGTACAACCCTTTAGGGGTACTACTGTATTTGTTAGTTCGACTTTAAAGATGTTTAACATTTGGGAAATCAAATACGCGAATCATGCATGCGTAATAGTTTCATTCGAGCTGGCAAGCTATATAAGATCGACTAAACTTATATACCAACGAAAACATGTTACACTCTTACACTGTGCAAATTGTCAGTGTTACCGTTTGCAATATGTGCAAACTATTTGTATTGTGCAACTTGAATCAATGGTCTAAAAAAATAATCAATAGTCAATAGTGTATAGCGAATTTACTACTATAGCTGTTAACTTGTTTGCACAAGATTATCCCAATTTTTTATCTGTCCTTAATATTCTAATTAGATATGCCTGCAAAAGCAACACTATTTAATCTGAAATGCGAATCTGTCTTCGACTTTGGAACTGGGCCGCGAAATAACGTCTATTACAACGCTCATGGAAATAGTATCCTTTTAAATCTTTAGATGATGTTGTTCCTTATTAAGCGGTTTTAATGTCATGAAATATGTACATCAAATCAGGTTCTTGACCAGCAATGAGTCAACCATGTCTATTGACTGGGTTCCACTACTTGTGGAAAATATAGGAGAAAAAAAAGAAAAGAGATACTTATAGCAAAACAGATCCTGCACATAAAATTCTATTTATGGGCTTGCAAATCAAGTATACATGTATTAACATGTATCAATCATCAAGTAGCCAAGAAAGCATGTGATGCTAATTGCTAAGCCAAAATGGGAAGCTAATTTCAGCTTGAGCTTTAAAGAAGGGCCCGGCCTGTTAGCGAATCAGAAGATTTGATAATAAAGACTTTTAGGCGGATCTTAGGCGACTTGACGTTTAATTGTTTGTTCTCCCAACCTTGCCTTGATGTGGTGCCAGAGAGGCTATTTTGTGGTAGCAAAGTGGGGCTTGGTAATAATGGCGTGATATCACCATCACAACTTACTATCAGTATCACTTAAAAATAACAACGCCTGGGCAATATCTACATGTACTGCTTTGATTTTACCTTAAATATTGTGCTGAGAGATATGTATTTGGGGAACATAGGAGACCTGAATATATGGTTTTGTTATTTTAACAACATTTAAAAATGTTTTATATTTACGTTTGGTTTCTCGGTGTTTTAAAGTGGCACTACGACGAAAAAATCGTGAATCTAGTATTGATACACGTAAACTATAATTTCCTAATGAGGAATACCGGCGTTTTCAGTTTCTCAAAATATTGCCTCGTTCTCGAGATATTTAAGTTTCTGAAACATGTAAATTAGGTGGCTCGTGACGTCATTTACTCACACAGGCAAGAATAAGGTTTACAAAATCAGTAATATATCTGAAACTATGACGTAGAAATAATTCAAATTTGCACAAGAATAGTTATGGAAAATGCACTCCAAAGTTCACATGACGTTGTTTCTAAACGGTTCTAAACGGTTTATTGTAACAGGTCAGCGGTCTTGACCTGTGTATATATCGACCATCTAGCGTTAATGTTGATCATCTCGAGAAGCTATGAACCTTTGGTTAGAGGTAGTTTAAATCCTCATGAATCGTACAGTTTAAGTAAATAAATATGAAGTAAAACATAGTGTCAGGAGTGGGATTCTAGTCTGTAGAATCCACCAATCGAGTTTTTTTTATATAAAAGAAACGAATTTGTGATAATTTGTCGTTCGGAAATTAGCAGTTTGCTATGGAGCAAATGAAGGCGCCCCAGCAGTTGAACTTCAATGTTAAAAACCTTCCACAAGTATGAAAAAGTTGGAGAGAGGAAATGAGCTTGTATTTGGAGTTAGCTATGGCTGAACAAGAAGAGAAGAAGCAAGTGAAAATGTTCAAATACTGTATCTCATTGGGGCCCAAAGAAGAGAGATATACTGTACGCAACGATGAAGTTTGGGACCGAAGAAAAGGACCAAACTGTGAAAGAATTATTCGCCGCTTTTGACGAACATTGCCATCCGAAAAAGAATAAAACAGTAGAACGGTATAAGTTGTAAGCTTTCGAGTTGTCGAAATTGAGAGTTCGAGATCTTGAGCAGGCAGAGTCCGTCTATAGCTAGAGATGGGAAGAAGTATCATCGCAGTGCTCGTGAGGGGAAATATATACCTTCAAAGCAGTATCCACCTTCAAAGCATGCAGTATCCAAAATGTAAGTACTGTGGGCAGAAGCATGAATTAAAGAAATAATGTTGCCCGGCATTTGAAAAGAGGTGTAGAAAATGCCAGAGATTCAATCATTTCGCAGTTCAGTGTTCTTGGTGGAGGGAAACAACAACAGATTAACTCAGTCAGTGATGAGGAATCAGATAGCGAGGAGTATGAAGTTGTTAAGTCGTTGATTCTTACCCCAGATGAAGAGCACATAAATTCTGTTTCAGAAAGTTCGTATTCGAAGCAGATGTTTGCAACGATGAAGTTCAACGATAAATTGGTACAGTTCCAGCTTGATAGTGGTACTGGTATTCTCGGTGACTTAGCAAATTATCAAGTGAGGACCACCGACCAAGTGTTGTCTATGTTTAACCAAACAACTGTGAAACCACTGGGACGATGCAAGGTAAAGATGGTTAACCCAAAGAACAGCAAGCGGTATAAAGTGAACTTTGTGGTTATCGACTCCAATTGTACACCTTTGTTAGGTAGTGCAGCCATCCAGCAGATGAAACTTGTAACAGTGCAACATGACAACATAATGAAGTTGGAGAATGAGAGTAACAACCAGCAACAACAAGTCGAGGTGCTTACAAAATAATTCCTGCTTAAAGAATATGCCGATGTATTTGATGGAACAGGGCAGTTAGAAAGTGAATATCATCTGGAAGTAGATAGTAAGATCCACCCAGTTGTTCATCCTCCGAGAAAGGTGCCTGTGTCAATGAAAAGTTGGAAGAAGAGTTAGCAAACCTCACAAAGCTGAAGATAATTGCACCTGTAAGCAAACCGACTCCATGGGTGCAAGTCTGGTGGTTGTAAGCAAGCCAAGTGGCAAGATGAGGATCTGTTTAGATCCACGTGATCTCAACCGTGCCTTGAAGAGAAGCCATTATCCGATACCCACCATCGAAGAGATTTTACCAGACCTTGGAAAGGCAAACGTCTTTACAACATTGGATGCGAAGAATGGGTTTTGGCATGTTAAGTTGGATGAGGATAGTTCATACTTAACGACCTTTAATACGTCATTTGGAAGGTTTCGTTGGTTACGAATGCCCTTTGGAATTTCAACAGCACCAGAAGAATTCCAGAGAAGGCAGCATCAGGTTGTTGAAGGCTTATCGTGTGTCAAGTCCATACATGATGACAAGAAGCCACCGCAAATCATGACCTGAGGTTACGAGCATTGATGGAAAGATGCAGAGAAAGAAATATCAAGTTGAATGCAGAAAAGATCAAGCTTTGGGTGACGTTAGTACAGTTTCTCGGACTTCTGATAACAGATCAAGCGTTGAAACCGGATCCTGAGAAAGTGAGAGCTGTGATGGAAATGCCCAAACCGGTTGATGTTGCTGGAGTGCAAAGATTGCTGGGATTCGTTAACTATCTAAGTAAGTTTCTACCGAAGTTAAGTGATGTCTGCGAGCCATTGAGAAAGCTTACAGTCAGGGATACCGAGTGGTGTTGGTCGGAGAATCACGACAAGGCAGTTGAGGCTATAAATAACTTAACTACCACGGCTCTGGTGCTTTGCTATTACGCTCCCGAAGAAGAACTCGCGTTACAGTGCGATGCTTCTGATACTGGATTCGGTGCAGCTTTAACCCGAAATGGAAAACCTGTTTCCTATGCCAGTAGAGCAGTGACAGCAACGGAGTCTCGATATGCCCAAATAGAAAGAGTTGCTTGCTGTAGTTTTTCGAATGGAGAGATTTCACAGTTACACATTTGGAAGAAGAGTAACGGTCCAGTCGGATCACAAGCCGTTGGAAGTCATTGTGACAAGCCACTTCACCAGACCCCAAAGCGTTTGCAGAGAATGTTGTTAAAGCTCCAGTGTTATGATTTCAACTGTATTTGGTGTATCAGAAAGGCAAGTGGATGTATCTCGCAGATACTGTCAGTCGTGCTTATTTGCCAGACGTTCAAGTCACCGCGTTTGAAGAAGAGGTCGAGAATGTGAATATGGTGGAGCATCTCCCAATTTCCCAGTCCAGGCTAAAATAAATTCAGCAACGCGCAAACGCTGATGCTAGTCTGCAGGTGTTGAAGACCATCATTCTGGATGGATGGCCTGAAAGAAAAGGAGGTGTTCCTTTGCAGGCCACCCCATATTTTCACATACGTGATGAACTGAGTACCCAGAATGGTCTTCTTTTCAGGGGAGAGAGAGTCATCGTTCCCAAAGCCTGTCGCCAGGAAATGCTTACACGGATCCATTCGTCGCACATCGGTACTGAAGGATGTCTTCGGCGAGCTCGCGAGTGTCTATATTGGCCGGGAATTAGTGCAGAGGTGAAAGATCGTGTGAGTCCGTGATGTATGTCGGTCTTCAGATGACAAACAACAAAAAGAAACGCTGATGTCACATGATGTTCCAAGTCGTCCTTGGGCAAAGGTCGGAGTTGATCTGTTTGTATTTGAGGAACGTAGCTATCTAGTTACTATTGATTATTTCTCGAATTTCTGTGAAATCGATTATTTGGAAGATACACGAGCTGAAGCTGTTGTTAGAAAATTGAAGATGCAGTTTGCTCGGTATGGAATCCCGGATACCTGTGCCTCTGATAATGGGCCACAGTTTTCGTCTGATAGGTTTTGTCAGTTCAGCAGAGAGTGGGACTTTGAACATGTCACCTCGTCGCCACGATTCCCCAGAGTAACGGCAAAGTTGAAAGTGCTGTCAAAACTGCAAAGCGTCTTATGAAGAAGCTAAGAAAGCAGGGAGAGATCCATATTTGGGCCATCCTAGATTTCAGGAATACTCCAATTACCCAAGGAATGGGAACGAGTTCTGCCCAACGGCTGACGAGTCGGCGAACAAAAATTTTGTTGCCCACAAGTAGCAGTTTGTTGCAGGCGAAAGTTGAAAAAAATGTGGCCGCTAAGATCAAGCAGAATCAAACCAGACAAGCATTTTACTACGACCAAACCGCTAGAGATCTTCCGGAGCTTAAAGAAGGAGCAACAGTCCGAGTGGCCCCTATCAAGAAACGCAAAGACTGGGTGAAGGCCAAAGTGGTTAAAAAGAAAGCTCCAAGATCGTTTGAAGTTGTCACAGAGTCAGGACAAGTGCTGCGAAGAAATCGACGTAGCCACCAAAGTAGTTACCAGAGTGGTTATTTGGACTTGGAAATTGAAGAAAACTCTACTAACGCCACTGGATCGACATCAGAATATAGCCCACGAGAAGAAGACAGAGGAGTTATTCAGGAGTCAGAGGAGTCTCAGACGTGTACGAATCCTCGAACTAGCCGGTTTGGAAGAGTAATAAACGAACCCAAACGGTTTGGTGACTTTATTAGGTATTAGTTATATATTCGCTTAGTAATAAATAAGGAATAATCTTTGGATAGAACAAACATTGCTTATAGGCCTGTATGTCATAATTTGGTGAAAGTGCCAAATAGTTATGTTAATGTAATTCATGGTTGGGATAATTATTTTAGGCTTATTGTTAAAAATAGAAAAAAAAGAGGATGTAAGAGGTCAGCGGTCTTGACCTGTGTATATATCGACCATCTAGCGCTAATGTTGATCATCTCGAGAAGCTATGAACCTTTGGTTAGAGGTAGTTTAAATCCTTATGAATCGTACAGTTTAAAAATAAATATGAAGTAAAACAAACATGATGCGCACAGTGGAGTGTACTGTTATGAATTATACTGTTTGAATTATTTCTATATATACTGTTTGAGTTATTTCTACATTTTAGTTTCAGATATATTACTCATTTTGTAAATCTTATTTTTGCCTGTGTGAGTAAATGACGTCACGAGGCACCTAATTTACATGTTTCAGAAACTTAAATATCTCGAGAAATATATGTTATTTACCGGCTGGGAGGTCCGTATAGAGAAATATTTCCCGGTCGTTTTTTGAGGTCGAGGGAAATATTTCTCTATACCAATAACATATTTATCTTTTTTATTAATCGTACGATTTATAATTTACATAATTAGGTAAATTAACATAATTGAATTGCGTAATCGAGATGACATTCACGTGATATTCAAAATTCCAAAGTTTATCGTTCGACAGTAAACAACTGCCGACATGCAGACGCAGTCTGCCAGGGAAGCTTGGAACCTCTTTTGTGATAAAAAAAAAACAGTCAAAACTTGAAGATCTAATTACGAAGGGACGTCAGAATGCAGTCCTAGTGTTTTTAAAGTTTAGTTGATAAAGATTCTTCGTCGTTCTTCTTCCGCGTCGCTTGCTCGTTTTTGGCTGTTCGCTTGGAAAATCGCTTTCAATACTCGGCTGACTGCCTGGAAATTGAAGGTGGGTCGTTCGAGTTTGAAGACGAAAATGCTTGTAGTAAGCCGTTTGTAACTTTTTTCAAAACATGACACGATGAGGTTGGCATGTGGAAAATATTTGACTAAAGGGTAAAAAGACTTGTAGCGGTTTTTTTGAGTAAGTTGGACAACAGAAGAATGACAGTTTTGTGTCAAAAGGTTTCAGCTTTTCTGTCTTCTCGTGGTATGTTTATTTTATATATACTTCTATATAGTTTCATTTAGTGATTCAAAATACTGTGTTCACAAGTTTATGTATGTTTTGCCTACTGTTTTAAACTGTTTTCATACGTCGTTGAGCAATACTGAATACTTTAAAACTTAATAAATGTCGCTCGCTGAAATTTTGCTTTTTCACAGTTTTCTCGCGTTCTTTTAAAATTCGCTGTTTTCACATGAAGTTGTCAAAGCCATTTGTATAAAAAAACTCATTTGCATCCCCGTAGCTCGATCTCTGTTGAATATATTTTTTCTGTGGCAAGCGAAATAGTTATGAAAATCGATCAATTTTAAATGACAGAATGTAAAAAAACACTTTCTTTTTTTTTTTGTTTTTAAATCCGCAGCGGTCCGGTATCGGGGTCCGTATCGTAGGATACCGGACCGCTCGCTAGCCAAGTATTCCTCATTTGGAAATTATAGTTTACTTGTATCAATACTGGATTCACGATATTTTCGTGGTAGTGCCACTTCAAACTGCAATTTTGAAGGTTGTTCGGCATTAGACTTGAACTCAGTTCACGCGTTTAATTTTTCTGGCGTTTGTATTAAATGTTGTTTTGGACGAACCTTGACGATCAACAGTTCTTTGTTTAGCTGGATTTGGTAACCTGAGAGGTCAAATGGTAGGTTTCAAGGTTAATTTGGCAACAATAGGCATGGTGCTTAACAGAGGCGCAAAAAAATAAAAGAACAACAAGAAACACAATGCAAGCTTGTTTAATTAAATAAGAAAGAAGATACGTGAGGTACGAATTCCTCGTCACCGGATTGGAGAAGTGAATGGCGCATGCGCCAACTACATCCCATTTTCTTTTCGGTTTCGATTTTGTCTCGTATATCTGATATTTTGTGGATGTCATGACATCATCAAAGTCTTGTTTTCAACTGAACAAATTTAGCGCCTTGATTAAGGCCCCATTTACACTAGAGCAAAAGTATCCGGATTCACATTGTTTTTCATCCTCATGGGAATAAATCCGGATAGTTTTGCTCTAGTGTAAACGGGGCCTAAATCACATATATGATTTTACTTATTAAATTTTTACGAACTTTTTCGCTGCATTGTATTTTAGGAGTTTTGGGGGCTAAAACAATTTAAGGAAATTAACAAAATACAGGTAATTAGTAATTTATTGTTAATATAAAAATTTCTCATTATTTACCAATTCCTGGTTTCGGGTTTGGGCTATGTTGAACATGAATATAATCCTTTTAAAAACCGCCGGCTCAAGTTTGATGTACAGCGGGATTTTCTTTTCAATGTTGACGTCAACAATTTTGACAAATGGTTTTAACTATATGACGTCAACATTGAAAAGAATATTCCGCTGTGAATTGAACGAGAGTTATGCAAACTGAAAATGGCGACGTTTAGGAACATAAATATGGAATTGACAACGTTACAGTCGTTGGCACCTAAGCGTGTACACCGCCCGTCAAAACATGTTTTATGTCAACGTCCAAGTTAACTGTTTACCTTGGAAACGTATTAGGTTTTCATTGAACCAATGCGATATTGTCACATGAATGTGCCCTTAGCCAATGACGTCTCGCCAATCCCACGGTGTTGATTTCAAAACGGTTAACTTTGGCTTAAATTTAGAACATGTTTTGACGGGCGGTGTACACGCTTAGGTGCCAACGACTGTATATACGTTATTTATAAATCAGGACTAATTTTTATCCGATTTACAACATTTGATTAAACATTCATTTCTTTTGAATACGGTACCATATTCTGTAACTTGAAAGAATATGCAATTTTTTCTTCTGTTTGTCCTTTTTATATTTTTACCTTCCTCTCATTTTTCCTTTCTTTATGTTGTTTTCTCTTTCTTTTTTAAGTTTTAAAATATATTTTGGGAACTAAAAAATGTTCTGGGTGTAACGTGGTCCGACCCTTTCTCGCCCCTGTAGTTCTTAGTGGTTAGTTTATTTCTTTGTTTTCATGTGTTCTAATATTTTGTGTATTATTGTACAACAACCTAAGAAAAACAAACAATCTGATTGGCTAAGAACTATGCGTTATTAAAGTACACATGCACAGCTGACGTAACGAAGTCGCAAAACAATTTTGTTTTATAAAAATTTGATCAAATTACACGTTTGAAGATGCAACTTGGTACAAAATAAAGTGCATTTCAACTGTCTGAGGATTACACATATACTCAGTGATGAGAGACACGGCCATCAAGTCGTTGTCCGACGACACAGACATTAATATTATCGACATAAATACGGTCATTTAATACCTTCGTCTCCAGCGCACAACGCTATCTATTCCACAGCTTTAGAAATTTTCTGATACAATTGGAAATTGTATGGAAATACTGTTCAGCCATACAAATCCAGGAGATATCAGCCATTGTCAACAAGATTTCCAAACACAGAACATATAATTTCGTTGGTTAGTACGCGTGCGTCTCGGCCTTCTCCAACGATAAATGTTTTCCCAGCTGAATTTGCAGCATAAAAGAAGCGTCCAAATATACATGGGAGAGCAATATCCCGTCCAGAAGAACTAATCTGTTTGTTCAAGGATAAATATTTTGGCTAGAAATGCCGACGAAGACACGAAGTTTGAATAAACTTTCAATTTGTCATGATCATGATTTGCATAAATTATACGTGACGCAACCGGATGCTGAAAAATTAGCCAATCAGGACAGCCTCATTTCTTCTGTCGCCCAATCAGATTGGTTTATTTGTATATATCACTTATGACGTAAGTAAACCTGAATTGAAAATTTTACCTCCTTTTCAATAGCCCTGCCGGTTCGACGATTCAAAAATTTCAAACATTTCTTATTAAAATAATACAATTTGATGTATAAAACAAATAGATGCATTTTTCTGTGCGTTATTACAGTACACACGCACGGAAAATGTCATTTATTTGTTAATGACTGCGCATTTACGTACAAAAAAAAGTATGTAGTCGCGTAATATTTTCTGTTCTCTGTGTCTCCCAGGCCAGTGATTCAACTCTGTTTGAGTGGTGTCCTGATGGTCAACATTTCTTGACTGCTACTACATCGCCAAGGCTACGAGAGGGAAATGGGTAAGTTACCTTACATGTAATATACTCTGTTTTCATATTAATTCCATATTAAATTATGGAAAATCTATTCACTATAAGAATTTTGACTCCAAAAACGGAAGTATGTGAGAAGAATTAATTTCTCGGATGCACATGACTACGGTGGCTATGGTATAGTTGCCTACCAACATGGCCACTATTTCTTTGTTTTCTGTGTCTCGGGGCATTAATTGAATTTATTATATGACTATTTTCGTGAGCGGTCCGGAACGTGAAATCCAGCAATTTGATTGGTTCCTGGGCGGTCCGGAATCTGCCGTTCCGGACCGCTGAGAGAATTTTATAAACAAAATGAAAGTCATGTCAGTATACATGCAACAAGAAGGGTAATAATTTCAGAACTACTCGTTGAAATATATCGTGCAGGTATGTTGTTAGAAATTGTGTTAAGCTTTCATTTGATATATTGTTTAAGTTTCCATGTTATGTGAAACTTTTTTAAATGTTCAAAGTGTTCGTATATAGCAATGTTCGTATTAATATAACATTTACTTCTCCCAAATATTATAGATTTTCCACTGTTTTTTATTCAACTACGTAACGTACAACCTTAAGCGATATGTCAAACAAAAGCAATTGAAAAATGCTTTTGGGGGTAGAAAGTTCAGGATTCTAGCTAAACGGAAAGTACTTTAAAAATGGGAAAACATACGCCATTCTGGTTTAGTTCGCAAGAAAGATGGGGGCGAATACGAACACTTTGTCAAGTTTTCACAGAACGTTTACAACACTTGTAGTCATATAATAAACTACTTATAACTACTTATTGACCTCCGTTTTCTGTTCTTAAAACGTCGGTCCAATATTTCACTAGTAACAGACCTCATGCTCGGTCAATAAGTAGTTATTGTTAAGCCTGGTTTCTATATAGGTGGAAGAGTTGGCGACTTGCTTGCCATTATCCACCAGTTGCGCATTCATGACATTGTAAAGCGCTTAGGACAGCAATGTATAGGCGCTATATAAGTACCATCATTATTATTATTATTATTATTATTAGTTGCAGAGTAGTCGCTGACTCAGTCAAACCCTTCCTTTACTTTAACGTCTTTCTTACTTGATCTAGAACACACATCTTTAGTACTTCTAAAATACCTTGAAAACATTGTTATAATTGAATTGTACTTCGACTGGGCTCAGAAACGTCAATTCTCAATTCATTCGCAAGTTGGATACATGTGCCACTCTAGATCTGGAGATCAGTGATTCCACTTCGGACGCCATTTTGGTCTATCACAAGTCGCACGGTGTACTGTGGGGTACATATTAGACACCTTAAGATCTACGAAAATAAAAGAATTGAATTGTCAGTGCAAAAAATAAATAGTTTGTAATCCCAAGAGTATTTTGAACGCCGTCCTCGTCCTGTAAACAACGCCACTCTGAACATTTTCACGTCTTCAGTACGACGTGAACACGCTGATGGCTGCATAAGAACGTTGATTTCAATTGTATTAAAGAAATACCAAATGATTTTCCCTGCAGGATACTCTGATCCAAACACGCGGGAAGTTGCGAGACTTGAGAAAAGCGTAACCAAAACACGAGCCGCTAGGCGAGTGCTTTTAGCTTTTCGAAAGTCGAGCAACTTCCCAAGTGTTTGGATCAGAGTATCCGGCATGGAAAATCATTTGGTATTTCTTTTGTAAAATAACTAATTTAAAAAACTGTATATTGAGCCAAGAAAACATGATGAAAATACAAATTATCTCGAAATTCGTCAACTGCCAATCACGTTTCTTCTACTAGCACTTTGGTGACTCAACAACCAATCACATTTCGTTTCTAACACTTTGATGACGTTTCCACCGAGCAGGCGAAATTAAAAAGCTGACAAGCCGAAACATGTTTTGGCTTTGTTTTGCCGAATTAAAGAGAAACTCTGAATATCCAAAACAGTGAAAAGTATTCTCAGCCATCTCACCATCTGGATCATGTTTTAAAACATCGCTGGCTTTCGTTGGCCGTAAATATGTGTTGTGCTCAGTTCTGTGCTCAGTGTGCATGAGCCTTTTTATCGGAAAAATTTTGAATTTATGTTGAGCGCTCGTGGACATTTTGCTCTATATCGATAGTTTTTATCCTTTTACCAAGTGAGTTTATCAGGCAAGAATACAAGAGGTATTTATGCATAATTTTATTCCGTTAAGTCGCTTTAAAAACTTGAACTGATCACAACTTTTTGCTGTGTTTCCATGAGCACAAATCATTGTGTTTTTTCTCTGCATGAGTTATAAATCATTTGCTGAACTTGTTCTTTGTGTTGAAGCTTCAGTTCTCGCAGTTCAAGCCCTTACACATACCTTCTTTTGTTTATTTATGGTTATAATACGTTGTTTATTTCAACCTTTTTCCCCATTTTTAATAAATACGGCAAAAGTGCTTTCGATTTCCGTGTTTGGATACTCTGATCCTGCACGGTTATTGACCAATCAGAGCTTGCTTAGTATAAATGTTATTTTATAATAGCAGATCTGGAGCGGCTTAAAGATTATAAAACAAGCTTGAAATATCAAATACGGTAGTCAATTTACCGTGACTTCCTTTAATTAAGTGCTTCAACTGACATTGCATTTTAATGTTTTGAAGGCCGCGTCGTAAGTCTTAATAAGGTCTCTATTAGGGACCTTGCGATACTAGGACGACGACGGCGGTTAAAAAGCAATATTATATACCAAGTGTCAAAGTTCATGTTTTCTTGCGTCTCATTGGGCGAGAGGGTATCACGTAAAAGTCATGAAATTCGACTGTCTTCCGGCAACAGCTCTGAGCGGTGAATAACATGTTATGGACCGGTGAATAATAAAATCGTTCAGACCGGGACTACTTATCAAGTTATGGAGCTAAAACAAAATTTCGCTAGCCGAACCAGCGATGAAATAGATAATTTACTTAAAGATCAACCAATAAGGCCACCAAGCAAGCTGTTAAAATCTTAAGGGAATTTTGTATCGAGTTTGAAAATCTTACAAAAATACAACTCAACGAACTTCTTCGACAATTCTACGCCAACACCAGAATAAGAGACGGTTCGTTTTGTTTTCTTTGACACTTGATATATAATAAAATACTTATTATAATAATTTTATTTTTTTATAGTGGTGTATTTTATAGTGGTGTATTTTGCGGGCTAAAATGAAGAATTCAGCGGGTTAAAATATATTTTAGCCCGCTAACTGATTTGAGCCTATCAGTTTTAACAGTTCTAAATCACTATTGTTTTGCTGTTTACGGAATAGACCTTTCCGCATGAAGTGAATGGACCACGTTATCTTTCTTTCTGACAAATCTGATTGGCTAATGTCCAATGTTTGTCCGAAGTTTTGGATGTCCGACGTTTTGCGACAGCCAATCAAATCTTTCAACGCGTTATCCACCCACTTCATGTGGAAAGGTCTATTGTATATTTTCTTGGCAATACTTTGAAGCAAAGATTGTTTTGATGACAAATGGTGCGTTTTTCTGCAAAGTTTACATGTAAATTATGAGTTATGTAAATATTTATTGCAATGAAATACACGCCGGCGGGTTGGCGGCACTGTTCAAGATACTGTTCACTGTACTGTCTTTGATTTTCTTCCAAATGCCCACTAAAATTATTATAATAGTAATACAGTTGATGTTCTTGGGCATAAATATGTTTTTGGCCGGGTCAATGAGCCGGGCCAAAAACATATTTATGCCCAAGAACATCAACTCTATTGTTATATTGACTGGAACCTTCGGCAAACAGTATGTTTTGTGGTACCTCAACCGCCGATGTTTCCCGAGGTGGAGCCGAGCCGATGTTTTCCTCGGTCCCAGTCAATGATTGTTAATTATAAAATAAGGTGCCCTCTACGCACGCTCTGATCATGATTAGCTTTGCTCCGTACATAGGGAGGGAGCGAGCGAGCGAACCAACCAACCAACCAACCAACCAACCAACCAACCAACCAACCAACCAACCAACCAACCAACCAACCAACCAACCAACCAACCAACGAATCTACTAACCAAACAGCCAAGCTATGATATGCGTTTTATGTGTTTTATAGTTGGCCATAGGCTTCATTCAAATTGTGACATATTTCTTTCCTTCCTGTTTTCTTTTATGTGTTTGAATGTTGTCATGAAAAGGTTTAAAATCTGGAACTGGAACAATGGAGAATGTGTGTATGAAAAACCTATTAATGAGCTTTGGCAGGTGAGCTAATGATTTCTGGTAAATATATACCAAGCTTCGAAGCCATACGTACGAACGAACGAACGAACGAACGAACGAACGAACGAACGAACGAACGAACGAACGAACGAACGAACGAACGAACGAACGAACGAACGAACAGACAGATATCAACAGCCAAAATCTTAGCAGATATAGCTGAGCTGTAACATATATAACGTCATTCACACCTGTACTGGATGACACAGCACAGAACCGGAACAAACAAAACGAAACGAAACAAAATAGAACGGAATAGACATGGCAGGATAAGACAAGAGAAGGTCAAGGCAGCACAGGACGGAAAAGAACGGAAGAAAACCAGAACGGAACAATTTTCTCTTTTAATTTTTTTTTATTCTTGCCTGGTTATGATCTTAAAATGTTCTAATCAGCCAAAGCTTACAGATCCTTTTAATAAGTATTGTATACGTGATTTTTCGCTACTGACCTCTGATTCTTTTTAATTTGCTTTTTAAATTCTGTTCAACTTTGTTTATTGTTTCCATATACCTGTGACAAAAAAGGAATTGAAAATAATTTGACGTCGGTGACAAAGAATTGCGTATTCAATACTTGTCATATAAATATCTATAATCGCAGACTCGTAACGGTGGCCATTTTACAGTTGCACAGAGTGCGTTGTGAGTATAGGCGAGTTTCAGGGTGTTGCGCGCGCATCATTTTTCTAAAAAAACGGGTAAACTCCAGTATAGATACAGTTTCTGGTTGTTTAACACTTTTATTCTGCTGTTATTGGCTCGGTAACAAGTCTGTTTGCCATTGCTTACTTTGTGGGGAGCCCGCCAATTCCTTTGCAAAATGATGCGCACGCAATACCCTGAAATTCGGCTATTAGGTTGAGTCCGGTGCAATCTTTCATAATAATTACTGAATCAGCCTAGTCGGCAATAATTTAAAACAGGTAGAAATGTATTATCTTCTGTGTTTTGTTCCAATATTTTTTTAATTTCTCGTTTCGAAACAATATTTCTTGGATATGTACAGGAAACCGCTGGCTGATTAGAAGCTTTTGACAATGGGGATGACGGGAGACAAATTTAAAAACGTAAAAGACGTTTTCGCATTTTTTAATTTTTAATATGCATTTACCCTGTCAACAACCGTCAGTGTATCTAATACGATATACTGTTGCTTATTAAAAACGTATAGGTATAATTGAAATAATAGAATTTCAACTGGAAATTAAACACTAAATGATAAAAATCTTCCCATTAGTTACAAGGCTTCTTTATCTTATAAGAAGAAAATGAATATGGGAGAAACGTTTAAGATAGAGTCGTTGCCCTTCGCAACTATATTTTCGCATCGGGAACTCTCTTCATATGTATTGTGCTTATTATAGTGGCGAATCTTAAGTAAATTATTCATGTGTTTTAGTGAAGGTAACGTATATTCTTCGTGTACATAGGTGTCGTGGCAACCTTGCCCAGATGGCGTTTTTCCGGAAACTGTGGTCAGTGCAGTGGTCGAGGCACCTAAAGGTAACTGAACAGAAAAGAGAAGACGTGAAAATCAATGTTCTTGATAACATTTCTGTAGGATGCCATCATGACTATACGTGCAGCTTTTTAACAAAACTAAATCCATTGTGACGTGATTTTTTGTCAACGTTATTTTATGCAGACATGTGAAAACAGACTCAAAGTTAGGAGGACTATAGAGACCAAATGTTTCGAAAACCTGGGACATGCTTCCCCTGTAACTCAAGCACAATGCACCGTTTAGCAACGCTTAGCCTCAGAGGTAGAAAACGTATTGGACCACGGGACCATTGGTCCCAGAAAATTTTCTCAGTGTCCAGAAAATGTTTAAAGATCCTATTGTGTAAAAAGTAGGGAAAAAAGAAAGATACACTAGAGTAAACTATATCTTATACAGTACGTCTTCAAGTTACAAAAATAGGCATGTCCAGACATGCATGTATCTACTGCGTTCAATCATGCCTATAGCTACTATGGTAAAAACAATGCTGTAATTACTGTATGTACGTGTAGTGACCTTGTATTCAGAGCAGAACAAGATTTTTGTCGATGCTAGCCATGCTGTGTTTTTACCTTAAGAAAGGAACTCGGAGTAAAGCCAGCAAAGCACAGGAGGTTGAGCACTAACAACTCTACTCATATCCGGCACAGAAGCATGAGTCCCAAGCCCATGCAGATATGTGCATGGTCACCCATTCAAATATTAATTCAATCAAATTGGTCCTCGTGGTGAGAGGCAGTGTGATAATAGCTTGACTGTTAAAACTATGGTACTATTTAAATTTTAACCTATGGTAATAAAGTATGGTTATTGTTTAGTAGGCCAATCAAATTTTAATACAGTACACCAATAACTTTAAAGTATTTAAATAACTTTGTTGCAACAATTTGTCAAATAATAATGCAATCCAGTTGGTAGGTAAAGGAAAATCGTTTGAGATAACAAGCATCTGAAGTATGACTGCTGTAAAGTTTAGAAATAATGAAGTTGTGAACGAAGATCTCCAGCAATTGTCATCAAAATTATGAAAGCAACTGACATTTGACTATTGTAAAATATGTTATTTAATAGCATAATAATTTCGCTCGTGGACTACCACAGGTTTTGCACATTGTTGCTTCATCATGAAGCTAATTTTGTTTTCTTAGAAGAAAATTTCATTTCTGTTCAGCAATTCACAGCCTTGTCAGTTTACAAAGCTCGATCAGACTGCTGAATACATGTAAACATGTTGGCCATATAAATGGCCTCGTCTGAATATGAAATTGTCCAAAGACTATTAAGAGGCTTTCAAAAACTTATCATCATTCCAACAACGTCTATAGTACATCACATTTAAAAATTGACTACGATTCAGACTTAAAATACTTACCAAGCTTGTAAAAACCAGTGAACTCGATGTAAGTTAAAATGTGATACCTGGAACGCTAACGAAGAACCAAAAAGTGAGGCAAAAAGTTCCAGGCCCCTGCGCGGTTTCCAGGTAGAATTCAGTCTCCCAGAAAATTTTTTTTACACGGCCGCCCGTCTTGAGCGAACTGCGAAGGCTCGAAAAGGTTTGAAAAAATTATTTATCAAATTATTTTGTCAGACTAAACGTGCATTTAATGGTTTCCCATTGTTGTGCAGTGCTGTTGTTGTTTTATTTACTGTATAGCAGTCCGAAATTATACAGTAAATTAACCTCGGGTCTCGGGATGAAAATAGGCTGAGAAAACAGACGTCCTTTTGCTGGCTATGATGAAAACAGCCAGCTGAAAAGGTGAGAACAAGAGTGAGAAAGCTATTCTTGTACGAGTTTGAAGACGTATTGATACTTGATTGATATCCAATGTCATTTTCTTATTTCTGCTCCTTTAATTCTTTGTTCGAATGTGTTAAACGGCATAATGATATTTTAAGAAATAACTGACAACTAGATTGTTTATTTTTCACGTTTACTCATGGCTAGTTGTTGTTTTCGGTACGAATGCGGAATGCTTTTTAAACAAAATGACACTGATGAAACTGGTACTAACCTGAACGGCATATTCTATACTAAGTTTGTGTTGATATTTTGTATCCTCTTCGGAGTGACGAAGGCTAATATATATGGTTTATAATATAACGAAAATTTGATTTAATTTCTTCACTGACAAGTCGTGCACGTTTTGTAAAGACAATGACTTTTACTATAGCAACAAATAGACAATCACTGCATAATTAGTTCGGCAGCATAGCACAACCAATCAAAATTTAAAATGCACGTTTAGCAAAGCGTATAAAATTATTCAATAAATAGTTCTTCGCAGTTCGCTCAATTGCAAGACCGGTGACCGTGTAAAAAACATTTTGTGGGAGACTGAATCCTATCTGCAAACCGCGCAAGGGCCTGGAACTTTTTGCCTCACTTTTTGCCCCCCGAATGACTGGACGTTAGCGTTCCAGGTATCACATTTTAACTTACATCGAGTTCACTGGTAAAAACTTCTATTCTTGAAATAAATATTCTCGCTCCTTGAACTGATTTCGCTCCATGCTGCCATAGCCTTGACTTACATGAAGTACTTGGTTTACAATTTTGGCTTCGGCGGTTTGTCGTCATTCAATCGTTTAATTCTATGTTTTGATTGGCTCCGAAGGCATTCTTTTGTTAACTTACCTTACATTACATTACACGCACCACAGCAATGTATCACTATCTACTCGTGCATGCGCAGTAGATGCGAAAAGTTTACGAATATACATTAGTACCATTAGCTATACCGGAACATATGGTAATTACCACTGAGTACTTTTAATGATACCAAACAAATTTTTCTACTTGGAATTAAAATTTTAATTCATTATTTTGACTTGCTTGAAGTCATCATCTGTAATGATATTTGTGACTTCAACTGAATTGAAACGATTACATTAAAAGCATAATTTACTTAGAGTACAGTATTGTTTTGTATCCTACACATGTTATACTCATGGTTTTATCCAAGCACTTGAGATTAGGTCCACTTTTTTTTGGACAGATTGAGTTTTTATATCTAAAACTCATCAGGACCACCCTAGCATTCTAGTATGTGCAATGGTACTGAAAGTGGCAGGAAATTTTTTTGGCCTCGGTCTGTTGTCCCAGAGAAAAAATTAACTTTTTCCACCCTTGCTTAGCCTTAAAGGGCAACTATACGTTACCAGGTTATTCTATTTTCCGTTTAAAGTCGGGAAAGTTCAATCTAAAACTGAAGAAATAATTGAAACCAGTCACTCGGTTCCACTTTTATGAACTGTCTAAGTTTGAGTTTTTGCTTCTTTTGCTGAACTCGTTTGAACGACGACCGCGTCGAAATGAAGACTGGTACTAGTACCTTGTGATGTCATACCGGTAACAAACAACAAGGTGATTGGTGGGTTTTACCGGTATGACGTCAAAGACAATGGAGTACCCATTCTCCTAGAAACGCGGTCATGCTTCAAGAGGACCTAAGAAGGCTTCGCTGATAAATTATTTTCTTTACCTCGAAATTCATATTTTTCTTTACTTTTGCTAAGTTAGATGATAATCCTTTCAGAAGAAAATATAACTTCAAAAGGTTTACTTGACCTTTAACCCTTTCTCTCGTGGGGTTTCCTATTAACAAGTAAAATTGTCTGGCGTTCCAGAGTAAAATACTAAAGGCGAGGAGTTGAAAGGGTTAAATTTAGTGACCCAGTTCCCATTGAAATATTTGGGGGTTAGGTTTATACTATGTTTTCATAAATCTCCGGTATCCTGATACCAGAACAATCTTTTTTCTTGCTTAACAGATCTTCAAATGCAAAACCTGAATAGTGCGTGTTGAAATTTAGAAGTTCTTGTCGTAGTATAGGTAGATGTTGTCTTATCATTGGTAATAATGTGTAGATAAAGCTTACTGTTTTACTATGTTTGGGCAGATTAACCATAATAGCTACAGTGAAATTTAAACAGTTTAATAAATTCCATGGTCACTGCGCGCTTATTAAATCAAATAAACATTCATTTTAAAGAATGGGCCAGAATTCGTCACATTACAAGCAAATTGCATGAAATGGACAACAATACACTAGACAGGGGAGTAGCTAATGGTCGTCGTGGGTAAAAAGTCGTGGGTCGTGATTTCTCCCAAAAATTGTGGAATAAATTATAGAATGAAATAAATGTATTATTGAAATTGAATAGCTATTCGGGGGGGGGGGGGGGGGGGCGTTCGTGACCGACAAAAGTGGATTTGGCACAAACTTGGTGAAGGCCAAACCTCTCTGGCTATTGCATTATTAAATATTAAGTATTGTTATGGTCCAGGCTTCCAGTGTGGTTATTACAATCAGAAGTACTATAAACATCAATGGTAAAAGGAATACGATTATACTAATTTAAAGTGAATCACAATCGCTACTGCGCATTTGCGGAGATATTCATGTTTCTTTATTTTGACGGGTAAGTTAAATTTGAAACCCGCGTTTCCATGCTATTATAGAACCAACCGCCTGAGTGAGCTAATTGACTCTGAGACTTGTTTAATCGAAAGCTGATATTTCGAAACGTTTCGCTCAGAACTTCACAAAATTTACGAAGAATTGTAATTTGACTATGTTCTTAATTCAACAAATGTGCGATATACTGTAAACGCACACGGCGTTTCCGTGGACTTATTTAAATGCTATTAAATTACTATTGTTTCGAAAACTATAGCTTAAAACAACACGAAATTTACCGAGAATGGTATTTTTTTATTAACTTTCAACCACATGAAGATAAATTAGCCTCCGCTGCAGACGTCCTAAGACAAAACCGGGTTGCATTTAAATAAGTCCGCGGAAACGCCGTGTGCGTTTACAGTATATTTCTCTGACGTTCAGTCTACGCTTTACAATAATTTTCACGCACATTTGTTTGCATGGGCAGAATTAAGAACATAGTCAAAATACTATTCTTCGTAAATTTTGTGAAGTTCTAAGCGAAACGTTTCGAAATATCAGCTTTCCATCAAACAATTTCAGAGTCAATTAGCTTACTCAGGCGGTTGGTTTTATAATAGGTTTCAATTTATACTATGTCATAAATTGTTGTTAATGAGATATGTTAAGAAAACTAATCCACTTATAATCGAACGACTCATGGGGGTGTCACAGTGGTCGCTATACAAATGTTGCGGGTCGAGCAAACGCGCGCAAAAAAAAAAAGAAGAAACAAACCAAAAAATCCATTTTTAATCAATGCGACAATTTGCATGTAAAGCTAACTTAAAACACTACCTTTATAAGCTTATGTAGACGTGATGTTTTTCATTGGCATTGCACGCACCTTTAACCTTTTATTATTAAATACTCATGGTTTGGCGATTTTTTTGGCTGTATTTCCAAATTGTTGACTGAAACGTCTGTTTAATACTTCTTTCTAGAATCCGATTCTACCGAATTGTTTTTATCTCGGACTCTATTATAAATGTAATTTTTGAGCTGTTGACTTTTAATTCTGCCTTTGTAAAACATGTATGCATAGGGAAGCTTAAAACTTGTTAAAAATAATCCCTTTTGAAACATCCTATAACCATGTTTTGTACAACCAGAATTTAATAATGAAATCTAAGTTTTGCTTTGATATGTTAAATCAGTTTAGTCATCTTATCCATATTAAAATTATAAAATTATCTTGAGGATTATCATTTTGTTTTTATATCTGTTTATATTGGCTGTATATCAGGAGTGCTGGGGGTGTTTCAAAAAAGCATTTAATGAAAGCGGGCGAGGGGTTGTTGCATTCATGTATTTCTAATATATATATATATATATATATATATATATATATTTAGTATAAATTTACAAGTTTATAATGCAAATCCTCGAATTTCATTGGCTATTGCAGCTATAATTGGTGATATAAACCTCTGGAATAAACCAATGAAAGTCATTCTTTTAAAAAAATTGACCAATGACAAAATGCGTAGTATAGCACGAACAGTGATCATTAGAGCCAGCGGTTGTTCTGTTAAGCAATAATGGCGCCGAAATTATAATGCAGTGGGCAAATGAAAGAAGAAATTGGACATTTAGGCTGAAGCAATACGTTCTACAGAAAACAAAAACGGCTACAAAATGGTTAGAATGGAAATTATTAATGGTAAGATCGTTAAATTGTTTATCTGTGTTCGTTTAAAACGAAATAACTGCAAACAAAACACATTTCAAAATTACGCTAGCTGTTGACAAGATTTCGTGATGTAAACTCTATGCTAAATTGAATGTTTCTTTCAACTTTTTGTCACTTTTACAAAACAAATGAGTGGATATATATTGTTTCAATATTGTACATGAAAATCCATGCTAAATTATGCAAGAAAACTTTTCTTTTCCATCAATTACTGTACGGGCCAAGCAGATGTCCGAAATGACTGTTGAACGTTTGTTGTTGGCTGTTAAAAAATGTATTAAACGAGCCTCAAAGAATATGTTATGGTCGAGAATTTATTTAACTTTTGTTGGTAAATTTATACTAAAACAATTAGACAACTCGCCCTCGTTTTCTATGAGCGATAGTCAACTCGGCTTCGCCTCGTTGACTATTCGCTCATAGAAAACTCGGGCTCGTTGTCTAATTGTTAAATATATATATATATTTGTAATACTCTGGATGAAAGTCGCATATCAGGTAAACAAATTTATGTTCGTTGCGTTTGCTTTGCTTGCGAGGTGACAAACACTACCATGAACCGTTCTATTACACAAGAGCTCAAGGTCCTAGGCAGGGATTCCTAGAGTCTAGGATTTAAAATGCTTCCCTGCCCCAATTGTTGCCACAAAATATTTTTCTTTTCTTTTCCGATTTTATTCCGCCAATATTGGTCAGCAACAGATAAAGATCATTAACATGGAATTAACTCACCCGTCAAAATAATGAAACATGAATATCTCCGCAAATGCGCAGTAGCGAGTGTGATTCACCTTTAAATTAGTATAATCGTATTCCTTTTACTATTGATGTTGATAATACTTCTGATTGTAAATACCCACACTGGAAGCCTTGACTATAACAATACTTAATATTGTCGATTACTCTTGACAATGCAATAGCCAGAGAGATTTTGCCTTCACCAAGTTTGTGCCAAATCCACGAACGACCCCCCCCCCCCCCCCCCCCCCCCCCCCCCCCCCAAAAAAAAATAGCTATTCAATTCAATTTATTCAACTTCTAACCACACAATAAGGCGTCACGATAACTGGTAAGTGGTAACCATGCAAAATACAAGAGGTCTAACGTGATCCGCAAATCAAAAATTAAACCCCTCCAAAAGGAAGGTAAACCAAACGTAAGGCACAAACATCCGCTTGAGCCCGAAGACCTGGAAAAGCTCAAAACAAGTGGTGTATTTGATTCGTCGAATTCCCATGGACTGTTGTGTAATGTGTGGTTTCACACGGTGTTATTTTAGTGCCGACGTTGGCCGCGAAGGTAAGAAGTTTGACAAAAGACAGCTTCGTGTTTACACAAAACCCAACAAGCGAAGAGTACATGTATGTGGCAATGACACACTATGAAGCCTCCAAAAATAACCCTGGAGGAATAATGTACAATGTACTTGGTCGAATGTATAAGACACAGAAAGAAAACAAGACACAGAAAGAAAATGATGGGTATAGTGCCTTGAAGCTGTACATCAGCAAATTAAATCCACAATGCCCATGCAGCCTTATTTCAGTGCTCGAAGCGACAATGAAAGTCAACCGATGCAACTTAATTGGTACGAAAATCGTCCCCTTGGCGTCGACAAACTTGGCGATATGATGAAGACCATAAGCAATCGGCAGCGAGTTCTGTTACCCTTTGGTCAAATGCTGGCTTAACCAACCGACACATCATGTCGATTTCAGGCCAAAGTGAGCAGTCACTTCAACACTACAACAGTCGGTCATCCACAGTGAACTCGATGTAAGCATGGATAGTAAAATGAAACGTCTTTTTACTATCCATGATGTAAGTTAAAATGTGATACCGGAACGCTAGCGCGTAAACCAAAAGGTGAGGCAAAAAGTTCCAGGCCCCTACGCGGTTTGCAGGTAGGTTTCAGTCTCCCACAAAATGTTTTTACACGGCCGCCCGTAAAAAAAAAGAAAAAAGGTTTGAAAAAATTATTTATCAAATTATTTTGTCAGACTAAACGTGCATTTAATGGTTTCCCATTGTTGTGCAGTGCTGTTGTTGTTTTATTTACTCTATAACAGTCCAAAACTATACAGTAAATTAAGCTAGGGATGAAAATAGGCTGAGAAAACAGACGTCCTTTTGCTGGCTAGGATGAAAACAACCAGCTGAAAAGGTGAGAACAAGAGTGAGAAAGCTATTCTTGTACGAGTTTGAAGACGTATTGATACTTGATATTTCATAATATACATCTAATGTCATTTTCTTATTTCTGCTCCTTTAATTTTTTGTTCGAATGTGTTAAACGGCCTTTTGTAACTAATGATATTTTAAGAAATAACTGACAACTAGATTGTTTATTTTTCACGTTTACTCATGGCTAGGTTTTAGACAAAACGACACATGAAACTGGTACTATGAAACTGGTACTAACGGTATATTCTATACCAAGTTTGTGTTGATTTTTTGTATCTTCTTCGGAGTAACAAAACTCTAATATATGGTTTATATTATAACGAAAAGATTGATTTAATTTCTTGACTGACAAACTTCGTACACGTTTTGTAAAGACAATGACTTTTACTATAGCAACAAATAAACAATTACTGCATAATTAGTTCGGCAGCATAGCACAACCAATCAAAATTTAAAATGCACGTATAGCAAAGCGTGATATAATGGTTCAATAAATAATTTTTCAAACCTTTTCGAGCCTTCGCTCAAGACCGGTGGCCGTGTAAAAAAACATTTTGTGGGAGACTGAAACCTACCTGGAAACCGCGCAGGGGCCTGGAAGCTTGCCTCACTTTTTGCCCCACAAATGACTGAACGTTAGCGTTCCAGTTGCCACATTTTAACTTACATCGAGTTCACTGGTCATCCACATCACAGTTTAAACGCTGCAGCGATGTTTTCTCGCAAGCTCTTGGTGATGAATCTGGTCATTTTTATTCCAATCCTGCAGCCCAACGAAGGCGTATCCAGGATGACGGTCTTCTCAACTCAAATTCTACTACAGCTTCGGCCACGACAACAACCAGCTTCACTTCGCACTGTTCGCAGTCCTCAATTGTTCAAGTAAAAAATTTTCCAAACTTTGGCTCTGTTCAACAGTTGTTCAATCAAAACCGTACATGTAAATTTTAATCTACCACAATGAATTTAATACTATATTCCTGTTATATTGTTACTGAAAACGTTGTAAAACCTAAACTGTTTCTCGCCACGGCGATATTTTTTGTCATCCATTCTTTTTAAAATAATTGTGTCGTTATTTTATAAAATAAATAAATGATTTTCCTTGGAAAAAAGCTGGAACTCGCCTAGCGGCTCGTGTTTTGTTACGCTTTTCTCAAGTCTGGCAACATCCTGTGTGCTTGGATTAGAGTATCCTGCACGGAAAATCATTTGGTATTTCTTTAATCAAACAAACTGAAATATCTCAAAAAAAGCAAGAAAACAAGAAACTGCAAAAGATGTTGCTTTAATTGTCATTTTAAGTGTTCTTTCAAATAAGACAAACTTGTGTCATGCACTTTAAGGCAAAGTAAGAAACTATATAATTTTTACCTGATCGGTAAATATACATAACACATACCGTTTTCCTGCGAGCGGACAAATTAAATTATCCTTCTTGGTGCTTACCTGCGCCCTTTGGGTTTATTATTCTCAGTTTGAATGTGGAAACTCGAACTGAGTAAGAAAACTTTATTTATTATATTTAGCACGATGTAGAACTTGCTCAAAATCAGAAGTCTCGAGAATTATCTGGAGCTGCTTTAAAAAATAAGAAAAAAAGGGAATCCAAAGCCCGTGGTAAGCAGGATAAGGAGACGCAGGTAAATTATACTTTAGGGTGTGTAAATTTTGCTTTTAGCTCCGGTTAACTCTATTTATTTTATTTTATTTATAAGCTTCGCTGCACATAGACATAGACATAGACATAGACGTGGACATGGACGTAACCAACCCGGTAAAAGTAAGAAAAAAACTCCAAAAAAAAGTATTAATGGCAACATGGCCTGGACTAATTCGACTACCTTTTGCTGTCAAAACCCCCGACCTTATTGCTAATTATTATTCGATATTTCTTTACTTTGTTATCTTAGGCTACGTTTACACGGTATACCGGACGAATTCGAGACCGATCTCGAATTCGTCCTATTTCGCCTTGTAAACAGGCGGAACCGTACTAATTCGAAACCGGTTCCGAATTCGTCCGGTACCGTGTAAACGGGGTCTTCATGCTCTTTTGAACATAAGAAACTTTCGTTTTCAAGAAGCTCTTCGTCTTAGCTATAGATGCACAATATATGCATGTTCTCTTCGTCGCTTTCTTATAGACGTTTCAAGTATAGTAACAACTTTATGTCATATAATTATTTATTTTTAATACCGATATATTATTTATAATTATACCAATTTTGCTTTTAAAAATACAGCTAGTACATAAGTCAAGACTATTATTTATTTTACAATTGACATTGACCTGTGTGGGACGCCACAAACAATGGAACTTGACACCGGAGCCTCCAAAACAATACTGAATCAGCGTACATATTCGGAGTTGCGTGGAAAACTGGGACCGCTGAAAAAGACGACAGCTCTCTTAAGCACGTACACAGGAGAACAAATCCCGGTAGCTGGAATCGTGTCCGTCCCTATAAAATATGGAGACCAGGAAGCAGAGCTTTCAGCTTTGGTTATACGGAGTGAGGGGCCGAATTTATTTGGTCGTGACGGGCCTAGAGTAATCCGAGTAAACTGGAGTCAAATATTCAAGGTCGAAGCCCAGAACAAGTTATTAACCATGGCCTACAGCAGGTACTAGAGGAACACAAAGAAGTTTTCCAAGAAGGATTGGGAACTCTAAGTGGCATGGAAGCAAAAATTTACGTTGATGAAAAAGCAAGTCCACGACACCTCAATTCTCGGGGATGTCACACACCCTCCCCCCCTTGCTCCGGCCCTGTTTGTCTACTTTTCTCGCATAAACATGCGGGGGAGCCGTCCCAGAATCCCAGATCATAAGAACAGTCCCTAAAAGTTGCACAATAAGCAACAAAGAATGATTGTTGCGTTTAGGTAACTGCGTGATCATGATTTTGTGACTTTTGCAACTATTTATCCATCAGTTTGTTGTTTAGAATGTTAATTCCTATAATAGACAAAGTCAAAGAATATGTTCTGTTTTGGCACGGTACTGGACGAATTCCAGACCGGTCTCGAATTCGTCCTATTTCGCCGTGTAAACAGGCGGAACCGGAGCCGGACTAATTCGCGACCGGTTCCGAATTTTTCTTCCGTGTAAACAGGCGGAACCGTACGAATTCGAGACCGGTCTCGAATTCGTCCAGTACCGTGTAAACGTAGCCTAATGCTCCTGCTTTTTCAAATAATCTGTCTTAACATTTGACTTTTTTGTCTCGTAGAATGAAGCCAAGGGGACTGAGATTGCTGCTGGCAGCGCTCCTGCTGTATTGCAATCAGATAAGGAGAAGAAGCTAAGGAATTTAAAGAAGGTACACATTATTGCGGGAAACAGATGGCACGATTTATTACACACGTGTTTAATTGGCATATCCAGTCCCCGCATGCTTCTGGGTTGTCTATAGAGCAATGTATAACAAAGTTTTGGTAGTTTCTGAGTATTAGAGCTGTGTGCATGTAACTTCTACCGAACGACTGTTACAACATCAAGCTGGCACATGTATCACATCTAGTCTGGCCGCGCCAGGTCCCCCACATGCATAGAGGACCCTGTACTGCATACCCAAATGAAACTAACGTTATGTATATAATACCGTTCAGGGCATTAAATACTGTTAACCGATAGTGTTCCATCTGTTGCTATGACAACGGTGACGTTTTCAAATGGCTTCAAATTTGTATTTAATCCAATTTATTTCAATTTAATTTCACATTTAATTCAATTTTTCTTCTTTTAAACTAAAATATGTTTCTAAGTTTAAGTAATCAACCGGGCGATTTTTAAAAAAAAAGACAATCATGTTTTTTGATCTGGTAGTAAAGTCTTTCTATTGCTTACCTAAAGTTAGCGAAACGTATTAGTGAAAAAAAACCGGCGATAACCGAACTCGTTTTTGAAATCCTCAAAGAGAAAAACGTTCTGAAAAATTCTCATATGATGATTTAAAGGGCATATGACTCGAAAATTAAGTTTGTCTTATTGAAAAGAACATTTAAAATGATAAAATAACATCTTTTGCAGTTTTTGGTTTCCTTGCTTCGTTTTTGAGATATTCCAGCTTGTTTGATATGCAAATGACACAACTTTTTACGTCACACGTGCATAATGAGTATTATGAGTTACCCAGAGAAGGTTACATATCTTTGCTATTGTGAAACGAAATCACTTGGAATTCTACATGTTTGGTGTTGTAGGTAGAAACACGCACATGCTTCCTTTGACTTAAGCCCATGTTTTCATAATAGCAAAGATATGTAACCTTTTCTGATAACTCATTATGCACATGTGACGTAAAAAGTTGTGTCATTTGCATATCAAACAAGCTGGGATATCTCAAAAACGAAGCAAGGAAACCAAAACTGCAGAAGATGTTATTTTATCATTTTAAATGTTCTTTTCAATAAGACAAACTTAATTTTCGAGTCATATGCCCTTTAAGTAATTTGTCCTGCAAAAATCTCAGTTTTCACGTTGTTAAAAAAACATATTTTAATGCAGTTCTTTTTTCACTGGTGAAGTTATTTGTTACAATGTTGAAATAAAATCTTTTTCTTCACACGTTTGCAGTTTTGTGGATACTAGTTGCTAAACCATATCCGCTATGTCATAAGCCCGGTTGTGTGTGGGTGTGTGTATATGTAAGAATGTTTAGTCAATCACGTGATGAAGGCGAAAAGCTAATAGGCATATTTCAGTAGACCTATTCGTGTGTCCGAAGGGTTTACGAACGTGTACGGACCTGAAAGAGTTAAACGTAGTGTTCCACAAAACGTATCGTGAATCCTAATTTTTGTTTATCATTCCTGGTCACGCACATTGGCACAGTCGTATATCAAGAATACAACAGACTGTACAGTCTACGGGCCAACAATTTGACAAATAAACACTGCGTACTTGTACCGATGCGGCAAGCTAAAATCTTACAAAAAACAATTTGTCAAATTGTTGGCCCGTAGACTGTACAGTCTGTAGGATGTAGTATTCTTGAGTATATGATTGTGCCAGTGTGCGTGACCACGAATGATAAACAAAAAAGAAGATGTAGTCGTATACAATACTTATTCAAAAGGCGCGTTGGTCATTGTTGAGACAAGTCAATGCATGTGTTACCAGAATCTAACATAGTAAATATTAGAACGAGAGCGATATAGTATCACATTCTTTTAACAACGCGATTAGCGACCGCGTTTCTTGTTTTTCCTAATTTACCTAAAATTGTCATTTTAAGATTAGCGTTAAGGTTGGGGCTTGGGTTAGGGATTAGGTTGGGGTTTGGGTAAGGGCTAGAATTAAGTTCTATTGTTAAGTTATTAAGGGCATTTAAAAATGTCAATTGTAGGTGATACATGACAGCATTTTCAGTATGTTTTATTGAACAGTTTAAATTTTTCAATTGTTTGCAAGCCAAATAAATACCATTATTATATGGCAGCAGCGCTGAGAGGTCCGAATACGGAAATCCTGTAATTTGATTGGTTCATAAGCGGTCGGATATTTCCCGTATCCGCCCGCTCAGAGCAGAATCTGCCGTTTGGGACCGTAAGTTTTATAAACAAAATGGCAGTCATGTCAGTATATTGGCAACAAGATGGATTATAATTTCAAAACTACTCATTGTTGAAATATATCGTGCAGGTATGTTGTTAGAAATTTTATAAGCTTTCATTTGATGTATAGTTCGACTCTCCACGTTTTGTGAAAGTTTTTAAAATGTCCAAAACGTTCGTAACATTGTTCGTAATAACATTTACTTCTCACAAGTATTATAATTCCAGATGATTTTTTATTCAAACTACTTAACGTACGATCTTGAGCAATATGTCAAAAATAGCTCAACGGAAAGTGATTTAAAAATGGGAAAATGTCTGCCATTTTCGTTTAGTTCGCAAGAAAGATGGATCGAGTTTTCACAGAACGTTCACAAGATTTATGGCCATATAATAAACTACTTATTGACCTCGCTTGTTCGGTCTGTACTAGTGGAATATCGGACCTCTGTTTTTTGCACAGACCTCAACTCGCTGCGCTCGTCTCGGTCCGTACTAAAAAAATATCGGTCCGATATTTCACTAGTGCAGACCTCACACTCGGTGAATAAGTAGTTAGTATCCGCATGTACGTAATACGTACCTTTTTTTTCACTCTTGCTACCTTAATACTTTTACACGTTAGAAAATCAATAAAATTGTACAAAAATCAAACGAACTAGTAATTAAAAGTAAACATTGTTTACCGCAATGTCCCGAGCACTCACACTCCCAAACAATAACTAGTTCAAGCGTTAGTGAATGAATTTATACTCGTAGCGCGTACTTGAATTAATAAAATATATTTGAGTTATCTGTTGTGATATTCAAGCTCGTCAAGATACTGAGCGATCGTTCGTTTTTCTTTTATATAGAAACTAAGGCAGATACAAGAACTTAAAGAGCAGAAAAAAGGCGGAAAACAACTGGAAAAAAATCAGGTTTGATTTCCACCATTATACGTTTTCTAAAGTACTTTGGGGTTTTTTCGGCTAACCAGTAGCAGATAACTAGAGTATAGACCACTTTCATAATGGCGACTATAGTGAATATTCTTTTATGTGCATTTTAATAAACCTTTCTAGCCTCGTTTGTATGTCTGCAATTCGAAAGAGTCTTTGTTTGATAACGAGGCCAAGAAGGCTCATTTAGATGCACATAAAATATTATTTAAAGCGTAAGCTATTATGAAAGTGGTCTATTGCATAAAATATCATTGAAATAATTTTTTTCTGTCCTTATGACAGCAAAACAAAGTGAAGTATATGTTCTAGTTCTTATAAACTCGTTTATAATAGCTTAGTCGTAACTCACAACAGCATTTTACTGCTAATTTTAAAGTATGCGGTCAATGACATTATAACGTCGCAAATAGTTTAGCCTATTTCCATTCAAAATGTGATGTAGGTTAAAAAGAACAAACTCGCTGTTAAAGGAGTGGGCTTTATAAAACAGTTCATACAGAGAATAGAATTTTACAGTGAAAACAGCGTTTCAAATAGTAAAATAGAAATAGATGTGTAATAAATGTGTACCAACGTGGCGATAAAATTCACTTCCAAAGTTCTGTTAATGATTTTTTATTTTTACATTCGTGTTTTGTGGTTTTTCCACCGTCATGTTTATTTTCGGTCGAGTGAGCATGAACAGGCTATTATCTGTGTAAATTATGTTTTATCTACATATGAAAACTATGATCTGTAGGTATGACGTTAACAGAGTAACTCAGTCAAACATTGTGCTGCTTGAAATAGTTACTAATAGTTAACGGATTGAACACTCGGGGCCAGAACACATATAGTGCCCCTCTGTGGCGTTTGATATCGGAAACAGAGATGCCGTTACAAGGTGCAGTATGTCTCTTGGGAGAAAATTTGCACAATGATAAATACGAGCGACCGTTACCGCATTTTAAGTTAGTTTCTGAAACTAAACGACAACTAAAAATACCAGGTAACCAAATTACAAATGTAAAATTAAGATGTAAATTTGATACTTTTTAGGAGGAGAAACTTAGTTCCGAAGACAATTTACTTGAAGAAATCAGGAACTTGGAACTCAGTTAATCGAAATTATAGGGCTGAAAATTCTGTTTAGTAAATATAATATTTTTGTATCTGCGCAGCAGATATATTGCTATCGTGTTGTGTGTGTGTATGTGTGTGTGTATGTATGTATGTGGGTTAGCTTTTTTGTGTAGCTGTAAACAATGCGCGACAAGTGAATCGGGCATGATCGGGGACAATCGAAGCTCAGAATTTTTTGGCGTCACCCACGAGCTGTCAGTTTGAAAGATGGAAACAAGTATTTTTAATCCGATCGTGTTTACAATATTTCGTCCGCCATATCACGAAGTCCTCCGAAGCGACAAAGTTTGGGATTAAAATACTACGATTTTCAGGGTTCTATTCTATACGATTTTTCAAATTCACATATCTTGTACATAAGTTAACGTTCTATCTAACTGTATGAGTTTCGTGAATGGCACAAACCTACAGACGATTCAGGGATACTTTAAAATGATTGCGTTTGACCGTACGCCAAGTGCATGATAGCATAATAATGCAATTTGATATTTGCGCTCATCTCAGTTCAAATAGATTTTTCTCCGTTGCTATTCTATACGATTTGTTCTAATTCACATACGTTGTGCAGAATTTAACGCTCTATCTAACCGTGCAAGTTTCCAAAATGGCACAAACCTACAGACGATTCAGGGATTTACTTTAAATATGACCGCGTTTGACCGTACGCCAAAGTAAATAGGGTAATAATGCAATTTGATATTTGCGCTCATGTCAGTTCAAATAGCCTTTTCTCGGTTGCTATTCTATACCATGTTTTCTAATTCACATATGTTGTACATAATTTAACGCTCCATCTACCTGTAGAAGTTTCGTGAATGGCACAAACATACAGACGATTCAGGGGTATACTTTAAACAAGCGGTATCCGGTAGCTCAACTGCAGTGAAGATATATCCCAATACGGCTGTTAGCCGTTAAATTCTATATTTCCGACAAAGTTTTTTACTAAAACACTATAATTTTTCAGGGTTCTTTCTATACGACTTTTTCTAATTCACATATGTTGTAGAGTATTTAACGCTCTAACTGTACAAGTTTCGTGAATGGCACAAACCTACAGACGATTCAGGGATACTTTAAATATGATTGCGTTTGACCCGATAATTGCCATTTGATATTTGGCGCTCATCTCAGTTCAAATAGATTTTTCTCCGTTGCTATTCTACGATTTTTTCTAATTCACATTTGTTGTACAGAATTAACGCTCTATCTAACGGTATAAGTTTCCAAAATGGCACAAATCTACAGACGATTCAGGGGTATACTTTTAGACCCGCAGTGTCCGGCTCAACAGCCGTATTGGGATACACTGTAAATTTCAGGGGGTAAAAAATACCCCAAAATGTGGGGGTAAAATGTTTTCCACAGAACGCCCCGTTTTTGGGGGGTAAAATTTCAATCAATTTGAAAAGGGGTAATTTTTACCTCCGGAATGTGGGGTGAAAATTAAGGGTAAAAATAAAGGGGTAAAAATTGAGTAGCCTCAGTCTCAGTCCTCTATTTCTTATGCTTTTTTATGAGCCTTAACCTTCCCAACCACCCATCCAAGTACTAACCCTAACTTCCCGGGCTTAACTTACCTTGCATTAGTTTGCTTACCTTACCACTGCGCCAACCTGCCACTTCATATTTATTATTGAAATTTACGATATATAACCGAGTTTTTTCTTTAATATTACATTGTTAAGTTCATATTTTCTTTACTTTTCTTAACACGTTTATTTTATAACGTTTCACGACATTTGTGATGGGTTTGGAAGGGTTTCATTAAAAAAACCCATTTGTGTTGACTAGTTGTGACAGATCAAAAACATTTACATTAATTTTGCCACATAGAACTAATGTTATGAGTTAATAGCCGGTCAGTTTCCGTATCATACGATGAAGAAACAAAATATTTATTTCGATAACAGTTTATAAAACACTGTTGTAGGCCAAAAATATGTACAAACATTTGTTTACCTATACGAATTTCCAGCAAAATGGGAAAAGAAACTAAATCGTTGCAACGTTAAGAACTAGATTCAAAGTCAGTTCAGCCCATTTTAATCTTGTCTCCTCAGCTTTGATACACAGACAATGCCGAAAATATTATAGTTTCAACTAAGTTCATGATATATATTAGCAATGAACTTTTGTCGAGTCAAAAAATAAATGAGCTAAGTTCTTTTGTTCAAACTTTTTCGCATTGTTTTTGACACAAGAAAAGTGTAAAATCATTCAAAGTAATTCATTTCAATAGCAACTTAAAGACATTGTCGTAGAGCAAAAAATATAGGAAATAACACTTGTTTACGTACCCCAATTTAATCCAATATAAAACAACAACATTCAAAACCAAATCCAGAGTAATTTCATTTTTGTGAGCAGTCTTAGGTTGTGTTTAAGTCACCTTTGAGCCTTTACACACAGACGATGTTTACAAGCTTACGGAAGTAAACTTTAGGTCGATTTCAATCTGCTAAACAATCTTCACCTTAATTTTTAACTATTATACACATTTGTGTACAAAAACTATTCAAGAAAATTTAAAAAAAATTGCCTACATACGCTTTTATATTAACGATAATTGTAGTTATGTCTTCATGTCACTCTTTCGAAAAAAAATCGCCATTTTCGAAAACATTGTCTTGCAGTTCTGGTTACCCCCAACGTAGGGGGGAGTTTTTACCCCCACTATTAGTTACCCCTTACAAGGGCCAAAATGGGGGTAGATTTTACCCCTAGATAATTTTACCCCCCTATATTTTTATCCCTTATTCAGGGGTAAATTTTACATTTTTACCCCAAGATGGGTAAAAAATTTGCTCCAACAAATTACCCCCGTAAAAGGGGTAATTCTGCGCGACAAAAAGAAGAATTGCCCTTATTTAAGGGGTAATTACTACCCCTTTATCATTCACCCCCCCAAAAATAGCACTTTTACCCCCAAAATGGGGTACATTTTGCCCCTTGAAATTTACAGTGTATATCTTCATGCAGTTAGCCATTAAATTCTATATTTCCAACAAAGCTTTGCACTAAAACATTTCGGAGACAGGGCCAGTATTGCTGATAAAACTGGTAAGTATTTTTAACGTGATTTTAAACTTTTGAGTGTGATATACCAAAGTTTTTGTGAGTCATGATAAAAAATTATTTTGGTCAGAGAACCTGTACTTTCTCTGATCTTTAATTATCTTATAAGATCTCGCTAAAATCGTATAAGATCTACGTGTAAAAATCTTATAAGATTTTTCTTAAGATCTTACAAGATTTTCCAAGATCACACAAGATCTTGACAAGTGATTCTCACAGGGTGGGTTTGGCGCAGATACATGTACGCATAGCGGACCTTTTGTTAATTCAGTTGTTCATTATTTAATACGGTGCTCGCATTTGTTCTGTGTATAACTGCTTGCTCATGCATTGCTCATGCTAATAATAAGCCACCTAGAAGTGAGCAAAATTAGGGTTGACAATATTGATGACTCTGTGCTATTGTTGCGGACAATCGATGTGTCAGCAAGAAAATAGACAAACAGGTGAGTAGTGAAAGGGTCGTGGGGATGACTCAAAGGAACCCGTCCAGTCCTTTCGCGGCTTTTACAAAATATGTTGTCAAATATGTTTTTCCAAACTGAAGCTACGCGGTAAACCAGATTTCTGACTAGGGTTATGATTTTGTTGTGGTTAGGTTATCCAGGAGATTGCTAAAACTCTGAGACTCGCTGAAGCTTGACGACAAATTTTGGAAAATCCGCGAAAGGACTGGGCTGGTCCTTTTGGGTCATCCCCATTCTCGTACCCAGAGCCTGCAATCGTTTGGTTACCACCAAGAATCGGAAGCTTTCGAAGGCTCTGGGGAACCAACATGTCCTCCTACCTAGAACTACCAATCAGTAAGTGTCCAATGGCTTTTAATTACCAGTAATTGGTAATTGTAGGTAATTCTCTGTCCCACATGCGGGATGTTAAACTAAAAAGCATATAATAAAAAAACCCAGTAGGGGTAATTTGAGAGGTGGGACTTTACTCCCGGAAGGTTGTGGTTAGGTTTAGACTCACCGGGGGATTGTGGTTAGGTTTAGGGTTGCTGGGGGGTTGTGGTTAGGTTTGTGGTCAGGTTTAGAGGTGGGGTCGGGATTGTGGTCGGGGGCTGGGAATTATTTCTTTAAAATTCACGATTATTGTTAATTCTAGGCCATTTCACAATTAACGATAATCATGAATTCTAGATGAGAGGATATGCTGGGGGAACTCCGGTAAAAAAGTTCGCAACATTGGATTTTGTCTCCAGTCTTCTGCAATCTCGTACCCAGAGCCTGCGATCCGTTTGGTCATCGCCAAGAATCGGAGGCTCTGGGAAACTCCCATAGAGATCATAAAATAAAACTAGAGGGGGCATTGGGGCCAAAATCGGGTTACCATTTGAAGACTGCCATCTTCGTTCAGTTGGGGGGCAAAATGCTTCATGTCGATAGTATGAATATTAGGGCTTAATGTGGATAGTATGAATATTAGTGGGTTGGGTAACTTTAAAAAACACTTAGTTAATAAAATACTTTCAGTAAACGAAAGTTGTGATCATTTTCAGGTCACACAGACATTCTAATTGAAATATGTAGATATTGTAATTTAAACTATTTATATTTTTGGACCACAATGTAAAATACTGGTTTACCAGTAATCTGTGTAATCCTTTAATAAAGTTCATAAAATTGCAAACCCGGATCTAATACTACTATATGTCCAAGACTTTTCCTACTATCCGAGAGGTCTCGAGGAGCTCTCACAGAGCCCACGTTTGTGTTGCTGCGCCACGAAACGAATTAAGGGCTCTGGTCAAATCCATATGAGTAAGGCGTATGATTGGCTGTACGAAGCCATTGTATAAAACAGGAAATAAGCCAACAAATTTTGTAAACAGGCAAAACATTGTCAAAAGAGCCGAGATTATGGGTGAGCAAGGGAGCACGCCAGACTGACCTGTATATTTTTTCTTCTACTTTGTTCGGCGTTCAGCCATTTTGAATAATGCGTTATATACACTGACCTATATATATAATTGGACTGCGGGTGCTGGCCAAAAATGTGTCCCCATTTTGACTTTCAAAATGACGGCATTTATGGGTCCTTCTGCTAATGGTAGCGACCACTGACATGTACTTATCGTAGGAAAAAAGAATATTTATGTAAATACAAAGCGATTTTCTTACTTTATTTATAATAAATCGTTCCTATGCGAGGGCTTCCCCAGAGGTGAATAAAATCGTCTGGCGTTACTGCGTTAGCCAGAACAAAATACTAAAGAGTAAAGAGCAATAAATTCGGACAGGAAAGAGTTAATGCATGCAGGTTGGTCATTGTTAATTTCTTGTGGAACGACTCAAGGAGGCCTGCTGGATTATTTGTCTGACCAAATAGGAATATCGCCTCCCATGTAAACAGCCCCTAAGAAGAACTCGGTACGCCTCGCTTCTTTACGATTTTCTCGTGATCTTCAGCGGTTCTTTATAGAGCTGGCGACTTCACAAAACGAAATGTTTGTAGATTTCCATGACCATGTGTATTGACAGTCTTGTTTATTTTATTGCCAAGTGTTCGTGCGGTACCGCCGGCCGGCACGCTTTAATTCAGACTGCTAGAAAGCTACAACAGTAATTGTCTAGGATTATTATTATTGTAGTTCAAAACTACAATAAGACTCTTATCATGAAAACATCCCGGGCCGCTCAGCAAATATTTTGTTTACACAAACTCGAGACCAGGACGATATTATGCTGACTTGGCAAAAATTCTGACAGAAAATTCGACAAAGTTTGCCCAGTCCAAAGTTTGCCTAGTCCGTCTACTCCGAACGTTTTCTCAAGAAATAATCCACTGTAGAAGTTATAAAATATATTGGCAGAAAGATAATTCACCTTGCTATAACATACGTGCAGTTTATCCGACCAAATAGCTTAGTTTCCCTAAAAAAGGCGAAATACCAAACATGTCCAAATCATAATAGCGGCCGCTATTTTGAAATTTTTTTTCCGTATGTATTATAATGTCTTCTCCGAATGTTTTCTCGAGAAATAAACCACTGTAGAAGCTATCAAATATACTGGAAGAAAGATAATTCATCTGGCTACAACATACGTACAGTTTATCCGACTAAATAGCTTAGTTTTCTTAAAAAAAGCGAAATACCGAACATGTCCAACACGAACTAGAGATTCTTAGGTATCGGTCAGCGACCTTCACCATTAGCAAAAGGACCAATAAATGCCGCCATTTTGAAAACGATTTTGGGGACACTTTTCCTGACTCGAAGGTAATAGGAGCACGCAGTCCAGTTATATATATAGGTCAGTGGTTATATATCATTAGTGTATCGCAGGCGCGGGCTATGGCCGAAGGAAACCCGAGCGCGTTCCGGCGAAAATTTGAAATAACGGCCCGAAGGAAGAAAAATATGAGAGGAGGACAGAGGGGGAAAACCTCGACCTAATTATGGTCGATGTACATGTATGATGTCACTATCCAAATAGTGAAATAAAAGCAGTCTGCTGCGAGGGCAGTGTTGAAATCACTGACCTGTATAATATAACTGGACTGCGGGGTCTCTCGAAAAAGTGGCTGAAAAATGATGGCGTCAGCAGAGGTTATTTTTCTCATTGTAATGACCGCTGACCACTATATAACTTGACTGTTGGCGATTATTATTTGATGGCAATTGTTTTTCTCCAGCAAAAATGCCAAAAAAAAACCACGGCAAAAACAAGGGAACCTGCATTCAGCAACCGTTTGGGACTTGTTAACAGTATAAATGTAAAATAAAGAGTTTTAAAGTTATAATCCGTAATATAAATCGTGCCTTCAAAGCATGCAATTGTGTAAGCTGATAGCATGTGCAGTTTAGTTTTAAAAAGCAGTAAACACTTATTTAATATCTATTATGCATTTCTTTTTGCACATATATTATAGATAAAAAATCCTTGTATAACAAAAGCAACAATTGTCCACTTATCTCAATACAATCACATTTTCAACCGCTGTAAATATGTCAAAACATTAAAAGGTCACAAAACCAGAAGTCAGATATCCAGAGTGTTCAAAAGTATTATTAAGACTTAAAAAAATATAGCGAAAAATTTTGTGGTCATAAAGTACATCTGTTGCAGTTTGTTTTGAGTATTTTTTTGTCGAGCTGACTTCATGAAGAGGGAAAATCCCATACTGTGTTGCTTTTGGGCAGTGGCGTAGGAAGCTGATCTTGGAGGAGCACAGCTTCAAAAGGGCACTTTGTTCAGGGGGTAGGACTTCAAAAGCACACTTGAAACACATGTTTTAATATAAAAAGGGCACTTTTCTGTTGCAAAAAGGGCACTTCATGACAAAGTGGGGGGGGGGGCACATGCCCCATATTCCCCCCATTCCTACCCCCTGCTTTTGGGTGCACAAACAAGGCATCCCACCAGCTGAAGCATGAAAAGGGGATTTCTTTTCTGTGTAAGTGCACGTTTTATTGTTGTTTAATGCTAATTGCACTTTACTTTACAAGCAAAATTGGTATTAAAGATAAAATTCATTCTATATTTGGCAAACGTTAATATAAAGACAAACAAATACTTCACAATATCAATTAGTATTCATATTGTAAGTCCTAGGATCTGAAACATTAACAGTTGAAATTATTATTTCAAGACCAAGGACTGGCAAAAACAGTACAAGTCTTCTGCCAAGAAAAATACATAATGAAACAGAATGCCATGAAACACAGAAAAGTGCTTGATGAGAATGCTGAACACATCAGGAAAATTACCACAGTGTTCTGGAATTGTCAATGCAATTGCAACCACCGTTCTATCCACTTGCATTGGATCAGACATTTTTGAAACCTTAATTGGTAGTGCTGGGCGATACCAGGATTTTTATTTCAATACCAATACCGATTACTTGAAAATTGGTATTGGTCGATACCGATACCTATTTCGATACCAAAACAAGTACAAAATTTTCATTTTCAATACCAGAAGTGAGTACTATTAACGCTGGTATCGGTCACTTCCGATACTCTGCACAACAAGATAAAACTGTTTTTCACTATATTCTCTTCAGTTTGGTGGGAATTTCAGTGAGCGGAAAAAAAATATGAACTACTTTATGTAACCCAAATAAAGAGCTTCACGCTACCTACGGCTCAAATCACTATTTTTAAAATTTTATATCTGACTTGGCGTACTACCTTTTTATAGTTATTTCAATGGTTTGTTAAATCTCTTGTTTAACAAAAATTTCGATTTCAAGAAAAAGTAAAGTCGTACATGTAGCCGAAAAAACAGGTACAAGTATCGAGCGATACCAGGTCAGTAATCGATACCAATACCGCTTTGCATGGTATCGCTGGTGTCGATACCAAGTACTCGGTATCGCCCAGCACTATTAATTGGATAAGCACATGTACGGTATGCCTCTACAGCAACAAACAATCACATTGCTTCATTGGTTAAGTGTTGTTCCCAGTGTTACTTAAAGATCTGCATGCATCACTTGGCCAGAATTCATACAGCAAAGCTGCAATGAAAAAAAGGTCAGAAAACAATTATCAAAGCTAATTCTGTTTAGCTATCAATGATTAAGTCTACAAAGTACAGTACATGCCATATAATTATAAAGGCAACAACAATAGTTCATCCAGACTCAATACCATCAAATGTAATAACAATCATGTACTCGTGACATGAAATGTAACAATAGGTGTTGACCATAATTTTAGATTTTACCAATGCAAGACAATTGAATGGTCTTTACCTAATAGAGGATGGTGCATAGTATTTTCAGCCTGGGTTTAATACTTTTTTTTTTATTGATTTGCCCATATAAAGATCTAAATGTTAGAATTTCTGAATTGGGCTTTAAAATTCACACAGTGAGATACTCGGCAAAGCCAACAGCCAACTCGTTTGATTTTTCAATATTATAAGGAAATGAAAACATAGCAACAAAATACTGATGCTTCGTCTACCAGAAAGGCCAATTAATCACTGCCTATCGTGGCTACGCAGTAACTGATCTACTTGTCAATAGTCGTTTTTTATTAAAGAATAATACACATACAAGGAATGAATAAGCTGAAATTAACCACTTACCGTATTACATCACTCAAAGCACAAAACAGTCTTGACTTTTATAGCACGCCGTCGCAATTTACTATTTTGATTAGTAGCTTCGGATTTTCAGTTCCCTTGACTGTGTAGATAAATCGCTATTGTCTTTCAAAGCAGGTCGAAGTCGGAGAATAAGATGAGATATTATAGTTAAAATGTATAATTAGATTGAACCGATCCATATGCTTTAGAATTAGAAACCTCTTTCTCCATTGGCATTGGGAAGAATTAGCATATAATTTATAAAAGAAAATGGGCAAATGGCGGTAATCAAACAAATTTGATTGGTTATTGGCACAACCTGTGCCAACAATCTTGGTCAGTGGTCGCTACTATGAGAAAAATAACCTCTGCTTACGCCATCATTTTTCAGACACCTGCCGTCAGTCATTTGCAACGAGACCCCGCAGTCCAGTTATATTATACAGGTCAGTGGTTGAAATACATAAGTCGAAATATAGCAAGGTTGGTGTAATGCCGAAACGTAATGCCTAACGTTTTGACCTTATGTTAAGGGCCTTCGCTCCAATCGCTCGAAACATGAGACATGCACGTTCTATGTTTCGACAGCACATAAACCTTGCTTACTTGCTACATTTCGATTTGATGTTACTATCATAGATCGATAGACTGAGCATTCAGTTGGAATGTGAGTAAATTTAACAATATTACAATTTCACGACGTGTTTTTTAAGTTCTTGAATTTCGAATTTTACTTGGGCGATTTAATTTAAATACAGCACTCGAACAGTGCTTGTTTCTCTGACTCTATCTCTGCAAGTGGTTCGCTGTTGACTAGCAATTATGTTTACTAGACCTGAATTGAGGAATATCAGAAACGCTGGGACAGCTGGGTCATGAATTGTAACTTCTGGCAACTTGCCAACTTATAAACGTTTGTTAAATTTACCTCCCGCGAACAACCTAATTGATTACTTCGAAATAAAAGTAGTCTGCTGCGTAGGCAGTGTTGAAATACAAATCGAAATATAGTAAGGTTTGAGTACCGCCCAAGTTATTGAACGTAGTTTCTGGAACGTAGTTTTCTTTCTGACGAAGGGCCTTCGCTCGAAATGTTAGAAACTACGTTCAATAATTTCGGCAGTACATAAAGAATCCGCTAAAACATTTTGAACACCAGGTACGTGCCGTGCACGAAATAAAATATTATGCTTCAAACAGGCTAGCACCAACTTGCGCACAAAGATCATAACGGTCGGATCCCGAGATGTAGCTTTATTAATAATATCAACCAATGCCGCATTATCAGTAAAGAAAGTAATACGCTGATTTCTCATCGCCTTGCCCCAAATAAGTACACTAATGACAATGGGATAAAATTCTAAGATAGTGATATTAAATGTTTTCCAGTTATCTGGCCAAGCACCGAAAACCCAGCTAGAACCAAAAACAGCGCCGTAGCCAAGGCTACCGGCGGCATCTGTGTAGAGATTTAGAGTGGAGGAATCGAGCCACAAATCACGAAGAAAAAACGCGCGACCATTGAAACCTTCTAAAAACGTTAACCAAATATCAAGGTCAGCCTTGACAGATTTTGTAAGGCGAATAAAATGATGGGCTGACTTGATGCCTTTAGTGAGACCGATAAGACGCAGAAAAGCGCGGCCAGGGACAACAACTGAGCATGCAAAATTAAGAAGACCAGTTAAGGACTGTGTTTTACGTAACGTAACCTTTTTGCGGCGCAAGAATGAGCAATAGGCACACCCAAATATTCGCAAAGAGATAAGAAAGCAGCAAGGTTAATGCGACATTGGTGGTAAGAAGTAGCTGTCCTAAGATAATCATCAAGTATGTGGATAAAATGCGAAGTATTAAGATATTTCTTAGCAACCCATTCAAGTGCAGTGCTAAATATTTCAAACGTGCGACACGAAGACGCACAGCCCTTAGGCATACACCGGTCAAAATAGTATTTCCCTTGCCAGAAAATTCCTAAGAGATCGTAATCGGCAGACCGTATAGGAACGATGCGAAAAGCACTTTTGATGTCAGTTTTTGCTAAACAACTCCCTCGCCCTGTTCGCTTCATTAATGCAATGGCGTCGTCTACACGAGCATGTCGTTAATTCAATCACCATTTGGATAGGACAAGTTATATATCATACACGAGGAGGAGTGTTTCATCAGGATTTCCAAAGACCGAGACTTTTGTTGAAAACCGAGGCGAATACCTTCTCAAACAAATCAGTATTTTAAGAGAAAATCGAGGCAAAAGTTGGCTTAATTTATGTAATTTCTTCCTCCGATATCAAAACCTCCGTCTCGGTCCTGATTTCCTTTGTTTTCGGTTCATGAATTATTAATGAATTTGAGGAGTGATGAATCAAGCGGTATTCTCCCGGAGCCTTCTTAGGAACAACACCCAAAGGAGACACACGAAAATTAGCGAACGGAGGTTGGTCGAAAGGTCCGGCCAGCCGATAGGCGGCTAATTCTTTTGAAAGTTTGGCACTAACAATATCTGGGTTGTGTTGAGCGGACAGTAGGTTATTTGGATAAAAGGAGGTACGCGAACCTTGAAAATGAAGAGGAAAACCAAACATAAAACCATCGTGTAAGTATGAGATCAATCCCGCATCGTATCCACATAGGAGAGGAATGAACCTATTGATTCGAACTGGCGTTGGAAGGTCGTAACTTGGCGGCGGCGGAGGACGAGTTACTTGTGAACCGAGAGGGACGAAAATTGCATTTGGACGCTGGGTGTACTGCCCCACATTTAGGGCATTGATGTTTGAAATTGCAGCCATGACAATCTACCCCGCGGTGAAATTTGCGACAACCTTTGGGCACAAATTGGCCAGACGGAGAAAACGGCGCGCTGGTGCGCATTACTTGCGGTTTGAAATGGCGCGAATTATGGAACTGTTGTGCCCATATCCAAAGTTCCCAATGCGTAGTCTCCCACGGCATCTAAGCATGGTTATTTTGGCGCAACGAGCGAAACTGTGTGTCATAAAATCTCCAGTCCCCACCGCGCGCAGCCAAGTCACGAACTACCTCGCCATACTTCATTAAAGCCGGAGCTTCCATCGGAAATGGAAACGGAAATGGAAACGGAACTGGTGTAAACACCGACAAAAATTTGAAAGGCAGAGGTCCATGACTCGATGGTAGAAATGGACCTGGCTTTTTGAACCGGCTCTAAAGCTAAAGTAGACACGGTAGAGCCTTGTTGAGCACTAAGAGACAGGTGATACTTGGTATCCGCTGTCCCGGAGCTGAGTAACAAACGAAAATAAAAAATTCATCCAAATTTTGGCCTTCAATTTTGCGCTCACTTGAGCTTCTATTGGAATGCTGACTCAATTAAAATTTTCATACCGGATACAGATGTTGATGCAACCTGGACGAAATTCTCACCTGAGATATGTTGCAGAGCAGTTGCCACAGGCCCTTGCACAGTGGCATCTGTTCTTGCAGTCATACCCGAGGAAACCAAAGGAATTTCCTGAGCGTCCGTGGTCGAGGTGGACGAAGACGAAACGGGTATCATGGGAGTAGGTAACTGTAACGTGGCAAGGACTGCTTGCGAGACGGCCGATACAATACGCTGGATATTGGCATCAGGTAAGACGTTGGAGCAGGCCACCACTCTGTCGACGGTCGAAACTGTACGGTCATCCGCGAGCAGGGAAATTGCTGGAGTTTCATCTGGCGTTGCTGTTACAGCTTCTCGGCGGCGAGATGGTCGTGCACTACTGCGAGAAACACTACGTTGAGAACAGTTATTACGACGCGTGGCAGGCATGGTTCTGAAAGAAAAACTAAACCAGAGCGCAGACGTACAGAGAAAAGCTTTATAGAAGCCAATATGCACCATAAATGACAATTTCATAGACGTTGTGTGACAGACATGTAACACAAATTAAATGCAGCAGGGTAATCATGGCATACAACATGGTAGCCGCAAATTGAAAACCCCATAATGCTGCGACGGCACATCGGGCAATCTGAAAACAACTGGATACTGCTCCATCCCAACGTATATTGATTTCAATGAACACATTGTGAGCCATCTAAAAACAGTGAAACTGCTCCAACCCAACAATGCGATAAAATGTTCAAGTAAAATTCGTGGGCCACCTGAAAACAGTGAAACTGCTCCAACCCAACAAAGAACGAAAATATTCATGTTAAAGTAAAATTCGTGGGCCATCTGAAAACAGTAAAACTGCTCTAACTCAAAATACAATAAATTGTAAAATTCATTAATTATTCATTAGGCCACAAACCAATCAGATCTCAGTATTTAGATCATGTGCATATACCATTGTAAATGGCAATAAAGACCACCTAGCACGCTTAATTAGTATGCATTAACTTTCATAAAGATCTCTTACTCAACCTATTTTATTATTAACTTACTGTTGATAAAATTGATAACAGCTACGACCGAGAATATATTTGAAATAGTATGTAATAATGACTCAGCTGAACTAGATCCCAAGAGTTTCTTCTCCCAGAGTTCATTCTCGCGTCTGCTTCTGTGATCTCCTCTTTGAGTTCCTTCGTACAAATTTGGGCAATGGCATGCTTAGTCGCGTCCTTCATTTCGCCATCTAAACTCTTCCGAAAGAGCCAGAACCTAGCAACAAATGTAAGAACATATTCACCCAATGATATATACCTATTTCCTAGCAAGTTAGATTCCTCAGGGAAATATCCCTTACTCACCTTCGCTCACCTTTTGCAAGAATGTTAAATGAATCTTCCCCTTTCACGTCTAACAAATGTCGGTTTATCCCACACATCAACAAATACAAAGTCTTCGGCGGATACCGTTCGCCTGTCTGTTTTGCAGTTTCACTAACAAATTTAGACAGCCAAATGTTCAAGCTGTAAGGTGACATTTCTTCAAGCCTGATGTTTAAGTCTTGCACCTGACTTAAATTCACGCCCTCATAACCGACTGACTCCACCTGTGGTTTCTTGTTACTTCTGTTTTGCTGCCAATCCTCGAAAATCTTCCTTGCCCACTTTGGAGCACCTTGCCCACACTAGAGCGTTCTTCCACTTCGTTCTTTGGTTTTCGAAACCGTCCCGCCGACATACTTGACCATAGCCTGGTCAACTTCCAAATGGAAATAATTCGTTAAAAGTATATCCATCACTGATGAATATATTTAATTTCGATCAATTTCTATGGGGAAAATATGTTTGCACTACAAGGTACTTTATTTACTTGCTTATAAGCTTCTCCCTTGAGAGCCTCTTATTCATTTGACTACAACGTATAATTTAAATATTCATTTCACAAGTGAGTTAATCGCCGAGCCATTGTAGATGCCCATAAAGATTGGACGCGAATATTTTAACTATCACTTAAACATTCATGTTCAATAAATAATTGTGGGCCATCGGAAAATGGGTGAACCGCTCCAACCCAACAATTATCAATATATTAAAAACGTACAGGATAGTACAAATAACGCCGCCAAGTCTCGACCTTCCAACGCCAGTTCGAATCAATAGGTTCATTCCTCTAGTCTCCTATGTGGATACGATGCGGGATTGATCTCATACTTACACGATGGTTTTATGTTTGGTTTTATGAATGAAAATTTTGAGTACCAACTTGAGATGTTGCAGCAGTCCTTGTGTAGTAAGGAATGAGAAGATAATGCATATCACAGCTATTATAAACTTACCACACCCTATTCTTTTGTTTTCAGTCGGTTTTTAATTTCAGTGTAATAACCGCTGTCTGAAAGTAGGCGGTGGTATTTGAATATTCCGGGGGAAAGGCGGGGTTGAAAGAAACTATATAATAACCGGGTACCAGGTTATTACTGAAAAATAATAACCAGGTACCAGGTTATTATTTAAAAATAATCACCTACCACCAATTCCTTTAAATTAACATAACACAACATCATAATTATATTCAAAACAAAAGAGTGCACTCATGCATACATACTTTAAAACACAACACTGGCATTAAGCACAAAACTATACTTATAAAGTCAAAATTATCATTTAAGAGTTTAAATTAAAGTTAATTTTAATGTTGAATTTTTTCTTATCTTCATTTCCTCCATCATGCTCCAAACACGCTTCTTTCTTATTTCCTCCTTCAACAGGCTCGTGGGTCGCTTCCTTCACTTGAACAATCTCGGCAGGAGTCACTTTCTTCTTCCCTTCAACAGGCTCCAGATCCACTTCCTTCTTTGCTTCACTCGGCGTTGTACATATCCTTTTTCTTTCTGTCAAATTCCCGTATAATACGGACGAAACGCCTTCTTCCAGCTCTTTACTGGTCCTCTTGTAAGCTCGGACCGCCAAACTTCGATGGCCTAAAATTAATCCACACGTTAAATTTAACACGACATACCATGTACCTATACGGAGACTAAAGTATACCATATATGGGTCACGTTAAAATACTGTGTAAAGACCATCCAAAATACATTCTATTTTAACCATGAAGCAAACAAACCTGTATTTCACAAATTAGCTGTTCGTCTACTTTCGCGTCGTACAATCTCGTCGCGGCCGTGGCTCGTAAGCTATGATTTGTCTTAAATCCTTGTATTCCCCCAGCCTCACACAATCGCTTTACCGTGCTCGCTAACTTGTTATGACCTAACGGAACTGTAGAGTACCAACAATCATTCTTTGGAACTCTTAACGGAGTCAGGTAGAAAGCATCACTGGTTCTTTCTTTCGGACTACATAAAATCAGATAAAGATAATTTATATATATTTACACTAAATACGCACGATCTTTAGTACGCCGAATTTAAATATTAAAAACGATATACACTCACTGTAGACTACATAAAAAGAACGCTTACCATAGACTACAATACTTTTCGTATAGACAAACTATGCATCGCGATGGGTCAGCATTCTCATGTGCACGGGTAATTTTCCCTCTCGTCCTTCTGTTGTTAAGTCCACCAGCGTTTGTCTTGCTAATGTCCTCGGTGTATTCCAGATATTTCTTCCCTGTATCGTCGTACTTCAAAACAATTTGAGGATTAACCCGACGCAGGCGACGGTGCTCCTTTCCACCCCGTAATGCAAAATGAAGTCCGAACAAGTAAACTAAGGTTTCGACCAACTGCCTGCCATTGTCTTCCCCAAGGATATTCTTTGCCCATAATTCACTCTCTTCATCAAGTGAAATGACTTCAGCTCTTTTGCACTGGGCACCTATTCCAGCCGACGATCGCTCTTTCATAACAGCATCGAGTGATGTACGTAATTTCATGAAGACATTGTCATTCAAAAATCGAAAATTCTTTCCACATTGACTTTTCAGATGACGTTGTAAACTAGAAACCAAACTATGGACTGAATTAGCTGGGTATTCTGTGCCGTCTTGCTTTTTGACTTCAAACACAAAATACGAAATCGACTCATTAAGCTCATCTGCAGACATATTTTCGAGAGGCGTCTTAAAGCAACGTATTGTGTTATTACTAAGCGCCATTTTTTCTCTACTTAGACGCCACGTTTCGAAAGCTCTCACCGCCCATCCATCCTTGTATCTAGTCGCCAACGGACGGACTGCCGAACACGATCCTGTATTTCTGACTCGCACAACCACCGATCAAACCTTGCCTCAATATCAGAGCCTCCTTCTGATAAGATATCACTCACAGTTATTTCTTCTGATATAAAACGGCTCTGAGTAATAAAGAGTTCTTCGTCACTTTCCGCCATCACGCCTTCCTTGCTTGAACTCAAACGACTTTTCACTGTATTATAATTTCAAAAATATGCATAAAACAATTATGAATCTTTAATGTAGAAAACCGACGGAAAACAAAAGAATAGGGTGTGGCAAGTATATAAATAAGTTAAAGCTCTCGGGAATCGGTTTTTATTTAACTGTAAACCGAGGGCGAAGCCCGAGGTCTTCACAGTTAAATAAAATCCTCTCCCTCGTGCTTTAACCTATATTTATATACCACCAGTGGCATAACTGGCGGGTGTCCGGGTGTCAAGTGACGGGGGGCCCCCAAGCCTGGGGGGCCCCCGGCAAAAATGACCATAAAAATTTTTGCTAGTACATTTCCGAGGAATTGGATAATGAAAAACAGAAAAGCAGTTATTAAAATACATGAATTAGTAGTTAGAATATATGTAATTCCAAAATATTCTCACAATAGGCCTACCTCTAGCTGAGTTGCTTATAGTTTTGCGATAAACAATGCTGCGAGTGCAACAAAAACGTGCGAAGGCTTTAAACTTTGCACGGCGATAAAATGAAGTATTTCGTGCAAATAGCGCTGTACTAAAGGTTTGTAGTCTCTTCTTGCAGCAATGGCAGTTGCCAAACATCAACAATCCAAGGTAAATTATCATATTGAAATTTAATCCTTTGTAATCCGTCATGCATATCATTTTTGCATAACCCTGAATCAGTATATAAACCTTCCTTGTATAAACAATAATATTTTAATAGCATGAGTTCATAGAAATACTTAAGATGACTTTGCATTCAAGTGAAGCACAGGCTGCACCAATTGGTGCCTCTCGCATTGCGATTGTGTTGACAGAAATACAGCCTAATCTTTAGTGGGGGGGGGGGGGGAATGGCGGCCGATTGACGGGGGCCTCCTGAGGTTGCGTTACGCCACTGTATACCACCTGCCTTCCCGTTTCCCCACGCCTTGCACTCATATGACTAAGCGTATTAATTAAATTCTCCCGCGCAAATATTATATGCATATAATCTAAATAATTATTTTAAAGGCGGGAAACAATAAAACATTTATTGGTATGCCAATAATTCCTATATATGATATACAGTAAAAACCCGCTAACAAGAACCTACATTTTACCAAATCAGCCTGGATAGGTTCTTATATTCTTATATATTCTTATATAAATAAATTCTTAATTTCAGCCTGAGGTTCTTAATAGTGGTAGGTTCTTGTTAGCGGGTTTTTACTGTATACCACATTATTCAAAATGCTGAATATAAACATAGTTGATATAAATGAAGAAACTCCGAATACAGAAGAAGAAATACAGGTCAAGGTGAGGTAATATGGGCAACATTTTTCTTCAACTTGCAACGCAACTTTGTTGCAGCAATTTGTTGTTCGTGTTACTTCACCTTCAGTCTGGCTACAAACATGGATTGCCAAAGGCAAAGCGAGTTCGAACTGCGATAAGTTCCACAATTTCACTTTCAAAATCGAACGATTTTATACATAACGTCATTTGGTGATTCATCCCTCGACGACGGACACCAGCTGGATAGTTTTACTCCAACGCCGTTTTCTTGCTGAAATGCTAGTTTAAACCTGTCTGTTGCCTACGAAGGTAAATTGATCGTTATTCTTTTCAAAGCGAATTCGAATTGTGATAATATTCATAATTTCCTAAAGGTGAAGTAACACGCGAGCAACAAATTGCTGCAACATTGTTGCGTTGCAAGTTGAAAAGCGCTGTTCCACGTATTACCACCCACCTTAAACATTGTCACGCGACAAGGGTTTTGTTGCAAGTTGAATCAAATCAGGTGGTAATACGTGCAACAACGCTTTTCAACTTGAAATGCAACAAAGTTGCGTTGCAAGTTGACGAAAAATGTTGCCCGTATTACCTCACTTTAAGTAAAATCGAACGATTTTGTGTTTCCGTGTTGTGTCACTGAAACAGCGTGATCGTCACCGTTTCCGATTTCATATGATCAAGTTCTTTACCGAGTGCTTCTCTTAACAATTTTATTGGGTTGTTGTTGATAACCAAATACATACGACATACAGTGATACACAATAACAGAAGTAGGCAATCCAAACAGGAAAAGCGTGAACGGGACACCATAAAGTCGCGTGCGGGGCGTGAAAATATATAATATTTTTCTTCAACATGCAACGCAACTTTGTTGCAACAACTTTGTCGCAACTTTGTTGCGTTGCAACTTGGAAAGCGTTGTTGCACGTATTCCCACTCACCGTAAACATTGTTACGCAACAATGATTTTCTTGCAAGTTGAAAAAATTTGTTGAAAGAAGTAGACTCCAGTTCCACTTGCAACATGCTGATTCAACTTGCAACAAAATCATTGTTGCGTGACAACGTTTAAGGTGAGTGGTAATACGTGCAGCAACGCCATTCAACTTGCAACGCAACAACGTTGCAGCAATTTGTTGTTCGTATTACTTCACCTTAACTATAGATCTTTTATGTAGGTAAAATCTAGGCTTTCGATTAGCATTTCAGCGATATTAACAAAGAAAGTCAGATCGATAGTTATTCTTTCCAAAGTGTTAATCGAAAGCGTAGATTTTGCCTCAAAGAAAGATCGATAAAAGGTCAACAGGTCAATCAAAATCTGAAACAGTAACGATCAAGAGAGAGGTATCGTATCACGTTACGTACGCTGTTTGTCGTTCGCTTGTTTGAAGACCAGGTGAAATATTTGTTTACCGATAAAAAAAAAGGCTCAACACGTTTTACAAAGCTCTCCACAAAGCGTTGCAGCTGTCGTGTATAATTATGTGTTAAAGAATGACGAGAAATCGATTCACGTGTCCAACGTGAACACTATTTGAAACTTGACTGTTTTTAAACTGTTTACTGAGTTCAAAACTGGTGCAATGCTCTGGGTGCGAGACTGATGGAACGAGTTTCATCGGAGTTTCCACCAAAAGGATCGCAGGTTCTGGGAACGATATTGGGCATCTCTTAGCCTCGACCGCTGATCGAAACAGATTTTTATGCAATACTATGAGTTTAGGTATGTTTTTTTGTTTGTGCTGTTGTCAAAAGAGGTCGCATACGCTCATTATACTTCGTAGCTTCCAAAGCCTGTGTATGTGTCCTAATAACTTCTGTTATCAATTTTGTACAAATCAAGATCATCATCGTCATATATGTCCAATACTGCCGAACTGATATGGGTCGTAAAGGTGGTCAACTCGCTTCCAGCTGAGCATGCAAGTGGTACCCTCACGGAATTACCTTACGTGCTCCGACTCGTGCTACGACTCGTGCCAATCGTAATCGTACGACTCGCAATACTTCATCACGATCCGTAAATATGAACTAGCGGCCAATGCGTCTCCCCTTAAAGGTGAAGTAATACGAGCAAGAAATTGCTGCAACATTGTTGCCTTGCAAGTTGAATAGCGTTGCACGTATTACCACCCAGAACTTTTCAGAATTTTTCAACAATTTTTTTTCAACTTGCAACAAAATCATTGTTGCGTGGCAATGTTTAAGGTGTTTGGTAATACGTGCAACAACATTTTGCAACTCGCAACAAAGTTGTGTTGCAAGTTGAAGAAAAATGTTGCCCGTATTAGGTTTTTAACTAACGAGACGGTGGTTTGAGGTTTATGAAGAGCGATACAATCATATTATATGATAACATATAAGTTGTCCGTGCTTTTACGTGTAGGTTTTTAAAGAACAAGGCAAACGTATATGATAACTAAGATTTGATAAATGTATTGGCTTTGCGATATTGAAACAAGGTGAGGTCATACGGGCAACATTTTTCTTCAACTTGCAACGCAACTTTGTTGCGCAAAACACAAACGGCGTTTTTTTATTTAATTTGTTGAAATTGCCAAACACAAACACAGGGAGTTCTAACATGTATTTTTTGTTTTAAACAGTATATACATCCATACATATTATGTATAAATTACCGTATTTAGTTGTGTCGTTGCTCTTGCCTCTTGTTGCTCCAAAAGCAGGCCGAATCAAGGATTCACGATATTTTTATTTTCTCGTACTCAACCCCCGCTCGGTCAACTCGCCAGGGGGAGGGAAGAAAGAAAGAAAGAGAGAAGGGTGGAAAGCAATTCACATCATGGATTGATGATCACCGTTCTCAAATTCATTAATAATTCATGACCGAAAACAAAGGAAATCAGTACCGAGACGGAGGTTTTGATATCGGAGGAAGAAATTACATAAATTAAACCAAATTTCGCCTCGATTTTCTCTGAAAATACTGATTTGTTTGAGAAGCTATATGGTACACTCGGAAGAGTGTTTCATCAGGATTCCATTCTCAAAGTCTCGTTGTTTGGAAATCCTGATGAAACACTCCTCCTCGTGTATGATATATAACATCGCATGGAACGGAAGTAACCCCGAATGTGTAAAGTGGACTCCACGCATGTCGAGATTAGCACCCTCGCCGGGCTCCGGACCTTCGACCCTACGCCCGAGCTCGGGGACAAGCAAGAAAAAATCATTAATCACTCTCCGTTCCATGCGATATGCGGTGATCATCGAACCATATCGAACTATAAACTTCTGTCTTTATGATACTGATCTTTCGCGTCCGCTTTTTTTCGTAAAACTTCGCACTTGTTTATCTATGTTCATAAATCATTCCACGTTTGTAAAATAACAACCGACCTGCGGTGATCATCAATCCCTTCTCTCCTTCTTTCCTCTCTCCGCCTGTCGGATTGGTCGAGCGGGGATTGAGTACGGGAAAATCAAATTATCTTGAATCCTTGATTCGGCCTGTTTTTAGAGCAACAAGAGCAACGACACTACTAAACTATACTTTATACATAATATGTATGTGTGTATGGATGTATATAAACAAAAATACATGTTAGAACTCCCTGTGCACAAACGCCGTTTTGTGATTTCATTTGTTGAAACTGCAAACACAAACGGTGTTAAAAATTAGAGAATGAAATTTATTTATTTATTTATTTATTTACTTATTTAACTTCGGCCGCGGTTGGTGGATTAACAAAGTGAACAAAAAATATGCAACGGCACAGGAACACTAACACAGCTTGAGCCAATTACGTTAGTGACCTATAGCTTAAATTACAATAACAATAAAGATATTTAAATATATAACTGAAGAAATTATAACTGTTTTCCCATACTACTGGTTAAAACAAAATTTAGAAACAACAGTCATTGAACTGCACAATTGTTTTCCCTGGTGGCATTTCAGGCATATTGATTTCTATGTCTGTTGTTTTTCAATATCGAAAACTGTTGTGGTCGCCGAAAAATAGTAGTCAAACAGAAGGGTCTTGAACTGGTACAAGGTCATGTCCAGCTTGCGTAGATTATCAGGGAGGGTGTTCCAGGTTCGATAGGCTCTAACTGTATAGCTGTTTTGGTAACATAAAGTTCTGGTTTTAGGGATTTGGTATGTAATTGAGGAATTGACTGTAGCACGAAGAGTCATGGAAAGTTTTGATTTATTGATTGGTTTTGGAAGGATATCCGGAGCAGTTACAACCAAACCATTCGCAGCTTTGAATAAAAACACAAGGTCAGGATATTCGTGCCAGTAACATATGGGTAACATCCCTAAAGTGATCAGTCTTGCCTTGTATGGAATATCTGATCCAAACAGAAGGCCCAGTATGAATTTTGTTGCCCTCCGTTGCACACTTTCTACCTCCGTAGTTAGGGTAATCGTCTGTGGGGCCCATACTTGAGAGGCGTAGGCAAGATTGGACCTCACCAAACCAAGATAGAGAGTGCGACGAGCAGTTACATTTCGAACCTTGGTGGCCGAACGTCTGATAAGACCAAACAGTTTATTCCCTTTAGTGATCTGTTCGCGGACTTGGATTTTCCAGGTGAGGTCGTGGGAAACTGAGGTCGTGGCAAGATTGGACCTCACCAAACCAAGATAGAGAGTGCGACGAGCAGTTACATTTCGAACCTTGGTGGCCGAACGTCTGATAAGAACAAACAGTTTATTCCCTTTAGTGATCTGTTCGCGGACTTGGATTTTCCAGGTGAGGTCGTGGGAAACTGTAACTCCGAGGTCTTTTTGACTGGTGACATTTTCTAAAACTCTACCGTCGATCGAATATTGAGTTTCTAGCGGGTTACGCTTCCTGGTGACACTGAGGACTTTGCACTTATTGCGGTTGAAATTTAATAGCTACAGCTGTGCCCAATTTTGTACATTTCGAGCCCCAGTTTTGAGAAGAGATGCGTCGGTACGAGATTCAATGACGGAAAAGCATTTGGTGTAGTCGGCGAAAAGTGAAACATCCACCAATGGTGAAGATATTGACAAGGGAAGGTCGTTTATGCAGATTAAAAACAGCAATGGTCCTAAAATAGACCCTTGGGGAACACCAGAAGTAATTGGAAGCGTGTCCGACATAGCACCTTGTACAAGTACTCGCTGTTGACGATCTGATAGATAGTCCTTGAACCAGTTTAGAAGATTTCCAGTGATTCCAAAACAACAGAGTTTTGAATAAGTCGGAAATGGTCGGAAGTGGTCAACGGTGTCAAAAGCTTTGGAAAAATCAAGATACAGGACGTCGGTTTGTTTTCCTAAGTCAAGATTTTGACCAATGCGATGCAGGACGGATAAAAGTTGACCAGTGCAAGAACGCCCTTTGAGGAAACCATACTGTTTATCAGAAATCATATTTTGTACATGAACTACCAGTCGATTGTGGATACAGCGTTCCAGTACTTTGGCAACTACACACATAAGGGAGATGGGTCTGTAGTTTTCCACGCAGATTTTATTTTCCTTCTTGTGCAAAGGAATGACGTTGGAAAGTTCGCATTGTGCTGGAAGAGTGCCGTGTTTAAGTGACGGTGTGATGCTATGTGCACATTCTTTTAACAAGCGTATAGGTATATTGTCCGGCCCAGAAGCTTTGTTGGGATGGAGATGACGTAGCGCGTCGGATACTTCATTGGGTTGTAGGATAATATCAGAGAAATTATTTTCGTGCGAAGTTGGTGCGACATTAGTCTGTATCTCGTCAGTCTCTTTCAAAAACACTGAGTTGAAGTAGCGATTGAATAAGGTAGCTATTTGCTTTGGAGAATTAGCAACTAAACGGGGTGATTCCTCATCAGCTGTAGCAAGGGAAACCTGTTGCGGAAGACTGCTAGACTTAGTTGTTGTTTTAAAGAATGACCAGAAACGCTTTGGATTTGAGGTAAAGGTTGAAGTAAGTGAAACAAGGAATTTTTCTCGGCTGGATTTTATCAACTTCTTAGTGGAACGACGGAGGCTTTTATATTTCTCTGAAACAGTGTCACAATTGGTGCGCTGAGGTTTTCTTCGTATAGCGTTTCCTTCTTTTTGAGGGCGTTGATTATTTCATTAATGGTCTTGATAGGTATAAATTGTTTAGCTGTAGCAAGAAAACAATCCCTTCATATAATCCAGTCGTCGTTAATGTCAAACGAGGAGTCAGATGACCATTTAAAAGACAGTGAGTAGATAACCCCCCCCCCCCCCCCATATGGTGTCACTAATATTCAGCGTGACTCACGCGTGACTCACGCGTGACTCACGCATCACGAACGGAGAAACAGAATAATAGGACATGTTTGGACAAGACGATGCCCGAAGTGTAATCTTGCTTCATGTTTCAACGTTAACAGCGTTATGTCTGTTAAGACACAATATGAAACATGACAGATAGAAACTCAGAGAATACTGCAACGAAGACTGTAAGGCGTTTAGCATTATCAGGTAGAGCAAGTGAAACAATAGCCTGCGAGCCGGCTCTCATTTAGGGGTTGGGGCCTAAGTGAAGGGGGCGGAGAGAAAGCAATGAGAGCCGGCTCGCAGGCTAGTGAAACAATATGTATTCTGTGTGGTAGTAAAGTTGTTAAAGCTGATTTCAGAAGAAAGATTTTCTCACCCAGCTTTAAGAAAACAACCGCTTGCATATTTGGAACATGATATTAGCAACGAGGTTTCCCGATGAACAAATATAATCTGTAGAAACTGCGCTGAAAAAAAATGCCAATTTGGTAAAGAAAGTAAAACGAAGTTCGAAGTAAGTTCAACGAGACCAAGGAGACGATATTTGCCGAAAAAGAATCGTTAGAGTCAAATAAACGCATGTAAGGACTCTGGACCTAGTGAGAAAACAAAGACCAAAGACAAGACTGTCGCGGTATGAAACTCCAGGTAGTCGAGTACCCCAAAGGGATGCTGCCTCATTAAATATTCAACTTATTATTTATTCATTCTCAGGCTCCTTTGAGACCGTCTAACCCTAATCTTATTAGTTATTCATTTTATAGCGGTGCGTTACGTCATTAATGAATGGCTAACCCTAACTAATATCCAACCCCTAACCCTAAATTTTATTTAACCCCCTGGTTTTCACTACGTCATATCCGATAGCTCTCCAACTTATTTCCGAAATTACGTCATTATCAAAAGGCACTCGTCTTATGTTCCTTATAAGTTACAGTAATTACCTTTTCATCTATACACTTAACTCAAACGCCAGTTAGCACTAGTGGGACATGTAAGCATACATAGCATGCGTACAATAAACTCTAACAAAATAGACGTTTTTACAAGGAATTAAAGAGAAATTAGTAGACACACTTTATATCTTTTACAGTACTTACCCGCTTATAAGAACCTAGTTTTTCCAAGTTAGCCTAAACAGGTTCTTATATAAATGGTGCTTAGCGGAGTTTTAGGCTATTTAGGTTCTTAAACGGGTTCTTATTTTTATAAGAAAGATATGATACCAGTGGCTGGTAGAAGGGCAGCATGTATATTAATTTAATGCCTTTTAATAATATATATGTATATATATATAAATATATTTGTTTCTAAACACTTTAAGTTTATAACTAAAACCTTTTAAGTACTTTCAATGTATGTCCTTTATGTACAGTCTGTACTCCATAAAATCAAGAACTAAGTGTACCCTACTATAAACCCTACTATAAAATCAAGAATTCAAATTGAAACTGCATTTGTAATTCTAAGTGATAAATGTACTTGTGGGGTACTCATGTGGATTATAATTCAAAACCAACATGTAAATACTACTGTTACTTTGTTATTAACAGCAGAAGCCTAAACGCTACATAATTAAGGTCTAAAAGCTATAGGCCTCTAGTGCTTGAGGTCTGATTTTATCATCATCAGAACCATCTGCTGTAATAAGGCAGCCAGTCTTCTCAAAGAGTTTTGCGAAAAACATCTTATCAGCTGCAAGCTCCTTCCAAGCCTCAGCAGTCCATTTAGTCATAAGGACCCTCCTCTTCTTCGCAGATATCTTATCGTGCCACAATTCCAAGTTGTCATCCTCCTCCAGCCACCTCTCCATTGCCTCTCCTATTCTTGTCTTTAGCAACTTTCCACATCCAGCATCAATGGGCTGCACCTTGTCTGTGTGATTTTCTGGTAGGAGATAAACAACAGCATTGACTTCCTTCCTACAGGCCTCATGAAACTCTTTGTTCAGCTGAAATCCAACATTATCGGCAAAGATTACTTTCTCATCTGGGGAATTCCCTATACCAGGTATTAAAGTTTTTGTCACCCACTTCATATTCACTTCACTGTCCATCCAGGCACACACTTGGAAATATACATCCACGCCTTTTATCATACTCAGCTTTCTCTGCACTTGTCACATTTCCTTTCCCTCTGAATATTATCGCAGGCTTCACATTCTGCTCCCCTTCCGCTCGTATGCATAGTTGTAAAGTGGCCTGCCTCTTATCCAAGCCAGTGGAGGGCTGAGAAACCCACACCTGTTTGTTGCCCGTACTGTCATAGGTTTTATCCTGGTCGATTACAAAGGGGAGGGGAACTTGATCAATGTTATAACGATTCCTTGGCAACCATCGCCCATACTTCGTATCCATGGCAGAGTTATTTCGGGAGTTATTTCTTCTTCTTCTAGTCTTGACAGCCTTCCTTAAATTCTGGTGAAATCGTTGAATCGTTTCTCTTCCGTGATCTGCAGAGTTCTTCTTTTTATTTGACCTTCGTCTCAATGAAATATTGTGTCGCCTTTTGAATCTATCAAACCAGTTGTTGCTTGCTTTGAACTTGTCTGCTTCGTCTTTTCCATAACACGTCTCAATCGTCGATTTCATTTTCTTTTTGAGCCAAAGCTTTGAGACTTTACATCCTTTAGCTCGTCTAAGCTTGAATTCCACAACTACTCGCACGGCAGCCAAGGGATACTTCTCTCTCTTCTTGTTTAATTTATCATCTACTAACTTTCTTCTCTGTCTTGCTGCCCTCACGTTGCCTGTGTTTCCCTTGTGCTTGTTAAGTTCAACCTCTGTCTTCAATTTCTCTCTGTTCTTGTTCCACTTAATTACCAGCGACTTACTAACCCCTCTCTCTTTTGCTACTTTTTCCCACCGCTTTTTCTTGATCTTGAGCCCAGTGAGGGAATCAAGGAGCTCCAGAGTTTTCAACTTGAATGCAACCGTGTAAGATCTCCTTCGACTCTGCCCGCGTCTGTTGTCGGTGGCGGCTGACTCTACCGGCTTTCCTTGCTTATTGCTGTTGGTAGTTGAAGTCTCTTCGCTTTGATACGGCTTTGTGCTCTCAGTTAGTTCCTTATCTTTGCTTACATCCTCGAGATGTAGGTTTTCTGAGTGCTTGAAGCGAATGTGCGTTTCGAGGTACTTCTTGGCTGTGAAGCATTGGTTGCAAATGTCGCATTTCACAGGCTTGCAGGACAATTTCACAGACCTTGGATACGTCGCTGAAACGTCAAACTCTTCACCACTTCTGGTCTCCACTGTTCTCTTAACCCCACAGCTAAATAAGGTACGATTCATGTTTTGTTTTAAGCCATTCTACAACCCGTCAACGACAACAAAATGTGCGAACTGTCACTTTCACGTGGTTCAATGTTTTGAACGTTGGTTTTATTCTGTGGTTCAATGCTATGTGGTGAGCCCAATGGACGACAACCCAGCGGTCTTTACATGTACTGGTCGTATTTTCGCCATTTTCTCCATCTCCTTCAAGTAAATTCGCTAGAGTTTCTGCTACAAAGCTTACTAAATCGAGAGGGTCAACTGGATAACCGCAAAGTCAGGAATGGCAGAGGAGTGTGAGGTTTATATTGAGTCCAGTGTTCGTGGCTACCACGCTTACTTCAAGGAAACTACAGTTTGTGTTGGCGAGGTCTTGAGGTGTGAAATTGAAGACAACAATGAACATGACAAGAATGCTATCACTGTCAGAAATGGAGAAGGGAAGCTAGTTGGCCATGTCCCCATCGAATTGTCAAAGCGTTTTAATAAACTCTTGCAGGATTATGGTGACATAGAAGCCGAATGCATTGGCAATCGTTTCAATGCTGGACATGGCAAAGGCCTTGAATTTCCTGTGGACTACAGGCTTACAGGGAATTATCTGTACTTGAGGAAGTTGATAAGGAGGCTGAAGACAAAAGAATTCGCTGATAACCTAAATATTAGTGACATCAGAAAGTGCAATTTTGCATGAATCGACGTGCAAGAGTACAGAATGCTTTGATTTATATGTGTGCTGCTTGAATTTGGAAATGCAGATCATATGTATGTGAAAACTGAGACAAATTGCTACATTATAACTGAAGAGATGACATTGTGCTACAAAACTCTGAACTCATCAAAGAGACACATCAATTGTATTTTTAATTATCACTGAAGACAGGGCTCATCCCTAATGTAATGAAAATTTACAAGGTTTTCATGCATTATTTATTCCAAATTTAGAGATTTTAATAGTGTAACATGTTTAAGTTCACTACTTTTGAGTCATGTCTTTTATTTTTGCCTGAAGATCTTTAAAGTTCATTTTCTAAAATAAGAACCTGTTTCAAATTTTAGGCTAAATAGGTTCTTATATAAAGGGGGTCTAAATTGATATTTTTAGGCTAACAGGTTCTTAAATTGCAGGTTCTTATAAGCGGGTAAGTACTGTATCTGAAACCTTGTCTGGAGGAATATAGAGAGTTTTGAACAACCTAAGTGTCTGAATTGGCAGAGATAACATATATACTTGGATTAATAGCTAGCATATCATGAATATTATATTAAGTTTAGAAACTAAATGTTCAAACAGATTAAGTCATCCTAGAATCATTGCTAACGAAACCCTCGTTTATAAGCGAGGAAATCATAGGAAGATAGAATGAAGAATCACTTCGAAAAGCCGTAAGAACGATTTTAAGTGTCCAAATATAAACTAAAGGCAAAGCGACTTATTACTTTGAAAGCGTTGCTACGCTTTCTGTTACTAAGTGTGATATTTGCATATTTAGGAGATTAAGCGCTTAGGCAAGTCTAGGCGGGAAGGTCATTAACAGTGTTACCATAGCAAAACCGCGTCGCCTCCTTCATTCGTCTCAGGCTCCTTTGGGACCCTCTACTGTTACTTAATCCCACGTGTAATACGTCACAACCGATAGCTCTCCGACTAATTCACGAAGGTCGTCATTATCAAAAGACGCTCGACTTATATAAGTATTAGGAACCAAATTTCATTTATGCACTTTACCTTACTGATCGACAGTCAGCAGTTTTGGCGCATGTTATAATATTCAAACAGAATAAGTCATCCTAGAATCATTGCTTGCTAAACCCTTGTTTATAAGTGAAGAATTCGTGAGAAGATAGAATGAGGAATCACTTTGAGAAGCCGTGAGGACACATAGCAACGTAAAGCTTGTATGTAAATATTATTATAGATATTTGGTTCGCTTTTGTGGTGTTTATACGTTTAAGAACTGCGCAAAGTTCATCAAGGTTCGCTTTGGATGATAACTCTTAGCGCGTTGTTAGTCTAAATATATTTTATTGTCGGAGTCTACTTCGGAATATTACAGAGCTTGGTTAAATAATTCGATGCTATAGTTTGGTAGTTTATAAAAAAATCAGACTCGTACGTGTAGAACACAAAAGAGAAAAGCCATTAGAAACTCATTAAATGTTACTAATGAGCAAAACACCACGGATTTGCATATATGGTAGAATATTTAATTGTTTTGGTGGGTTAAAGGAGGATAATAAGGGGCATGAGGAGGTATTAATGCGTGGGCATGTTCGGGCGAGAAGGTCATTAGCAGTGTTACCATAGCGAAACCGCGTTGCCGGCTCTGAGCGCTCGGCTCTTGGCTCCGAGCGACTCCGAGCGGCTTCGACCCGTCGGCTCTTGGCTCCGAACCCTCGGCTCCGGTCTCCGAGCAGCTCCGAGTCCCATAGGAGGAGGAGAAAGAGGAGGAGGAGGAGGAGAAAGAGGAGGAGGAGAAGGAGGAGGAGAAAGAGGAGGACGAGGAGAAGAGGAGGAGGAGGAGAAAGAGGAGGAGGAGAACGGGGGTATTGCATTGTATTACATTGCATTTTTATTGTGTTTGAGGGTTACCACAGGGGGTATTTGGGGTTACCACGGGGTTGCTTGGGGTATCCCGGGGGTATTTGGGGTATCTCGGGGGTGTTTGGGTATCCCGGGGGTGTTTGGGGTACCCTGGGGGTGTTTGGGGGTTACTCCAGGGGTATTTGGGGTAACCCAGGGGTGTTTGGGAGTACCCCAGGGGTGTTTGGGGGTTACCCCAGGGGTTACTGGGGTATCCCAGGGGTGTTTGGAGGTACCCAGGGGTTACTCCAGGGGTGATTGGGGTACCCAAGGGGTGTTTGGGGGCACCCCAGGGGTGTTTGGTGCTTGGGGTATCCCAGAGGTGTTTTGGTTTACCCCAGGGGTGTTTGGGGGGTTACCCCAGGGATGATTGGGGTATCCCAGGGGTGTTTGGGGTTACCCCCGGGGTGTTTGGGGGTTACCCCGGGGTGATTGGGTCCTCCTCTTTCTCCTCCTCCTCCTCTTTCTCCTCCTCCTCTTTCTCCTCCTCCTCATTCTCCTCCTCCTCCTCTTTCTCCTCTTCCTCCTCCTCCTCTTTCTCCTCTTTCTCCTCCTCCTCCTCTTTCTCCTCCTCCTATGGGACTCGGAGCTGCTCGGAGACCAGAGCCGGGGGCCCGGAGCCAAGAGCCGAGGGCTCGCAGCCGCTCAGAGCCGGGAACGCGGTTTCGCTATGGTAACGCTGCTAATGACCTTCTCGTTCTTCTCGCCCGAACATGCCCACGCATGTTCACCAAAACAGTTAAATATTCTACCATATATGTTCTAATGGCTTTTCTCGTTTGTGTTCTACACGTACGAGTCTGATTTTTTTATAAACTACCAAACCATAGCATCGAATTATTTAACCAAGCTCTGTAATATTCCGAAGTAGACTCCGACAATAAAATATATTTAAACTAACTAGAAATACATAAACCAACAACCCCTCGCCCGCTTTTAATACGTTAAATATACATAAATAATACCCCCCCCCCCCCCGATTAAAGTGTTTTTGTATTAAAGTGTTTTTGTATACAAATATAAACCCCTGGCCTTCTTTACATCCTGTTTTATCACTTTTATGAATGTAGTTTTTCTATTATTGACCAATTTCAAAGCAATGTTTTATTCCAAAATAATCAAAGCAGTGGCTGAGGAAAAACTTGTGTCACGACCTAATAGCACCAGAAACTGATAGCAAAAACAAACAATAATTACAGACCCTTATATCAAGGTGCCTATTAAACTGTTTGAATATGATTTCTCATATTCCAAATATAATGTTGAACCTCAAAGAAAAACATCAGAACAGAAAAAAACGTAGGTAACAGCCTGAAAACTATAGGTATAATAAGAGAGGAAAAACTAACCTGGGAAGAACTATAATGCAAAGTTTCACTCGAACCATGGAAAAAACGCCTGAGAAAATGTATATTATTTGACAAGATTTTTGCTGTTTTAACTGAGTTTAATACTGAGAAGGTTTTGGATATATACCGATTCTAATCAGCTAAAGAAAGCTGGTAAGTTAAATACGAATCACTGCTTACCGATAAATTTTCTTTTGGCTCTTCTCAGATGCTGCAAACACTGCCATACGGGCTACGGCGTTTGGTTTCCGTGGTTTTCTCGTTCGGTTCTTAGCAAAAAGCAATCAATTCTCTTCAAAATGTGAAAAGCTGTTTGTGTTGATGTTCCTTTCATTTCACTGTTCTCTCTCGAGCCAAGAAACATCTTTTTGTTTTTTCAGTCACATTTGGCGGCATCTTTTTCGATCTTGATAGCAATTTTTCATGCTTTTTCAATGGTTTCTAGTCGTGTTTAATATTGTTTGGTTCATCCCACTGCAACATCTCTTCTTAGCTTTCCTTTATCGGTCATTTGTAAACCAATTTTTCTGACAAAGATTTTGTTTCGCTTGAGCTGCGAAAGTTCGCGATTTGATGTATATATATATATAACCATCTCGCAGAATTTCTTTCCCTTCGCGTGTAATTTCGTGTGTAAGTGGACTCCACGCACGTCGAGATTAGGAGGGTCTTAAGGTATACGAATCAAATCGAAAAGCCGTGAGCTGAGGGGTTTCAAACGTATTTTCACTGGTACATAGCAACGTAAAGCTTATTATATATATGAATATTATATATGAGGTATTTGGTTCACTTTTTGTGGTGTTTATACGTATAAGCAACCTCGTCCCCAGGGCCTTTTGCGGTGGGGCAGCGCGAAAAGGCCCTGGCATGGGCTGGTGGGTTCTGTGTTTTCATTGGTTGATCGCTTATCTTAAATATTCTTCGCAAATACAATTATATAATGCAAAATTTCAATGAATTTGGCATGACTCATATTCGACAATAGCTCATAAGCGTCCGCGTTTATAGTTTGATCTGTTCTTATGCTATAGTAGCGATAATGGCGGATTCCAATAACGTTTGAGAAATTCAGTGGCGAAAAACCGACGCTCGAGGATAAAAATCTTTGCTCGGAGTTTAATATGCCGTCTTTCGAAAGTCGTCATATGGTTTGGTATTCAGTAAAAGCAGTAATGACAAGGATTTATGTGCGAACTGGCAGAATACTTGTGAAATTATTTAGATCACCGAGGACGATTCGAGTTCAAAGTTGATATGCAGAAAGTACGAGGTATTTCTTTTCAAGATGAGCGACTTTAGACAAGAGCCAAAATATGCAAATTAGAATAAACGTTCTGCAGCCACAAACGAAGTGCGGGAGGCTGGGAGCAGTATATGCTCTCCAAATTAAATGGTAATTTGGAGAGCACATAGGTACGACAGCGCGAGTGAGTACGAGTTTGGAATTTTATACTGTTCAGTCAGTTCAGATAAAAATAGTTGTGAGAAATTTAATACATTAACGCAAGTATCGCATTTCGAATTTAGTCAATTTGCAAATTCGAGGTTGTATATTAAATATTTATATATATATATATTCCTTTTCCAGTTTCAAAGCGAAAAATCTCAAAGAACAAAGAGTGATAGATAAACCTCTCGGAAACGCCGTTAAAATGTGGTCCTCATTGACTATATTTATAGTGGCTAATATTATATTTTAGTCGCACAACTAATAAGATAACAATGCAGAGTGACAAGGAAAATACCCGGCCAAAAATTGTCAACAAACATTTAAAAAAAAAATCTTTTAAGCATGTCTTTTGTCTTGAAATAAAAATATACATATATCTACGCCAAATAATAAAATATACGTGTAGAACTGAAAAGCTAGAACGCTTCAGCCTTGTAATTTCTCTGGCAAGCTCTGACGTCTTGTCAATTTCACTTTGCCGCATGATGAACTGATGACTAAAAGATCTACAAATTAAACACCGTTCATTTATGAAGACTGCGTATAAAGAAAGTTATATTTACACTTAATTCATGATTTGTTGCTTTGACGGGCGTATTCGTGCGGCCAGACACGGCGTTAAAAATATCTATGAGAAAAGGTACGTCTACTTCCACATATTATCAAAATCAAATTCCTTAAGATTCTCGTAGCTGTTGCCACACAACACTGAACCATCCGAACGTTTGCAAAGACGTTTGCGGGCTGATTTCATCTCGTCCGCGGTCCGCGATGGAAGACTTAACAGATGAAAGCACACTGTTTGCCACCAAAATTATTGTTTTCTTCTAAATTTCGGTCAACAAAAACTCGTGGATTCCAGGAAGCTGAGTCATGTTTGTCTCTTCCTGTGGTTTTTGTAGAAGAAACTGCGCGAGAGCTTCTGCTGTTGTTACTTCTTGAACTTCTTATATCTCCGGCTTGGAAAGTTAGCTTCTTAATTTAATACCGCAATACCTGATTTCACTAGTTTAGCTCGAGCTGGTCGTTTTGACGGCTGCTTATGGACGATGAAGAGATCTCTATGTAACAAGTATTCAAAACACTTTACCTGAAGTGGTTAAAGACAATACGAAGAGAAGTTGCCGCTATTGAACGTTAACTGAAGTGGACGAAGCACAGTCAATTTCCTCGAAGATACCAAATGTATTATAATTTATTACACCCAGAATTTCTGGGCCTTTTCCAGCAAAAACCAGCTGATGCCAGGACCTTTTCGCGCTGCCCCACCGCAAAAGGCCCTGGGGACGAGGTTGTACGTATAAGAAGTGTTCATGAAGCGTAACTTTGAATGGTAGAGAATCATGTAGACTAAGGTCTAGTTTGTAGAATCAGTTGGGTGACCAGGAGGAAAACGTACGATAAGGTTATTAGCATTGGTGTACAACATCGCGTCGCCTTCAAAGCATTCAGTTTAAACTATTTATTTAGACTTAACCCCCCCCCCCCCCCCCCCCATATGGTGTCCAAAGGGATGCCGCCTCGTTAATATTCAACGTGACTCACGCATGACTCATAACTTCATGCGCACTAACTATATCCCAGTCTTGTCCAAAAATATCCTATTATTCTGTTACTCCGTTCGTCATGTGTGAGTCATGCATGCGTGAGTCATGCGTGAGTCACGCTGAATATTAATGAGGCGGCATCCCTTTGGACACCATATGGGGGGGGGGGGGGGGGGGTTAAATCTAAATAAATAGTTTATTAAAATAGTCTTAATAACCTTATCGTAAGTTTTCCTCCTGGTTCCCCAACTGATTCTACAAACTAGACCTTAGTCTACATGATTCGCTACCATTCAAAGCCACGCTTCATGAACACCGTGGGATTCTTATACGTATAAACACCACAAAAGCGGACCAAATATACCTCATATATAATATTCACATATAAGCTTTACGTTGCTATGTGCCAGTGAAAATACGTTTGAAACCCCTCAGCTCACGGCTTTTCGAATTGATTCGTACCTTAAGGCTTCTCGCCTAGACTTGCCCACGCATTAATACCTCATGTCCCTTATTATCCTCCCACAACTCATGATCAACCCCTAAAATAAATTAGATATTCTACTTATATGCAAATCCGGTTGTTTTAGTCATTAACAAGTTTTTAGTCATTAACAAGTTTTCCCTTTTGTGTTCTGCATGTGCCAGAATCTTATTTTTTATACCGATGATCAACATCGTCTCAAGACTAACGTTTTACCTGGAGAAAACGTTGTTTTCATGTCTTATTTCACGAAACAATCTTATCATCAGTCGCCTGTCTTGAACGCTATGTATAACTCCGCTCAAAAAATGGAACGTATTGCTCAACAACTATTAGCCTTACATAAGACAAAACACAACATTTATACAAGAAAATCATTTATTACTTTCTCTCCAGTAAGGCCCCGTTCACACTATACCGGATAGGTTTTCGTGCCGGCACGAAAACCTATCCGGTATAGTGTGAACAGACGACATAATTATGTGCCGTTTCGTGCCGAATACGATATAACCCCGTGATCCAACCAATCACCACGCTCTATTCTATTAATATACTTCCGAAACGATTTCGATCTCCGTTCACACTGGAGCTGAAACGGCAAAAAAAGCTATCCGATACAAGATGTACCTCTTTCGAGATCGGAGCGGCGCAACGGCGTGCCGGCACAGAAATTGTGCCGGAACAGGCGTTTTGTGTGTGAACAGAAGGCCTATCCGGTATGGTTTTCGTGCCGGCACAAAAGCTATCCGGTATAGTGTGAACGGGGCCTAAGAAAGATATCCTACATTTCATTTCTGGATTCTCCGCATTATTATATAATTGCCACAGTGCATACAATATCGACTCTGACGTGTTTTCTAATTGTCTTAAACGTTCAAGAGCGTCTTTATGACACCTGAACTTTAGCACTCTTGTCGCTTCAATAAACTCGTCCCAAATTAATCGTTTATCGTTTACAAATGCAATGGCATCTTTGCAGTACAATTCCCATCTTTCTTCCTCGGTCATTCATGAGGCAATCATGCTGAAGCTGACTGGGGTGATCAATCTTACAACCACAACATTTTTCCTCGCATGCATAATTTCTCGATTTCAGTGGCGATGGCGTATGTGTATATGGTCTCTATTAATGGAAACAGCTTTTGGTATTCAACAACGGACACTTCATCGACATATACTTGATTTCCCCAGGCTTCACATTTACGGTTTCTAGATCGTCGAGTATTCATGTCTCAGTTCTAAACGGCTTTCAACAAACGTTCCAATTTCTCTCTAAAGTCTCGAACAAGTAAAGATTCGTCCAATGAACTGACCAGACCATGTGTAATCCTAACATCGTAATGTCCGAGCTAGACTTGGATCAAGTCTGTCACTAATTGTATCCCAGTCTTGTCCAAACATGTCCTATTATTCTGTTACTCCGTTCGTCATGCGTGAGTCACGCTGAATATTAATGAGGTGGCCAGGGGCGGATCCAGGATTTTTTGTACGTTTGTCAAAATTTTCGTTTGTGAACATTCGGGGGGGACGCAAATTTCTCGGGGGGTATGATTAGTTATTAATACCCACACTAATAATACTTTTAAAAATACTTTTTGTCCTGGAAAGCCAAAGGCTGTTGATTAAAATATGAATTTCATCAATTGATGTCTATATCACAAATCACAATTTATCACATCTGAACTAGAGATCGTATTACACCAAGCCATGTGGTCTAACAAGTCATCAAGACACACTGATACAGTCCATATACATTATATGGATAATAGATATCCAAATCAAAATCTTAAACTAATATCAGGCGACAAAAAGCATAAACAAAATGCCTGCACTACAGTATATATTGGTTCGGCTGGGTTCGCGGTATATAAGTGAAATATTTAATATTAATAAACTTTTGACCACAGTAATATGCTAATTTCATAAACGATCATGCCAGCCGGCCATGGCGCACAGATTGTTCAGTTAATACAAGTCCAAAACTATTATAATAAGAGTCGAATTTAGTTAAAATAGAATATATTTAGTTTATGGCTGTACAAGACTTGTTTTTCCTTTCTCGAACATACTTCGGGATGAAAGATTCGGCACCAAAATTTCTACTGAGGCAGAAGCTCGTGTTGTTGATAGCAATCAACAGCTCTTCAACAGAACTCTTCGGCAAAGCGTCGATTCGCTTCATCAGATCAGCGTAAACATCTTGAAGATATGGCCGATCGTTTCTCTCAAACGCGGACTGCACAGTCTCTAAATACTACAAGACATTGCAGTATATTCGCTATTTCGCTTTTATATTTGTGTGGCACTTGAAATTGAACCTTCGCGTTCAAGATGCGATCAGAAAGAAATAGAATAGGTACAGAAGATACATGCCGTATACACTGAAGGCTGATGCATATGATCGATCAAAAAATGTAGCCAATGAGAATTCAGATATTTTTTGAATTAGCCAATCGGATAGCTTGTATACGAGCCCCTGGTCCACAAACCGATCAGAACTCCCCACAGATCGATCAAAAAGCAAATTGGCCAATCGGATGGCTGGAATCAGACTACAGAGCGATCAAAACTCACGCGTAAGACCGCTGTTCTGTGACTTGATATATACTTTATCGAAGGCCTTGCTGTATGAAACTTGATAACTGGACTACAAATTTTGAATATTAATGTCTTTGCTATGGACCGCAGTTTGAATTAATTAACTTAATTAATTAACTGCGTTAATTTTGCAATTTTTACCTTAGTCGCGTGATCGGTTTGACTACCCCTAGATCCGCCCCTGGAGGTGGCATCCCTTTGGACACCATATGGGGGTGGGGGGTATCTGCTAGAGTGATTCAAGAGCACGGTTCATTTTGACGAAATCTCCACGCTTGTAGTCAAATATGGTTCTTCGAATTCTGTGAGGTGCTTTCCAGTTTATTGCAAAGTCGAACAGAACGCATTTGTGATCAGAAAATAAATTGAAAGAGACCGGCTCGAGAACTTCTATGTTTTTTATATTGTCAGGCATGTTAGTGATAACGAGATCAAGCGTGTTCTTTTCCCTTGTTGGGGTGAAGTTTAGTTGGTTTAAGAAGTGATCAGAAATGTATTGCAGAAGACGCTCTCTGATTCCCCGAGTGGCGTTATCATATTCTCAGACCATCTAATTTTTGGAAAGTTGAAATCACCAGAAATAATTATTTTGTCGTAAGCATTACCGATACTGTCCAGAAATTCTTGAAATAGATTAAGCCAATTCTGAGAAGAGTTTGGTGGCCTATAGCAGTAGACAAGGAGTACTTTCACGTTTTAAATTGAGAGACAAAATCGAAAGTGAAATGCCGATAATCAAAAATTGAAAAGTAAATGCCAAATATATTTTTCACTTTTTATATTTTTTAAATTCCACTTTTGTTTCTCTAAATTTCACTTTTGCTTTTCGAAATTCCACTTTCGTTTCTCTAAATTTCACTTTTGCTTTTCTAAATTTTACTTTTGCTCTTCTAAGTTTTACTTTGTTTTTCTAAATGTCACTTTTGCGTTTCTAAATTTCACTTTTGCTTTTCTAAATGTTACTTTTGTTTTCTAAATTCCACTTTTGTTTCTCTAAATTTCACTTTTGCTTTTTAAATTTCACTTTTGCTATTCTAAATTTCACTTTTGTTTTACTAAATTCCAGTTTTGTTTCTCTAAATTTCACTTTTGCTCTTTTTAAATTTCACTTTTGCTTTTCTAAATTAAACCTTTGTTTTTCTAAATTTCTCTTTTGCTTTTCTAAATTTCACTTTTGCTTTTCTAAATTTCACTTTTGCTTTTCCAAATTTCACTTTTGCTTTTTACTCGGGCTACCTGTGGTAGACGAGTCTAGGTTTCGGCTTCGTTATTTTTATTATTTTTTTGTCTATGTTTCGAAATGGCAATCATTACGTCATCCCGTCAGGCTTTGCGAAACTGATGCGTGCTGAAATTTCATACGTTCTTTCAGGGCGCTCTAAAACACGGGCGGGGAAACGGCAATGGGAGCCCTGATCTATGTGTGATGCGCGTACCCCCCGCATATATCACTAGTCGCGAGCTTCGATTCAATTCCATTTTCGAAAGTAGAGAAACCATGAGCGAAGAAAACTGAGACGGCTGAAAGAAGATGCTAACGACAAAATAATCTTCACCGATAGAAACCTCCGCATGAAAAATCACAGTAATGATGCGGGGGGAATGATTCGCTACTGGCTATTGCATGTTATGGCTGATCCAGATACCTCAGGACGACGTCGAAGACTGTACCTGTGATCTGTGAAAGTCGAACCTCCATTTGAATATATGCTGCCAAGTATCTGTGTGGTTTCCAGCTTTTTTAAGCCGTAATCGTGCTGTATTTGCTCTATAAATGTTATTTTAATGATCTATATACCCATACATACTAGTTATAGTCTGGAATGAATTCCATGCAAACTTTAGAAGCTACAAAAAAAACCTGAATAGTCGAACGTCAAGCGGCCGTGATTATCAACTGTACTGTAGTCTGTAAAATAATGGACTTGATCAGATTTGTTTAAAACGGAGACAGAAGTATATGGTAAGAGATACTACAGTACTCTTTTTAGTATGTCCTTTAAGAAAATATCTATAACTATTTTATCGTACGTTGGTCTCTTGTGTTGTAGATTTGACTTAGAGTAATGCGTCTATCATCGGCTTTCCCCTGGGTCCGACCCCCGGGACACCCACGAGAATGCAGAGGCTTTTGTTGATTATTGACACTTCGTTTTTTCCCCAGACCCCGGGGAAATGGCACTATTTGGTTACTCGGAATTTTACCCCCGGGTTCCTAACCCCGGGATTTGTCTCACACCTCATGGCGAAATTGGCGGAAATCTGCGCCATTCCACGGTATACTTTTATATATACGAAGTTTCTGTCTTTATACTGATCAGCTTTTTATAGCTATCCTGTAAATGAAATAAAAAGATGCCAGTTTTTAACGCGTGGAACGTAAATAGATCGGTGAAAAAAGCAATTGTTGCCGATTCAATGGACGAATTTGTCGCCAAAGGTAGGTTGTGCGTCGTCAATACCTACATAGACATGAATATTTATAATATTTGCAATTTAAATTAACTATTTCTTATAACTGATTTCATTCGTTTAGCGCGACAGAAACTTAACCTAGATGAAAAAAACGTCGTCATTTACATAGAAGAAGACGGGACAGAAGTCGACGACGATGAAACTTTTATGGCATACGAATCAAAAACAACATTTGTTGTTGCTACTAATGGACAAAAATGGCAACCTCGACAAATATCGCAAACGAATGCACAAGGTCAAGGACAAAAGGTTGCAGTTGAGGGAATGTCTATATCAAATGTTGTACAACCGCAAATGTCATCAGGTACGTACTGACTATAAATTTTCATATACTTTAAAGCATCTCTTTAGATTTCAATATAAATATTCAATTGTGGTCTATATTTAAATAGGACTGGTCATATAAAAGTACAGGGGTTCATGGAGGAGGGAGGGGGGGGGGGGAGATATGAAAATTAAATTTTAAAATTTTTAATATTTTAGGTGGCCCACACAGATCCACACAGATGCACAAATACACATGACCCGTCCCTAGTTGGAAGCTGAAATGAAATAATAATGACCCTCTGCTTGCTATAAATTGATTTGAAAACTAACTTTTGCTTTATTGCATATTTTGTTCATAATGATACCAGGGCTACCAGGCTAGTCAGAAGAGGCTACACATTATTCTTAGCTAAATATAACACAAACTCCGGTACATTGGAAAGAAAATAACAATGTTTATTAATATCATGTTTGTGTTCCATGAAATCTAATAATATACATAATATACATATTAAGGCATATTTTAGTCTGACACCCCCCCCCCCCCCCCTCTCCCTCCTCATTGTATGCTAAAATTTTCATTATTTAATATTAAAATCTTATGCTTGAGTGATAGAAGCCTAAGATTTCTGTTGGGTATTAAACCATTTCATAAGTACAGAAAAACAATATGTATACACTGACTGTGAACGTGCACAAATTTAAATAAACGTGAACAAAAACATAGAACAATGACTTTTCAAACCATGTTTTCTCCATTAACGATGATTATACCAGTACATGTAGAAATGTATTGTATAATGATACGATTTATAAAAATTACATCTATTAAAATATTTCTTCTGCAAATTTTAGTTAACAATCAGTTAACAATTGAAATAGCAAATGGACATATGAAACTCGGGGACCGTTTACAGGTAAATAGTTAATTTTTGTTAAATTAATACAATTTTGGAGCGAAAGTATGTTGTAGTTCTTCATAAGTGTGGCCATTCAATAAGATGACTAGACAATGAATGCTTGTAATTAATAGAATTCAGTGTACCTCAAATTAAATGCAAGGCACCATGGGGGCATTCATTCATTTTTTATTAGCTCATGGTATAGACCACTAAATTCTAATATAAATGTGTTTGACGACTTTGAAATTTTCATTCAAAATTGTGACTTTGAAAATATTGAATCACTTGTCTTGGGTGACCTTAACTGTAACTTTGCGTATTTATATATTTGTATATGTCATAGGGATGGGAATGGGGATATACATATCTTGGGATAGGGTTGGGTTATGGGGGAACATAATATTTCTTCTTTCTTTTTTGCATGCAGTTGTTTGTATATATTTTAGAAAAACGCCTCTTGTGGAAACCACCACAAGTTGATGAGGCTAGCGTCTTAAAAAAAGTTTTTAAATAATTAATAAAATTAATTAATAATTAAAATCTAATTTCTATAGAAGTTTTGCATATTATTGTCGATTTCAGGTAACTTTTCAACACTCGGTTCCCAAGTTCGTTGTGAACTTGCCAATTACGTTATCAAGTTTGGAAGTTGGGCGTGAACTTCGCAACGAAGTACGCAAGTTCGTTTCAATGTTCGAACTTCGATTGTAAACAAATGTAAAAATTTTATTTATAAATTTTATTTAAAAAGGCATTTGTTTCCTGGAAGACCACTGGATCAATTTTTTACTACAGTAATATGTGTGGGGCCTTATACAGTAATTTCAACTTGAACTATGAACATTTGTTTACATTCGAAGTTCGAATATTGAAATGAACTTGCGAACTTCGTTGCGAAGTTCACGCCCAACTTCGAATTTGGAAACGTAATTGACAAGTTGACAACGAACTTGGGAACCGCGCTTTGAAAAGTATTCTGAAATCGACAATAAATGATAAGAATTCATTTATATCTGACCAAATTGAGAACAAGCCAATTACAGATATGGTATAGCTTGCTAGCTAATGCCAGTAACAAAGTGCTTGAGGGATGACAATAACAACCGATAGGTATCCAGTCAAAGTGACTAGTCAAATTGATTTTAGCTCAGTCAAAACCTAGCTGTTTTTGACGGGTCATTACCACTGAGCTATATTATTTACTATAGGAATGCCAGAATTTACTCACTTAACTGCTGCCCCCAATTGAGTGCCGCTCTCACTCAAGCGCTGCTCTGCTTACTGGTGAATAAATTTTTTAGAACTTAGACAGGATACATGTGAACCCTTGACTTACTTTGTGTACTGTAGACGTCGCCTGGTAATGTTGGAATAGCAAGTGGTAAAGCAACTGTATCTTTTAACCATGACGAGCTCAAAGAAAAGAGTAAAATTTTTGGCAAAGATAGCCAGAGAGAATGCACCAACTATGAAAATGCAGTTAACGAAGCTGCTTATGATCTATGTGTTGATGACATCACGCTTGTCAGTGATAGGAAGCGTTTATTTCAAAAGGCGAAGGAAAAAGTTAACCTAAGTGGATACAACTACAAGAGGAGTAAATCCAGATCAAAAGTTTTTGGTGATGGAGGAGCTGTTCCCCCTAAAAAAATAAAGCTTGCACAAGAGATAAGGAAAAGAAGAGTAGATGAGATATCTGAAGACTTAGCCTCAACTAATGACACTGTATCTATGTTAGAAAAACAACGACAAAGGTTTGCAGGAGTTGGAAAGTATATTCAAGCAGCAGAAATGATACAGCAAATATCTGAACAGCGAAAAAAGATCAGGAATCTTCAGTTGGAGCTTGCAAAACTGCAGAAAAAAGAAAGCCGCTCTCAGAAGTATTTTGCAAAGAAGTCTTCACTTTCCCAAAGTCAGTCTATCACTAATGCATCACCAAGAGGGTCAAGGCAATGCAATACTGGGCAGCCAAGCATACTTGATGTTTTCAAACCTAAAGGTAGTGTTAGAGCAAATAGTCATCAATTACAAAGCATTGTTGTAATACATGATGAAAATGCCAGCAGTCCAGATGGTACCCAAAACCAAGATGTTCCAATCGGAAAGAAGCACCAGGATTTCTCCCTAGCCCCACAAAGCATTGTTGTAATACATGATGAAAATGCCAGCACTCCAGATGATACCCAAAACCAAGATGTTCCAATCAGAAAGAAGCACCAGGATTTCTCCCTAGCTCCACAAAGCATTGTTGTAGTACATGAAGAAAATGCCAGCAGTCCAGATGGTACCCAAAACCAAGATGTTCCAATCGGAAAGAAGCACCAGGATTTCTCCCTAGCCCCACAAAGCATTGTTGTAATACATGATGAAAATGTCAGCAGTCCAGATGGTACCCAAAACCAAGATGTTCCAATCAGAAAGAAGCACCAGGATTTCTCCCTAGCCCCACAGTAGATTCTGTGGGGGATAACACTTTGTTACAATTGCTGCACAACTATGAAATATGCGTATTTACATCGTTAAGCAATATTTTGTCATCTGAAGGACGATATATTAGCAAGATAGCAGATATTTCTCTAAAATAATTTGTGTTGATTAGAAGAATGTTTTGTGAAAGGCATCACTTAGCCAACACTTGCCAAGAATGTTCAAAGCTTATTTCAGCCGCTCAGGCAATTCTTGAAAAAGGTATAACTCTGCTTAAAGATGTCTTTGTTAAACACTTTCTCAAAGATGGTTCCAAGTACAAGACAGATAAAGCTATTAGACGGTTGATGCAGTTACCTGTAGCGATAATTCCAATTTACTCGAAGACCAAGAAATCCACAACACTCTTTATTACAGAGAAAAATCCTAATATTAATTATCAGGTGTTTGAGCAGTTTATGCAAAGTTATGTTGAAGTTGAAAACAAAGGGCGTGTTGAAAGTGTGCTACCAAAGGAAACACTGGCGATGATATGCAAACTTGCTAGTTCCGAGAAAGATAAATGCCTTATCAAGTACACAGCTTGTGCTGCAACTCCGAAAATGTGTTCCGAACGTGCACGAAAGCTTTACGGGATTTCTAACATAAAAAAGTTAAGTTTGAGAGTAGAGGATGCACTTGTAACAGCCGCAGAAATAGAGAGAACTGTTAACAAAGTTGCTCAGATTAAGGAGAAATGCTTTCTAGAACAACTTGGCATAGTCGATTATTTTACCAGTGACAATGAAAGTGGTGATGACAGTGAAAGTGGTGATGACAGTGCTAAGGAAGAAGCTGAATTAGGTTGTGATTCGGAGAACGACGACAGATTGCAAGAAAAACCGACAGAACATGAGTCACAGTTACACAACAGAGTCTCATTAGATGCAGGAACAAACGCTCTAAATTTGCATGCAATATCTTCAGATCGTATGTTAGGTATGCTAAGGGACAATGGTCTAAATTGGTTTTCCTTCGTTGAAGAACTAAAAGCAATTTTCCGAGGTCAAAGTGATGACGATTTAACTCAAACCCTGACTGGTTTTGTGGATTTCATTCCATCGAGTAATATCACTGAGGAAGAGAAAGTGTTTATTGAACAATCGCGCCAAGCATTCCTTCTGAGAGAAGAAGATCAAGAATCGGAAAATGATATTGTTTCTGAATCGGAGAGCGATGATCCTGAGGACTATGTTGGAATTGGGAGTAACTTAAGACATCCAAAATTAAAAGAAAGTGTCATTCGCAGAAGAAGGTTGTTGAAGAAAAAGGCAAAGAGAGAATTTGTTAAGCAACTTGCAGAAAGATCTGTACTAAAGAGACGTGTTCCTAAAAAAGCTTCGAAACTCTTAAAGCGATATCCTGAATTGGGTAAAGATATTGAAAACTTTGTTAGAGACAAAAGGATTGGTGCTGACGCATGGAGAAGAACTGGGGTGGCTACCTTCGATGGGAATATTCGGAAAGGACCCCGTGCGACTTACAAACGAATTAAAGAACACTTGGAAAATAAGTGTTACGTGACCGCTATACGCAACAAAAAGTGTAACCTCAGCTCTTTGGTTTTTACAATTATTTATTTAATTAATAAGAAACTTAGAACAGATATTGAAAATGTCTATAAAGATTAAAACTAAACTAAAGTTCAGAAACTTATCTGTCGTCTGCACACAACGAAACAGTCAATAGGAGATTCCGACACAGGTTAACAATCCGTATGGACTTGAAAAGGAAGGAATAATAAAACCAACGGCAGGAACTCCAGGACTGACTTCGTAACCACTTTGATACATATAGCTCACTCTCATACATATGCATGCCTGATATATGTTCGATGGCTGCTTATATAGTTTCTAGAGTATATATTTATAGTAACATACTTCATTCTATATATAATATATTTACGTAATTACTAAATGACATCATAGCTGACTCATGCCAAGTCATAAGTATTACTAATTGGTTACAAGTACTTATTAAGTAGTTCAGTGATCAAATAACGTCTAGTTAATTAACTGTCTTAGGATAGGCATATCCGTAACACCCTCCCTCTTAAAGAAAAAAAAGAAGTTTGATAGAACTTTCTTTTTTAGAATATAAAATGTTTAACCATGTCTATGGCCTAGAAAGACAGTCCGCAATCAAATTGTCTTTTCCTTTAATATATCTGATTTCCAAATTATTTTCTTGTAAAACTAGACTCCATCGCAATAGGCGTTGATTCTTGTTCTTCAGCTTGTGGAGGAATACCAAAGGATTATGATCACTGAATACAACGATCGGCAGACTTGAGGAAGAGACATAAACTTCAAACTGCTGTAAAGCGAAAACCAGAGCTAAACATTCCTTTTCGATTGTCGAATAGTTTCTCTGGTGTTTGTTGAACTTTCTGGAAAAATAGCACACCGAATGGTCAATCCCGTCTTCATCTTCTTGGAGCAAAACAGCACCAGCAGCTACATCACTTGCATCCACAGCTAACTTAAATGGATGGTTGAAATCTGGAGCTGACAGAACGGGAGCACTTTTCAACATGGCTCTAAGGTTTCCAAACGCCAGTTCACATTGATCTGTCCAAATATATTTAGCGTTCTTGCGAAGTAGCTGAGTCAAAGGCTCAGTGATGGTGGAGAAATTTGGACAGAACTTTCTGTAATAACCAGCCATACCCAGGAAACGCATCAACTGTTTCTTTGACGAAGGTCTAGGAAACTCTGAAATACAACTTATTTTGGCATCAACAGGCTTTACATAACCCTGACCAACAACATGACCCAAATAGGTGACATGTGAACACCCAAACTCACTTTTGATCAAATTGATGGTCAGTTTTGCCTTGCTGAGCCTCCTGAAGAACTCTCGGATGATCTTTAGATGTTCTTCCCACGTATTGCTGTAAATGATGATATCGTCGATGTACGCTTCGCAACCGTCCAGGCCAGAAATGATGCTATTAACGAGACGTTGAAAGGTGGCTGGCGAATTTCTCATTCCAAATGGCATGACCTTGTACTGGAACAAACCCTCTGGGGTAACAAAGGCTGAGATTTCTTTGGCACGATTAGTAAGTGGAACTTGCCAAAATCCTTTCAATAAATCAAACTTGGTGACGTACTTGGCTTTTCCAATTTTATCGATACAATCATCCATTCGTGGGATTGGAAATGTATCCGACTTAGTCACATTATTGACTTTTCGGTAATCGGTACACATACGATAGCTTCCATCAGGTTTCGGCACCAGGATACATGGAGAGCTCCAATTACTTTGACTTGGTTCTATGAAGTCGTTTTCCAAAAGATATTGAACCTCCTCACGTAGGTATTTCTGCTTCACTGGGTTTAACCTGTAGGGATGTTGTTTCACTGGTTTAGCATCACCAACGTCGACATCGTGGAAAATTTTGTCTGTTCTGGTAGGAATATCTGGAAAAAGGTGTTCGAATTCTTTAACCAGGTTCTGAAGATCTTGACGTTGATTCGGTGGAAGATGAGATAGCTTGGAATCCAGATTATGTAGGACATCAGAGTTGTTGAGTTTTGATGTGGCAGACAGACTAGAAAGTTCTCCTAGGTCTACATCGTCTTTGTCTTTATCAGACTCAGAACTCACTACATTTACAGAATGTATTACCCTATCATTATCGTAATACGGCTTTAACATATTTACATGGCACAACTGTTTTTGTTTACGCCTATCTGGAGTTATTAGGACATAATTTAAATCACTCTCTTTCTTGTCTACAACATAGGGACCAAAATACCTAGCCTGAAGGGAATTTCCAGGAACTGGGAGCAATGCAACAACCTTATCACCGCGTTTAAATTTGCGGTTTACTGCGTTTCGATCAAACCTATTTTTCATGTTTTTCTGTGTTGATCGAAGATTTGTCCTAGCTAGATCACATGCTTTCGTAAGTTTTGTGCGAAAGTCCGAAACGTACTGCAAAAGATTTAACGAACCGCCATCTTCCGAAAGGAATTTTTCTTTTAGGAGTTTAAGTGGTCCTCTAACCGTATGTCCGAAAACTAACTCAAATGGGCTAAAGCCCAGAGATTCTTGAACTGACTCTCGAGCAGCGAATAAAAGTAAATGGATGCCGTCATCCCAGTCTTTTTGTGTGTCGAGGCAATAGGTTTTCATCATGTTTTTTAAAGTTTGGTGAAACCTTTCGAGAGCACCCTGACTTTCAGGATGATAGGCAGTAGATTTATACTGCTTGATGCCTAACTCGTGCATCACCTGTTGAAAAATTCCAGACATGAAATTTGAACCTTAGTCCGACTGAATAGACTTCGGAAGGCCAACTAAGAATTTAATTAAGGCCTTAACAATGGTTTTTGCCTTAATATTTCTTAAAGGAATAGCTTCAGGGAACCTTGTAGAAGCGCACATAATGGTCAACAGATATTGATTGCCTGCCTTAGTCTTAGGTAATGGGCCAACACAATCTACAATTACTCTACTAAACGGCTCCTCGAAGGCTGGAATTGGCTGTAAATGGGCTTTTGGATTCACCTGATTTGGTTTCCCAACAACCTGACAAGTGTGGCAAGTTTTACAAAATTGCACTACATCTCGTCTAAGATTAGGCCAGTAGAAATGACTCAGAATTTTGAGATAGGTTTTGGTAACACCTAAATGGCCAGAAAGGGGGGTTTCATGCGCTAGGCTAAGTATGTCAGACCGGTAGGTCTTTGGCACAACGATCTGATATCTGACACACCACTCATCGTCTGCCGAAACATCAGGCGGTCTCCACTTTCTCATTAAAATATCGTTTTTAATAAAGTAGCAGACCGGATTCTTCGCAATTTCGGCCTCGTCAACTGCTTTATGAAATAAGACAGAGATCTCAGGATCATTTTGTTGTGCATTAATAAGATTTGGCTTTGAAAAGGTTGCTTGAGACGATTCAAATGTTGAATTCACGCTTTCGAAAGCTTGGCCAAGAAAGGTGTCTGACATATCGATGACGTCTTCACTAGCGTCATGTTCTAATTGCTTCTGCTTACGCATGGCTCGAGTTACCGCACATGCGGGATATAAATCTGAAATTTCTCGCTCAATAGGATCAGGAGTTTGATTTACACACGGTTTATCAGTCAAAATTGGGTTAACGACTACCTTCTCGCCTGCAAGGTCATTGCCGAGAAGTAGATGAATTCCCTCGAATGGTAAAGTCGTTTTAATACCCAATAGCACGGTACCAGACACTAGGTCTGACGACAAATTGACTTTGTGTAATTGTTGAGAACTGAACGTATCAGAATTAACTCCTCTAATCAAAACATTCTTACCAGAGTAAGACTCCTGAGAAAATGGTAAAGTATCTGCCAACAAAAGAGATTGGGAAGCCCCAGTATCTCTTAAAATTTTAATAGGAACTGTTTTTGACAGATCACTTATAAGTGATATGAAACCATTATGAATAAATGGTTGAAAGACTTCCATAATAGGGTCAAAAGAGGGCTTAACTTCACAGTTAAGAGAAGGAAGTGGCTTAATGACAGATGTGTCTTGCACATTGTCACGCATGGACTGTTTTGAAGTACAGCCATTGGGTTTTACTTCACCTCGCTCTTGTTGTCTCCGTTTCAATTTGTAGCAATCTGATATTACACGACCATTCTTTCTACAATAACTACAAACTATGTTGTTAAAAGGAGAGTTTGAAGGCTTGCCTTGAGAAGGTGGTTCAAATCTAGCAGTGGGTGGTTTGGACTTTTTAGCGTCAGGATTAAAATTATCTGAATATTCCTTTGACAGGTTCTTAGCACCAAATACACGCCTGCTATCAAATGATGAAGAATTATTGCCTCGAAAAGACCAAGACTGTGGCGCCTTACTTGTGAATGAAACCTTATGTGTTAAAATGAAATCGTCGGCCAAACGCGCGGCAGCTGTTAAGGTTGTCGCCTTTTGTTCATTTAGAAATACGCATATATCACTTTGAATGCATGTTTTAAACTCTTCAATCAAAATCAATTGTCTCAATTGGTCATATTCCTTATCGGATTTTTGGGAGGCACACCAGCGATCAAACAGTTGCTCTTTTTCTCTAGCGAATTCTAAATAGGTTTGCCTACCCGTTTTTTCCAAAATTTCGAAATTTTTGACGATATGCCTCAGGGACCAACTCGTACCCCTTAAGAATCAATTCCTTAACGGTATCGTATTCCGAAGCTATATCTAACGAAAGCTGTGCGTAAATATCACGAGCTTTTCCAACTAAAACACTTTGCAATAACATGGTCCAATTTTCTTTGGGCCACTTAAGATTTTCGGCTATTTTTTCAAAATGTAAAAAATACTTATCGACATCCCGTTCCTGGAAAGGTGGAACCATTCTAATGTGCTTAGTAACATCAAAACTCGAATCTAGTTTGGTTCCAGTATGAACAGATCCCAATTTTCCCTGCAACTCTATTTTTCTCATTTCCAACTCAAATTTCTGCTTTTCTAATCTCTCTTCTCTTTCTCTTTCTTCTCTTTCTCTTTCTCTATCTCCTCTTTCCCTTTCTCTATCTCTCTCCATTTCTAATTTCTTTAATTCCAATTTCATTCTTTCTGCTTCCATTGCAAATTTCATTCTTTCTATTTCTATTTCTGGATTTGCATCGGGATTCTTATACAAATTTAAAACACTTTCCTCAAAGTATTCAGATTTAACTAAGTGTTGCATAATTGTCTTTTGCATGTCCTTCTTTACCATATAACTTTTTACCTCTATACTTAAATGATTACCTAATGAGATCAGGTCATCCTTTCTCAATTTATTAAAAACCTCTTGATCGGGCTCTAACATAAACTGCTCAGGTTTAAATTCTGACATTTTATCAAATAGCTGAGCTCACACAAATTCGAAATTTACCTCCGAATAAAAAAAATATCAAAAGTTACCGAACTTTGATTTGAATGAAATTCCCCGGACACTAACGTACACTTTCCCGAGACACTAACGTATATGTTCCCGAGACACTAACGTATACGTTCCCGCCTGAGCCCCCAATTGTTACGTGACCGCTATACGCAACAAAAAGTGTAACCTCAGCTGTTTGGTTTTTACAATTATTTATTTAATTAATAAGAAACTTAGAACAGATATTGAAAATGTCTATAAAGATTAAAACTAAACTAAAGTTCAGAAACTTATCTGTCGTCTGCACACAACGAAACAGTCAATAGGAGATTCCGACACAGGTTAACAATCCGTATGGACTTGAAAAGGAAGGAATAATAAAACCAACGGCAGGAACTCCAGGACTGACTTCGTAACCAATTTGATACATGTAGCTCACTCTCATACCTATGCATGCCTGATATATGTTCGATGGCTGCTTATATAGTTTCTAGAGTATATAATTATAGTAACATACTTCATTCTATATATAATATATTTACGTAATTACTAAATGACATCATAGCTGACTCATGCCAAGTCATAAGTATTATTAATTGGTTACAAGTACTTATTAAGTAGTTCAGTGATCAAATAACGTCTAGTTAATTAACTGTCTTAGGATAGGCATATCCGTAACATAAGTATAACACCAAGTTTAGTTACGGAGCTATTGTACAGTTATCGGTGGTTAGAAATAAGAGAAGGCGTTCAAGGGGGAGATACTGGGGTGCGGCAAATATCACGTGCAGAAGAGCCAGAAAGGGATTTAATGTTCGACTTAATGTCGACTCACACTGGAGTGCGGCATTGTACAAGGGTTTAGATAGAATTCAACTTGAAGAAGGCCGGGATAAGACGATTGTCAACCGTGACGATGCTGCAGGATTTCGCTTGGACACGACTTATACTCATAAGCAACACAAGTCAACTTCAGAGGTTGATAATCCTGAGCTTACGACACGGACAGACTTTGTAAACAAGTATTCTTCTATTATTCAGGTCTCATCTTATCTTGTCATCGCTACCAAGACCACACCTCAAATGTCAGCTGGTATTGTGAAGCCTCACATACTGTACCCTAAAAATCCTTCTCAGCACTCTGCCGATTTATTCATCAATCAATCAATCAATAGATTTATTCAAGGAACTTAATACATGGTAATAAATAATATATTAAGTCCTAGCAGGAGATTTAGGAGGTTAACCCTATAATAAAATCCCCTTTCATGGTGCAAAAGAAACCTGAATTTGAGTCTTGCTTGAATAACAAATCGATTGATTGTATTAGGGTAGACGGATCTACTGACGAAGGACCAGGACATGATGAAGTACAGTTTCTAGCGACAGAACGACACCTCGAGCTTGGTAAAGTTTGCTCTTTGGTAACAGCTAGATGTAGCGGTTCTTCTTACCTTAACCGTGTTGAACTCCAAAATGGCTGTTTAGCCATGGCCCACAGCAATATTTATATTCCTTCAACAATTCATGGATCCAATTTTCATAGCTCTGGAGGTATTGACCACAGTTTGCTGGAGAAGAATCTGGATACTGCAGCAAATATATACATCGACAAGTGTAACGGTGCCCCAAGAGTCTCAAATTATTTTATACAAAGGAAGCAAAGACGACTTGGCCAGAAAATACCAGGAAAGAAGGCCACATCTTGAGACGTTTTTAAAAGGTTCACAAGTTAGCAAGCAGAACCTTAGAATGGAAAATCCAACGTTATACGACTATTTTGCAGAGATTTGGAAACTCCGGGAAAGGCACATTGTCAAGGGGTTAACAACGAATTACATTTTTCAATTACTACCGTGCTATCAGGATGGATGCCCGCATCCCGCGTGTTTATCTGGGAAACCTTTAGAAGAGAAATGCTGGTATGAAGGCGGACCACCATTGTCATACCTGCCGATACCGGTACCTGATCCTAATCGTCCGTGGAATAGTTCAGCTTGCAAGACATGTCAAGGTGACTGCTTTGGCCACTTTCTATCACCGGGTGAACATTTGCAACATTATAACAAACATAAAGAAAGCAATTTCATGAAGGTTCCTCCCAGAGAGTATTTAGAAAATGCTTTTAAGGCGAACAAATATGATGTAGGAGAGTTAGCGAAGACTTGTCTTCTTGCCGAGGACGAAGTGGAAATATGGAAGAAGCATATGCAGTCTGTATCAGATAGACGTAAAACAGGTGCAAAAAAGGCTGCAGAGACAAGGGCAAAGAAGGCTGCAGAGACAAGGCTAAAAGCGAAGAGACCAATTTCAGGTTCATAAATAATTTTCTAATCAATGTTACTCTTTGTTTGTATGTTTCATGTTCATGTTTCATCACAATATTGAACAAAACTTTGTCCTTTAGAAACCAAACAACCAGAAGTAGACGAAACCACCCAATCTCTTGATCAAGACCTTGAACCATTGTGGTGTCATTGCCAGAAGGAAGAAGATGGGTTAGTATTAGTAATTTCCATCAGGCCGTGACATCAATTTTTGCGAATAGCGTGATCAACGTGTCTCGTAACCTTAACCAATCAGAGAGGTACGAGCTAAATAGTTTGAGGTCTAAAACTTTGGCAGGGGTATGCCAACAAGCTAACACCATTCATGTCTTTTTGTCATTTCTGATCTTCATACAATTCATATATAATAATATAGCCAGTCCAGACAATGAAAATGTGCGCATTGGAGGAGGCCATGTTATAATTTTAAATAGCTACAAATTGTTTTACTTTAAACTAATTTTCCTTTTTTATAGATTCATGATACAGTGTGACAAGCAGGGACCATCATGCTTTGATTGGTATCATGGACCATGCGTTACAATTAGCAAAAAGAAAGCTGAAAAGATGGACAAATTTGTTTGTTTTAATTGTAAAGATGTTTAAATGTTCAAAAAATAAAATAAAGTGTTGTTTCGCATTCCTGTCCATAAATTTAATACATGGCTACTATATATGGAGCTGTTAGTTCAGTTTATTTTACAATATGCTCGATTATTCTTGATATGGCTTACTGTAAATTTGTGCTCGCAATTGTAGCCTTAGGTTGTCTGGAAACTTAATCGGGAATCTTTTTTGTTAATTTGAGGACAACAGCACCAGGGGAAGATATCCACGGGAAGATTCTAGATAAACTGAATATATGTTGGAACGTGAAGAGATTGCTTGGTTGTATAAAAGCAAAGTATGTGCCACTTTTCATTGCAGTACTAAAAACTACTGGCAAATATTTCACTGTCCCAAACTCTGTGATGTAAAAGCAACGTTTGTGAATCTCAAAATTCGTTCAGGCATTTAATATAGCAAAGGTTATGGCCCCAAAATCTTTGCTAATAAATACCTTGAAATACGAATTCGAAATAGAAAACTCTGTTTATAAAAACGTTGATTATTCGAATTTTCGTCAATTTTTAACAAAATCTCCCCAGGGGTAGGGGCATTATCCAGTTTTTCACTTCTAGATCTCTCCCCATACCCCGGGGTATTTGTTGGATTTGGACTGGTGTTTGATACAAATTCCCCTGGGTTCCCGGGGGTCAGACCCAGGGGAAAGCCGATGATAGACGCATAAGCTTAACTGTCTTCGGCATTCGACAACTGTATTAAAACACAATTTTCAGATAGAGTGTGATCGAATTTTGTCTGCAAAATGCAATCATTGTAGTTACCAGGTTCTCGTACAAAATATATAATGTTAATCTGCATGCCGTAAGAGTGTTTTTCAGTTTTTTTTTTTTTAAAGTGTTATGATATTATCTATGACAAAATATGCTGAACTGCATATTAAAGATTGTTTACTCTGGATAACACAAAGCCGAAAACGTTCTTGATTTTTATTGTTTATTTTAAATGCTTTCCGCTGAAGTTTGGGCAAACCTGTTAGAGACTTCTGCCGGTTAACGTCTATAGTATTTCTGTGCACATAAAATTTGGCAAACAAAGAATACTAATCTTGTTTTTACCGTCGTAAACTAGCTTGAGTCGCATTGATGCAGACTTGTAGTAAACTTTGCAATTTTTATTTACAGCATTTGGTTGAAATTTGTTTTAAAAGTTTTTCTTCTCGTTTGTTTAACATTATTGGAAACAGGGTGTCAGCATTGTGTATATGTTAATTCATGTGATTGCTCTTTGAAAGAAGCATGGGGTTTTAAACTTGAAAGCGTTAGCAGTTTTTAGTTTCACGTTTTCACGTTTAAAAAATGGGTTGGTGAAATGTCAGTTTTACAAAAAAAGCACGTTCGCTCACTGTTACGGATATGCCTATCCTAAGACAGTTAATTAACTAGACGTTATTTGATCACTGAACTACTTAATAAGTACTTGTAACCAATTAGTAATACTTATGACTTGGCATGAGTCAGCTATGATGTCATTTAGTAATTACGTAAATATATTATATATAGAATGAAGTATGTTACTATAATTATATACTCTAGAAACTATATAAGCAGCCATCGAACATATATCAGGCATGCATATGTATGAGAGTGAGCTATATGTATCAAAGTGGTTACGAAGTCAGTCCTGGAGTTCCTGCCGTTGGTTTTATTATTCCTTCCTTTCAAGTCCATACGGATTGTTAACCTGTGCCGGAATCTCCTATTGACTGTTTCGTTGTGTGCAGACGACAGATAAGTTTCTGAACTTTAGTTTAGTTTTAATCTTTATAGACATTTTCAATATCTGTTCTAAGTTTCTTATTAATTAAATAAATAATTGTAAATACCAAACAGCTGAGGTTACACTTTTTGTTGCGTATAGCGGTCACGTAACAATTGGGGGCTCAGGCGGGAACGTATACGTTAGTGTCTCGGGAACGTATACGTTAGTGTCTCGGGAAAGTGTACGTTAGTGTCCGGGGAATTTCATCCAAATCAAAGTTCGGTAACTTTTGATTTTTTTTTATTCGGAGGTAAATTTCGAATTTGTGTGAGCTCAGCTATTTGATAAAATGTCAGAATTTAAACCTGAGCAGTTTATGTTAGAGCCTGATCAAGAGGTTTTTAATAAATTGAGAAAGGATGACCTGATCTCATTAGGTAATCATTTAAGCATAGAGGTAAAAAGTTCTATGATAAAGAAGGAGATGCAAAAGACAATTATAGAACACTTAGTTAAATCAGAATACTTTGAGGAAAGTGTTTTAAATTTGTATAAGAATCCCGATGCAAATCCAGAAATAGAAATAGAAAGAATGAGATTTGCAATGGAAGCAGAAAGAATGAAATTGGAATTAAAGAAATTAGAAATGGAGAGAGATAGAGAAAGGGAAAGAGAAGATAGAGAAAGGGAAAGAGGAGAAAGGGAAAGAGAAGATAAAGAAAGAGAAAGAGAAGAGAGATTAGAAAAGCAGAAATTTGAGTTGGAAATGAGAAAAATAGAGTTGCAAGAAAAATTGGGATCTGTTCATACTGGAACCAAACTAGATTCGAGTTTTGATGTTACTAAGCACATTAGAATGGTTCCACCTTTCCAGGAACGGGATATCGATAAGTATTTTTTACATTTTGAAAAAATAGCCGAAAATCTTAAGTGGCCCAAAGAAAATTGGACCATGTTATTGCAAAGTGTTTTAGTTGGAAAAGCTCGTGATATTTACGCACAGCTTTCGTTAGATATAGCTTCGGAATACGATACCGTTAAGGAATTGATTCTTAAGGGGTACGAGTTGGTCCCTGAGGCATATCGTCAAAAATTTCGAAATTTTGGAAAAAACGGGTAGGCAAACCTATTTAGAATTCGCTAGAGAAAAAGAGCAACTGTTTGATCGCTGGTGTGCCTCCCAAAAATCCGATAAGGAATATGACCAATTGAGACAATTGATTTTGATTGAAGAGTTTAAAACATGCATTCAAAGTGATATATGCGTATTTCTAAATGAACAAAAGGCGACAACCTTAACAGCTGCCGCGCGTTTGGCCGACGATTTCATTTTAACACATAAGGTTTCATTCACAAGTAAGGCGCCACAGTCTTGGTCTTTTCGAGGTAATAATTCTTCATCATTTGATAGCAAGCGTGTGTTTGGTGCTAAGAACCTGTCAAAGGAATATTCAGACAATTTTAATCCTGACGCTAAAAAGTCCAAACCACCCACTGCTAGATTTGAACCACCTTCTCAAGGCAAGCCTTCAAACTCTCCTTTTAACAACATAGTTTGTAGTTATTGTAGAAAGAATGGTCGTGTAATATCAGATTGCTACAAATTGAAACGGAGACAACAAGAGCAAGGTGAAGTAAAACCCAATGGCTGTACTTCAAAACAGTCCATGCGTGACAATGTGCAAGACACATCTGTCATTAAGCCACTTCCTTCTCTTAACTGTGAGGTTAAGCCCTCTTTTGACCCTATTATGGAAGTCTTTCAGCCATTTATTCATAATGGTTTCATATCACTTACAAGTGATTTGTCAAAAACAGTTCCTATTAAAATTTTAAGAGATACTGGGGCTTCCCAATCTCTTTTGTTGGCAGATACTTTACCATTTTCTCAGGAGTCTTACTCTGGTAAGAATGTTTTGATTAGAGGAGTTAATTCTGATACGTTCAGTTCTCAACAATTACACAAAGTCAATTTGTCGTCAGACCTAGTGTCTGGTACCGTTCTATTGGGTATTAAAACGACTTTACCATTTGAGGGAATTCATCTACTTCTCGGCAATGACCTTGCAGGCGAGAAGGTAGTCGTTAACCCAATTTTGACTGATAAACCGTGTGTAAATCAAACTCCTGATCCTATTGAGCGAGATATTTCAGATTTATATCCCGCATGTGCGGTAACTCGAGCCATGCGTAAGCAGAAGCAATTAGAACATGACGCTAGTGAAGACATCATCGATATGTCAGACACCTTTCTTGGCCAAGCTTTCGAAGGCGTTAATTCAACATCTGAATCGTCTCAAGCAACCTTTTCAAAGCCAAATCTTATTAATGCACAACAAAATGATCCTGATATCTCTGTCTTATTTCATAAAGCAGTTGACGAGGCCGAAATTGCGAAGAATCCGGTCTGCTACTTTATTAAAAACGATATTTTAATGAGAAAGTGGAGACCGCCTGATGTTTCGGCAGACGATGAGTGGTGTGTCAGATATCAGATCGTTGCGCCAAAGACCTACCGGTCTGACATACTTAGCCTAGCGCATGAAACCCCCCTTTCTGGCCATTTAGGTGTTACCAAAACCTATCTTAAAATTCTGAGTCATTTCTACTGGCCTAATCTTAGACGAGATGTAGTGCAATTTTGTAAAACTTGCCACACTTGTCAGGTTGTTGGGAAACCAAATCAGGTGAATCCAAAAGCCCATTTACAACCAATTCCAGCCTTCGAGGAGCCGTTTAGTAGAGTAATTGTAGATTGTGTTGGCCCATTACCTAAGACTAAGGCAGGCAATCAATATCTGTTGACCATTATGTGCGCTTCTACAAGGTTCCCTGAAGCTATACCTTTGAGAAATATTAAGGCAAAAGCCATTGTTAAGGCCTTAATTAAATTCTTCACTTTAGTTGGCCTTCCGAAGTCTATTCAGTCGGACCAAGGTTCAAATTTCATGTCTGGAATTTTTCAACAGGTGATGCACGAGTTAGGCATCAAGCAGTATAAATGTACTGCCTATCATCCTGAAAGTCAGGGTGCTCTCGAAAGGTTTCACCAAACTTTAAAAAACATGATGAGAACCTATTGCCTCGACACACAAAAAGACTGGGATGACGGCATCCATTTACTTTTATTCGCTGCTCGAGAGTCAGTTCAAGAATCTCTGGGCTTTAGCCCATTTGAGTTAGTTTTCGGACATACAGTTAGAGGACCACTTAAACTCCTAAAAGAAAAATTCCTTTCGGAAGATGGCGGTTCGTTAAATCTTTTGCAGTACGTTTCGGACTTTCGCACAAAACTTACGAAAGCATGTGATCTAGCTAGGACAAATCTTCGATCAACACAGAAAAACATGAAAAATAGGTTTGATCGAAACGCAGTAAACCGCACATTTAAACGCGGTGATAAGGTTCTTGCATTCTCCCAGTTCCTGGAAATTCCCTTCAGGCTAGGTATTTTGGTCCCTACGTTGTAGACAAGAAAGAGAGTGATTTAAATTATGTCCTAATAACTCCAGATAGGCGTAAACAAAAACAGTTGTGCCATGTAAATATGTTAAAGCCGTATTACGATAATGATAGGGTAATACATTCTGTAAATGTAGTGAGTTCTGAGTCTGATAAAGACAAAGACGATGTAGACCTAGGAGAACTTTCTAGTCTGTCTGCCACATCAAAACTCAACAACTCTGATGTCCTACATAATCTGGATTCCAAGCTATCTCATCTTCCACTGAATCAACGTCAAGATCTTCAGAACCTGGTTAAAGAATTCGAACACCTTTTTCCAGATATTCCTACCAGAACAGACAAAATTTTCCACGATGTCGACGTTGGTGATGCTAAACCAGTAAAACAACATCCGTACAGGTTAAACCCAGTGAAGCAGAAATACCTACGTGAGGAAGTTCAATATCTTTTGGAAAACGACTTCATAGAACCAAGTCAAAGTAATTGGAGCTCTCCATGTATCCTGGTGCCGAAACCTGATGGAAGCTATCGTATGTGTACCGATTACCGAAAAGTCAATAATGTGACTAAGTCGGATACATTTCCAATCCCACGAATGGATGATTGTATCGATAAAATTGGAAAAGCCAAGTACGTCACCAAGTTTGATTTATTGAAAGGATTTTGGCAAGTTCCACTTACTGATCGTGCCAAAGAAATCTCAGCCTTTGTTACCCCAGAGGGTTTGTTCCAGTACAAGGTCATGCCATTTGGAATGAGAAATTCGCCAGCCACCTTTCAACGTCTCGTTAATAGCATCATTTCTGGCCTGGACGGTTGCGAAGCGTACATCGACGATATCATCATTTACAGCAATACGTGGGAAGAACATCTAAAGATCATCCGAGAGTTCTTCAGGAGGCTCAGCAAGGCACAACTGACCATCAATTTGATCAAAAGTGAGTTTGGGTGTGCACATGTCACCTATTTGGGTCATGTTGTTGGTCAGGGTTATGTAAAGCCTGTTGATGCCAAAATAAGTTGTATTTCAGAGTTTCCTAGACCTTCGTCAAAGAAACAGTTGATGCGTTTCCTGGGTATGGCTGGTTATTACAGAAAGTTCTGTCCAAATTTCTCCACCATCACTGAGCCTTTGACTCAGCTACTTCGCAAGAACGCTAAATATATTTGGACAGATCAATGTGAACTGGCGTTTGGAAACCTTAGAGCCATGTTGAAAAGTGCTCCCGTTCTGTCAGCTCCAGATTTCAACCATCCATTTAAGTTAGCTGTGGATGCAAGTGATGTAGCTGCTGGTGCTGTTTTGCTCCAAGAAGATGAAGACGGGATTGACCATTCGGTGTGCTATTTTTCCAGAAAGTTCAACAAACACCAGAGAAACTATTCGACAATCGAAAAGGAATGTTTAGCTCTGGTTTTTGCTTTACAGCATTTTGAAGTTTATGTCTCTTCTTCAAGTCTGCCGATCGTTGTATTCAGTGATCATAATCCTTTGGTATTCCTCCACAAGCTGAAGAACAAGAATCAACGTCTATTGCGATGGAGTCTAGTTTTACAAGAATATAATTTGGAAATCAGACATATTAAAGGAAAAGACAATTTGATTGCGGACTGTCTTTCTAGGCCATAGACATGGTTAAACATTTTATATTCTAAAAAAGAAAGTTCTATCAAACTTCCTTTTTTTCTTTAAGAGGGAGGGTGTTACGGATATGCCTATCCTAAGACAGTTAATTAACTAGACGTTATTTGATCACTGAACTACTTAATAAGTACTTGTAACCAATTAGTAATACTTATGACTTGGCATGAGCCAGCTATGATGTCATTTAGTAATTACGTAAATATATTATATATAGAATGAAGTATGTTACTATAATTATATACTCTAGAAACTATATAAGCAGCCATCGAACATATATCAGGCATGCATATGTATGAGAGTGAGCTATATGTATCAAAGTGGTTACGAAGTCAGTCCTGGAGTTCCTGCCGTTGGTTTTATTATTCCTTCCTTTCAAGTCCATACGGATTGTTAACCTGTGCCGGAATCTCCTATTGACTGTTTCGTTGTGTGCAGACGACAGATAAGTTTCTGAACTTTAGTTTAGTTTCAATCTTTATAGACATTTTCAATATCTGTTCTAAGTTTCTTATTAATTAAATAAATAATTGTAAATACCAAACAGCTGAGGTTACACTTTTTGTTGCGTATAGCGGTCACGTAACACTCACTATGTCAGTTCGAAAGGCCATTTAATTGTCTTTACGTAGGTGTATTCAAATTCACTTTTGTCAACCGATTCGCAGAGAAAACATGATTTTAACGGCGTGCGCCCTTCAAAAATTGTAAATTTTTAGGAATTTTTTCAACTCTCACGATAAACAATTGTGATTTTATTAATCTAGAATAAATCCTTGACAATATATAATTAAAACAAATTTAATCTGAAAGAGTTACTTGTTCTTTATTTGTGTTTCTAATGGCAGTAATAAGTTTTTTTCCTTTTCAAAAAGAGGAATTTATCTCGGGTTTTTCAAATTGTGTTATTGTTGATTTTCAGAGCCCAAGAGCGCTGGTGCCAGTCCTTTGATGCATCACACATAGGTCGCCAAATTATATGCGCGTTTCCCCGCCCGTGTTTTAGAGCGCCCTGGTTCTTTCTATAAATCTTCGCATTCCTGATGTCTGATCAAGTTGTTTGAAGTGAAGTGTTCTTTCTTGGACATGTTCAGTGTGTTCACAAACGTAGTTATTGTTCAGTAATTTCTCTGGCAGGTATCTTGATACAATCGCTGATTAAACATGATAGCGCTGTGTTGATATTTAACACCCAAAGGGACTCTACATATGAACGCTGTGTGGAAATACCTTAAACACAGGCAATAGTGTTTTGTGTATAGCGAATTGTCTTGTCTATCGGATAATTAGATAGTGCTTTGACTATTTTCAGTGACGAATGACGTTTAGACTTTTATCAGTAATCTTGCTGACAAAGTTTGTCCATGAAGACAGAATAGACGAAGTTATTACAGACGCGAAAAAATGCCGTGCTGACATCAGTATACTTGAGGACTAGAGACACAAGAAAGGGCCACAGTATATTAAAAGAACATATACGTGCTATTTACCTAGTAAGCGCTTTCTCCTGTTTGTTGCCATTGATCACGACAGTATCTTTATATTTTTGCATATTATTTATGTGCTTTATTACTAAACGAGTTTTATATTTATTATGCTGAGTAGGAAACTTGTATACAAATGTATGTTCTGTCTACAATGTGTTTTTACTGACTGTTGCTTGTCTTTGAGTTTGAGATCGGCAATGGACAGTAGTCTTATTGATCAATTAGGATTTATATTCAATGTTGTAAGTGCTTTGAACCTTTGAGTATGTAATTTTGTCACAAGTATGTTTAATAGCCATATCTTGATGTTCATTTTGATATAAATTTTGATACATAGATTGAGTATTAAGATATTCATCATAGAAACAACTTTGAACCAATCATGTTCCTCATATGTATACAGTAATACTTTAATGACATACTGGCAATATAACAGCAGCCAAGTGTGTTATATGCGGATGGTACCAAAATGTATAGAGAGAAATTAGAGTGTCTGACATTAACTACAGTACTGCTACTGGCACTGCAGAGTTCAAGAGCCTTCCCAACATGCTCTACAGCAAAAACATGGAATCAGGATTCATGTTGTATGAAGATATTGTACAGCATAGATGACTGGGGTGCAGGTATATTTTACTAGTCACCTATTTCATATTTGCTAGTGCATCTGTACCTCTCAGATTATAACTAAAATCAGTAAGGTTGAAAGACTACAATGCAGGGCAACTAAATATATTTTAAGTTTTTGAACTGGCAGGATGATTTATCATACAATCTGAATGATCATCTGAAAACAGTTAATCTACTACTATACAATTATCATACCGGCATGACTTGAAAGATCTTATCTATTTTAAACGTTATACAGGTCACTATAATATTCCTATTAATAGTTTTGTGCAACTCAATAATTCAGTCAGAATCACTAAAAACTGTTCAGAACTAGATGTACTAGTTTCTAAGTGCTGTACTAAACTTTTTAAGCTACAATCATGGCCATAAATAATTGGGACAGCAGTGTAAATGAGGAGTCTGGTAGCCTCACACAAGAAAAACTATAATATATCGCCTTGAATCCTTACCTAACAATCTCTCCCCTCCCCCGTCCATCAATGTTGTTTCATTTTATACTTGGTGTGATATAACGACGAAAAAGAGCAATAGTACGGTGGCCCGTATGTGCAATACACAAAACAGAATGTCAGTACACTTAACAAAATAGCAATACACAACAAAGTTTCTCAATACACAACAAAGTTTCTCAATACACAACAAAATAATTATCAATACACAACGAAATAATTATCAATACACAACGAAATAATTATCAATACACAACGAAATCTTTGCAGCGAAATCCGATACACAACTAAAACGCGACGCAATACAACGACAAGTAACTCGATACACAACGAAGAATCCGTCCAATACACAACGCAATATTCTCAATACACAACACAAAGTTGCATGCGGGAACCTCGGGGATAATAGAGGTGTCACTAGGGAATATCCATGTTGAGGCTCGATATCCTTGATATCCCCTATATCAAACGCTCACCTGACCACGAGTTGACCTGTCAACTTGTTGTTTCAGTTTGTATTTAATACAATAAATACCGAAATAATGTTTTGTTCGTACTGTGGAAACACTATGGATGCTTCTTTTATTTTTTGCCCAACTTGTGGGAAGAAAAAGACCGATGGCAGCGTTGCTACTGGGCCTACTACTAGCGGCAGTAATTGTAATTCCCTCTCTAGTGTGCAAAACAGAGGATCGACTGTTCCTGTCGTTTCGTCGTTATCGACGTTCATGAAAGAAAAGGAAAGCGAGCGAAGGTCACACTTCGAACCCAAAAGCAAGAAAGCTCGTATTATAAAAGGAAAGCAATCCAAGGCAAAGCCGAACGATGACAATGCCGAAGTCTTGATCACTGTCGGTCTCATGGAATTTAACGAGAGTGGGGAAGTGAAACCTCTTCGCGGCAAAAGTTTCCCTGTTAAGTTTTTAAAACAAGGGAGTTATGATCAAGCCTTGAAAAAAGCTTTAACTAAGTGGGAATCCTACGACAGAACGTTTTCAAGAGAACGCGGTTATGTTTTGGTGTACCCCGATGGCAGATTGGCGCGAACCATTCCAGGAAGCTCAGAAGAGTTTACAATAAAAAGTACAAGGAAGGCCTTGGTAAAAACTATGTCAGAATAACCCTATATCTCTGCCCTACGACCGACAAGAAAGCCGATGAAACTCATGAAGTACTAAACCGATCACGCATTGGCTCAGCGATGTCGACGAAGACCCGTTATTCGATCCGAATTGCGATGGTTTTGACCCGATTGATGAAATTGTCAATGAAATCGATCTGACAATGGCTGATACTGATAGTGATACAACAGGCCTAGGGTGGGATGCACAAGACCAACAATGGGATCCACTGTTTCCGCAATACGCCGTTGCTGATTTTCTGTAAGTATTTTATTTATACAAGTATATTTTTACCCGAGAAAGGCGAAAAGGAAGGAATTTGGAAGGTGGAATTTTGAGAATATATTAAATTATAAATCCACCCCCGGTATGTATTATTGCCGCCGCCGGGCGGGGGGGGGGGGGGTAGGGTGTGGATCAAGAATCCAGACTATAGTGGAACCAAGGTGGTCAAGACTATATTACTGTATACTATTTTAATAGTCTATTAATACACTACTGAGCCGAGGAGCTAGCCTAAGCCTAGGGGGATGGAATTAGCACAACGAATAATTTTCAGTCTATTGTCTGCTGAAAATGTTATATTCAATGTATTTGAATTTGTCTGCTATTCTCCTACTATACTATCAGTCTTCTGCTACATCTGCCATCAATACTGAGAGCATATAACCTGCGTCTTGCGGGATTTATTAGAGCGAATTGGAATCAGAGAGAAACTGCTGGTACTTCAATGCTGAACGCGGTCCGATATTCAGCAAGTCGCTACCTAAAATAATTGTATTTTGTGATTGGCTTTCTGAAACAAAAGTGATCATTGTGTGTGACTCGTTCTTTAGAAACCCCATTTCTTTAATTTTATTGTCTGTCATTGTTATAATAAACCAATTGCAAAGTCTGTTAGAACTGTAGTTTGTCTGGAAAAACAAATGTAATTAATGTTGTATTTTGTGCATGAAGATCAGGGCCGGACTACCACTGGAGGGGGGAGAGTGGACACTGCCTCCTCCACAGGCCCTATTGCATCATGGACAGGACACACTGTTTAGAGGGCCTGCCAGATCCTGTAAACAAAATGGCGACCGATCCCATTATGCACAGCGACGACAGAGTTAGCCTTGTCAAAATGGCTTCCTATTCTGTAAAGATGTGGCATGACGCGTTCGATTCTGGCAAGGTATGTTGTCCACATGAACGCTGTTTGAGTAAAATTGCTTTTTACAAAAAGGCAGGTTTAGAACAGCATTATAGAGCTGTTCACGGAAAAATGGGCGACAATATGCTGAATGAAGCAGCTTCATTGTTCAAGGCAAAGCATAGTGAGGAAGTCTTTAAAGAACTGTCAAGACTGTATGGAGCTGCTTCAAGTGAGGTAACCCATTACGCCTTATTTAGTCGATTTTTATCGTCATTTCTTTATTCTTTTGTAGTTAGTAGATGCAACCAACGCTATGTTGGTAAAACCCAACGCTATTTGGAAAATGTCTTTCTGAGCATTCTTCCGACGTCGAAAATAGTGCAATATAAATACCACTAATAATAATAAATATGATAACCTCTGACGAATTGCGGTCGTTTCGCCCCCGAGTCGTTTCTCCCCCAACTCAAGGTTATCTCAAAGACGTTTTTCCTGAGATTT